>CM042427.1:32068170-32463170 GCA_023631565.1 Gymnocephalus cernua | reverse complement strand
CAGCGTCCGTGTCTAACTGAGCATGGTGAGAGAACATGGCAGCTAGCATATGGGGCATAGGGTGGCGTGCTGGCACTGCTAGTCTGTATCCATCAATCTTGGATACAGGAAACAGAGTTGGGGGGGGGCGCGACTGGCTTTTATGCATATGTGACTGATGTGTGGTCTATCCTGCACAGTGGCTACATCTTCTGTTTTACCTAAAATCTGTTGCAGCAGGTTTATTCTGTTTCCTTATCTGTAATCTTGACCTCACACACTCGTGTTTTCTTCCTCTCAGGTTTTTACACAAGGAAATGTTATAACAAGGTTATAACACAATCAGGTGAGGTGTCACAACGGGGCACGTCCTCACTCCCCGGACAAACCAAATGAATCTGTTCATTACAGCATCAAGCGAAGCCTGAGGGTTGCACAATGCCAAGAGACATAAGGCCTATAAATAAAACTCTGCTCACAATGCTAGTGACCTTATGATATCATGTGAACTCCACTGCATGATGATCTAAATGAGCAAAGAAAAGCATGTTCGAACAGCTGACAAGGCCATGAGGCATGTTGGATGTGTGTGCGAGGACGTGTGTGCACTTGTCAGTCCATCGGTCGGTCCGTGTGTGCGTGTAATGTATGTGTATATATATGTGTGTGAGTGTGTGTGTGTCTGTGTGTGTGTGTGTGTGTGTGTGTGTGTGTGTGTGTGTGTGTGTGTGTGTGTGTGTGTGTGTGTGTGTGTGTGTCTCTGTGTGTGTGTGTGTGTGTGTGTGTGTGTGTGTGTGTGTGTGTGTGTGTGTGTGTGTATGGCAGATGTTTAACACTGCACACTAATGAACCGTGGTCATTCTGTATGACAGTGGGCTGACTAGCTAACAGTAGTTCCTTTACAATTCCGTCTGCAAAGCTGCAGCGCTGACTAATACAGTACAGTAGTGCACATTATGAAGAACTACTCTCCGTGCATTTAGCCCTGAATTGGCTTCAAATTAAATCTGCCCAGACAATCATCCCAATTTGGCACACAATATCGGATCTGTTAAAGAAAATGGATAAACATTCAAATAGGCTGGTCAAAATCAAACCCCACTCTGTAAAAAATAGTCATAAGGGACCCACGCTTGTTCGCACAGCGACTCGTGTTTTCACTACAGCCTCATTTAGCCCCGATGGACAAACAACAAACCAACCAGCCGCCGAAAGAAGTCCTTAATTACTCAAATCAAGAAAAACACTGACAATTAGTGGCTGCAGGGCTCCTCAAATAAACGCTTCTTCCTTGACAGTTCAGCATAATTACATTCTTTCTATCTCTCTTTAATTTTAGCATCCGAGTGAGCCTTCACAGGCGCATATTTGAGGGAACGAGAGATATGGCGGTGTAATAAGCCAGGGAGGGATAGAGATACATCTCTCACCACCACATGAGAGAGAATGTGGAGGCCACAAGATCTGAGCACATCTGTGATGCAGCAACAAACCAAAAGAAATCCATCTTTCTCTCTCTCTCTCTCTCTCTCTCTCTTTCATAATCTGTTTCTTTGTCTGTGTCTGTGTGTGTCTTTTTCACTGTCTGCTAACGTTTCAGTTTCTCAGAATCATTTTCAGCTTCAGCTGGTCTTCATGTGGGTTCATGACGCAGCTGAGGGAGATTCACAGCTTCTAAATGCAGCTGCAGATATTTCACACTCTGGTTAAGCAGACTGGATACATCCCTAATACCAGAAGCAAAAACCAAAGGAAATCTGAGAGAGCATTTGCTCCCCTTTTGAAATAAACTTTCTTTGAACCTTGGAAAGTGTGACCCACTGCACACCTTTAGACCTTGAAGACTCACTTCCCACATGTGTTTTTTCCTGCTCATTTGTTTACTCTTGCGTGGCAGCCATTTTAAGCTCCCACTGTGTTTACCTGTGATATTCTCCTGCTTGGGGATTATTCCTTGCAAGTGTGCAGATAAACAATCCTCATCGCGCGGCGACACCTGAACGGCCACCTCCACGGGGTGACACGCCCTCCGCGGGTGCTGATGTTGGGTCCGCGAGTGCGAGGAGGACGTGGACAGGGGAGAGGCGAGCGGGGAGGACGGTGGCCTGTCCAGAGGTTTGTCCATACAGAGGCTCCCGTGGCACTGCCTCCGTTTGTGTTCAATGAAAAGCAGGATGTCAGCCAGGGGGAAGCGGGAGTGGCACTGGCCGCAGGTCAGCAGGTCCTGGTCCCCTTTGAGGGGCTCACCCTGAGCCTCTCCCAGCCTGGGGGAGTCCTGACAGTTTTCTCCGGGTAAAACACCTGACAGCGGCTCAGCTGGACAGGAAGACAAAAAAGAAGATTGTGAGATATAGTTCAGAGAGAGAGAGAGAGAGAGAGAAAGAGAGAGAGAGAGAGATGGTAAACTAATGTGTGTCAGGAGAGGCAATGGAAATGCACGCCATTGCTACAAAATATAAAGACATCTATAGGAATAAGGTCAGGTTGTAAAATGTGTATAAACATATTTTTAGAAAAGAAAGACAGAAAGAGCACACAGACTACTTCGATAAGGACTGACATGTTCAGCTTGCAGGCAGCAGCCAAACGATTAAGTTGCTTGACCCTCTTTATTGTGCTGCCAATCTCCCTTTTTTAATGAACCTAACACCTCTGAGAATCAAAAAATAGATTCTAATTTGAGTTCAAGATGATTGGACCCCATTTCGTTAAAAGTGCTGGGATCTCATGAACCAAGGTTAGACATTGAGGGGTTGGATGTGGAGTAGGTCCCTGAAGTACTGGCAGAGAGAGAGAGAGAGAGAGAGAGAAAAGAGAAGAGAGAGAGAGAAAAGAGAAGAGAGAAAAGAGAAGAGAGCGAGAGAGAGAGCATTTTTAAAGAAGTAATCTAGCCACACGGTAAACGACATTGGGCGCCCCGACTGGGATGTTGAGATAAGGTGTGATGAATTCTTGCCGCCGGTTCAACCTTTAATTCCGTGTCGGGTCAGACGAGAAGGTGGTGAGGGACTATGCAAGATAGGCCCTGTTACCTGTATGTTCAACTGCATTAAAGATGAGGGAATTTGCCCCTATTTTACTGGAGCTTATCGTAACCAGCTTACGCCATGGACACAGGCGGGGTGTGTGAGGCTGGGTTAGGTGGAAAGATTTTCTTCAAACCAAAATAATCTCATTTTGATGCCACGCAAGAGTGATGTGAATAACTTTGAAAACTAAAATATAATCCTTTTCTCAGACATCCGGCTGCGGCAGAATTTAAATCAGTTTGGGCCAGTGTTTCCTACTGGGCTACAGGAGGAGGTCTGTTTCACTATCAGGAAAATCATTAGGCCTCTTTCGTTTGCCATTTTAGATTTGTATGGCTCCTGTTATAACAACGGATCAATAATGTCATTTCAGGGGATTTTCTTTTTCATGATCAAATGGAGTAAAAAAAAGAAATAAATGTATCAAGCATGTAGGTAAATGTCCTCTGCCTGTATACATATGTAATTAAGTGTCCCTTGATAGTTCACTATTGGCCCCAAAACAAGATGATGTAGTCTAAAGTAGTTTGCTGTTCAAATAAATAATATGAATACAAGACACAATTCTTACATGAAACTTACTGAACTTAAAAGATCTGGGTCAGAGCCAAAAGAAGAAATGATATGGTCTAAATTAAAACCTCTGAAATTGGGAAGAAAGTTGATTTTGAAATGTGAATATTTTTGTAAATTGTTCTATGCAAACCACCCTATATCTGCTTGTCTTTAAACACTATGTCTGCATTCTCTTTTGATATTTTCAATATTTCACTTTCTCTGTCCTCCTTTAGAAACCTCACACGAGCAGCACAAGGAGCATAAAATGTTCACTTCACTTATTTCTGCTAAAACGATCCTCTGCATGTGCTTGGTCAAGCAGTACAGGGATAAAGTGGATCAAGTTCAAGTTCATAAGTGGCCCACAGGAGTACAATCATATTGCGCCCCCCACTGGCAAACCTTTAGACAATTAGCCCTCACAAGAAGGCATACATGTTGCGAGAGCATAATTGGTTTCAGCCGAAATGGGAACAGCATGCAGAGACACATTTACGACAGAAATAATTCAGGACAAATGGAATACACAGGCTCCTGATCTCCACTTATGACTTCAATTACAACAATTTGTATATTTGGAGACGTCTCCGCATTCACTGAAGTGCATTAATGAATCAGTTCGTGCTGTTATCAGACACATGGTGGGAAAGCATTCTCCTGTAAACGCGTCTCGACAGCGCGAAAATCATATCATGCAATTATGCAATATCAATCAATGCCCTGCAATTTGTTTTCGCACGCGCGTAAAACGACTTTCCTGATTTCCTCTCCCATAGTTGCAAAACAATATCGCGCACGGAGATTTAGGTGGATTTAGGCTACAGAGCAGCATCTATCTGTTAATGACACTTGATAACATGCTGCGCTTTAAAGACGTGACGTTAAAACAGCAGCTGTGAGGAATTTGTGACACAGAAACTATATTCCGTCTAGGTCAAGCACACGAGGTCTCTGCGCTGTGGACCAGTGGGCATGTAAACACCACTTCCCTGTGTCCAAACCAGCTCAAACCTCTGTAAATACATTCTAACAACCAACATGAGAACGTGCTTAGTTGTTGTGGAACAGCTTTACACGCTGCATCTAATGTATAAACTTATGAGCTGATGGCAGCAGTGCAGTGGGCTTGGGCTGCCTTCATATAGGCAAAGGTCTCTGACCATAAAGCATATGCATGCCCTTTAATGGCGAAAGAAACCTTGAAGGCTGCGTTATACAACACAGTTAACCAACACAAGTTGAAGCTCTCTGTCACGTTGTTTGAAAACTTCCAGCAGAGGATCCCATAATCAATATAAAATAACCTGTAGCCTAGTCTTGGATGCGTTTGCGTTTTGGTCATTTCACTCAGGACGGCGGTGTGCCCGTACGTGGCCGTATTCTACCTATTCAAATCCCCCGAGGAAGTTGCCATGCACATGAGAAAACAAGAACTGGCTCGTCGAGAGCGACAAACAGCTAACTGAAGTCAAAATGCGATTCATCTCCACTTACACGAAAAGTCCCGTTTGCTCAAGTGCTGGGGTTTGCCTTGCTTGCGGCGAGACATGTTGGTTTAGTGGCGGCTTTTCAGCTGAGTTCACATTGGGAAATCCGTTCCTACAAGGTAGACTCCAAATGAAATGTCTTCATTGATGCGTCTGACGTCCAAATAGGAAAATGAAAAAAAATGAAGTGCAGATCATACAGAGGGTGAGGCGTCGCGCTCTACGGGCTGTGCGGACCTCTTCATGACTTTTTCGCAAAGAGAGAGTGATGGGGGTACGGCGATACCCCCTGAGCTGCAAGTTCAAGTGCGGACGTGACGTTCCTGCGAACTTGAACGTCAGGAGATGGACGGACTCAGACATAGAAAACATGGGCAGGGCGAAGCCGGCCAGTGGGAGGGGGACAAGTCGTAATAAAAACCAATGGACACTCATTATAGACTACCTATGGAAGGAGGCGGGGGGTAGAGAAGAAAGACCCCGAAGACACCAATGGACAGAGGGGATCAAGGGGGCTGGGCTAAGAGAGAGAGAGAGAGAGAGAGACTGAGAGAGAGAGAGAGAGAGAGAGAGAGTGAGAGAGAGAGAGAGAGAGTGAGAGAGAGAGAGAGAGAGAGAGTGAGAGAGAGAGAGAGAGAGAGAGAGAGGAGTGGAGTTATCCAGGGAAGTAGAGGAGCAGTCAGCGCATGTTCGAGTATAAACCCTGCTTTACTGCTCCATTCATATTTATTAGGAGTTTATTTTCAGGCTGATATAAATAATAATTGATTATGTAAATGTACAATGGACTGAAGATTGTATATTTACATAAAGGTGGGATAAAGTGTATTTTTTCATCATAAGTATTAGCCTAATATATATATATATATATATATATATATATATATATATATATATATATATATATATATATATATATATATATATATAATTATTGCCATGACAGGACGAAACTGTGTATTTTCCATGTTTGTTTTTGTTAGATTAGTTTTTTTTGTGATATTAAAGCTTACAGGCGACGAATGAGCCATGAAGAAGAGCTCTCTATACGGTTCCCTCGGTTTCCCTATTTGTAGGCTATATGTATAGGCTACATAGTGGATACATTTATTAATGTTAACACAGGTGGCCGAAATGCAAGAGAGTTAGATAGAATATCAAATGAACATTATTGTAATATAAAACAAAAAAGAGAACAAGAAAAAAACTAATCTACTAAATAATGGATGTCAGCCTTCATTTAGAATCCAATGTCCTTTGATTCATAGGCTACACCATCATTTGATTTGAAACAGCGTGTTAAAGGTGTTAACCTGAGTCTATTTTGAAAAACTATAGGCTATAAAGTGAAACAGAGATTTGTTGTTGCAGCTTATCTTCATGTTTTCATCTGACATGTTGTTTATGTGATAGATAAGCAGACACGTTTCTTAACAGAGTAGGCTACAACAGCATTTATGATTCTAAAAAAGCTTACATTTTACACTCAATACAGGGGCATTTAAAAACACACTGCTGAAACGTTACTGCACTGTAATATTCTGTGATAGTGTTGTCATATTATATATGATATATCTAGCCCATTCAAATGATTTAGCATCTCTGTTGAGTAGTGTAACATAAGCACAGGCAGTGCTTCCATATTTACAATCACATGCAAGCAGGCAAATAATGGGCCATTATAAACTGGGAGCTGAAAGAGTAAACTAATTATGGCTAAAATCATTTGAATCATTTTGATACATCGCTGCAAGTCTACCGCTGTTTTGATTGTGTTTTTGGCTTCAGCTACAAAGCATAATGTTTATCTTACATAAAAACACAAGAAAAAGACACCCAGGCTAATATTTTCATCCTTCAGGGACCCCTCTGAGGATTAATGCATCAATGATGTGTGGCTGCACTTTAAACGGTATAGGCTAATAACTGCTGTGTAATGGAAGCTCAAATGGGTATTTAGCTAAAACAATGAATGTCACATAGTAGAAGGTAACCTATAGCACGGCTTACCTGGGTCCCATTTTTATAATTATATAAATTACACAAAATGTCAATTCAATGTTGATTATAGTGTCAAATCACAACAGAAGTTATCTCAGGACACTCAGATAAAGTAGGTCTAGAGCCCACTCTATAGTCTATATGTCGAAAATAACCTAAAGAAAAGTATTATTTTTTTCTTTTTAATAGCCTATATCTTTTTGGTTTCATTTCGCTATATTAAATAAAGTTATAACAAATTGAGTTTGAGCCATATTACTCACATTTAGGCTATTAAATCTCCCATAACTTAATACAGATGAGGGCTCATAAACTATGTTTCGTATTAATAAGAAAAAAAATACATACATATAACTGCCTAAGTGCTAGTATTCCAAACATACTGATTTCTTTTTTTTTAGTTCGGTTTGGTTTGATTTGGTTTTAATGAGACTTAGGTGATTTTGAGTAATTTTATTGTTGCCATGAAATCCTCCTAATTGATGAGGCTCCGGAACTGTATCTTAGCCCTCTTCCACATCACAGCTCAATACGTTGGCCCCATCTAGTGTTTCAATTGGAGATTGACTCAAAGCATGATGCCATATAGTCAGTTATGATTATGCAGAGCATTGAGTTGGGCTATCATTTTTTTCTTAGCCCAGGCCTCTGAATGGCACATCATTATTTTGTCTTAGTGCCAACTACACTTGAATTAGGCTATAAAAAATACGAACAATACTACGTTACTACTATTACTCAAATAGCCTACTCTGTAACATAATATGTTGTTAGATAAGGGGTTGGATGTCCTCAAAACCTAAAACAAAATTTCTAACAATACAACAATCATATATTCTATCATAATCTGCTTTTTCATACTTAGGCTACTATTATATATACAGTCTATAGTAGGTACTTGATACATATCATAGTATGATATATACTCTATATAATAATAGGTATTAGGCTTTTCGTTTGATATTATTTTATTTATACAGTCTCGGTGTTCGGCTCGTATTTTAAACAATAAAGACATATTTTTCTTTTCTTTAGTAGTATTCCTTCTGGAAGAATGTATCGTTATGATCGACTTAATTCTTTCCTGGATGTTATATCACCATAGTACCTAAATGAATGTAGAAAAGCAGGAAATGGGATTCAAATAGAAACTATTTTTTGGCGCAGGACCCCGAGACCCCCCCCCCCCCCCCCCACACACACACACACACACACACACACACACACACACACACACACACACACACACACACACACACACACACACACACTTCTCAAACCAAAGTTACAGCCTTCTATAGGCCTATACGCTGACATATTACGTGTCCAAAACCCACCATTACTCATCTAATACGGGCCACTCACCGTTTTCTGTCAGTATATTACATAACCTCATATGTTCTTCCTATACGAGGACATAGCGCCACCGTGAGGCCAAGACACAGTGATGCTGAAGGAGCAGGGCTGGGCACGAGCAGCAGCAGCAGCAGCAGCAACGCTGTTCATAATCCTCCCCATATCGGATGCTGATTGTCCGTAGAGTCCCTGGTGAGTGACATGCATCTTCCTCTGTTAGTCTGTTCTGTTCCTGTTGTTGTCTCCTCCTGCTTTCCGCCGAGGATGGAGACGGTGAAATGAGCATCGCTGTGTTTGTGCTACTAACAAACCTATAGCCCGTCGTCCGTCAGGGGAGAGCCTCGGCTGCACAACAGCAAACAGCCTCCTTAACCTGATTTGCAATAACGTGTGAGAACTGTTATCGCAAGATTTGTTTTAATTAGCCTCTATGTGGCTTAAAGAGCGCGCGGGACAGAAGAGGGATATCCTGAACGTCAAGGATCAATAGCCTACGCTTCAGATGTCAAGTCGGTAATAAGCATTCACGGCAGTCACACACTGTAGATTTATTTATTTATAATGTGCGTGGGTTTTGTGTTTTTGTAGCCTATATTAGTTTATTTTAAGGGGATATTCCTCTCTAGAACGGTGTCGTTATCACATGTCTCCATGATAAACGCTGGACACGGCCTAACTGGGCTAATTTGCAGGCACTGTCATTGGCCGACTATAACCCATCAGCTACCGCCGCTTTAAAGCGCACTTGACGTGTTGTCATTTGCAGTGGAGATTTATGACCGAGAGTGGATGATGAAGCCGTGTGTGGTCAAGCGACTAAAAGAGAAATCTGGGCCACTAGAAGCCCACTGAAAGGTATAACCCGTCCGTTCCTCCACGGGGGGGGTGTCCCATTGTGATCGAGTTGATGCACAAAAAAGGAGCCCCAAATATGACAAAGTGTGCGTAATTAAATCCCACTAATTCCCCTATGGCTTCTTCAGAGCGTGAGTCAGCAAGGCCTGTGTGTGCTGATGATGATGATGATGCTCCTGCAGAGGGAGGACCGGCTGTTTGTCTCAGTGAAAAGATCTGTTGTGCTGGTACATGTTCATGGACAGTCTGACAACTGCATGGGAATCATATGAGAGCATCATGGGGAGCAAAGATGTGGGTTTTTAAGGAAAACAGTATTGCTCTCTTTATCTTCTATTTCCACTGCCTCTCCCTGGCCTGTGTGTGTGTGTGTGTGTGTGTGTGTGTGTGTGTGTGTGTGTGTGTGTGTGTGTGTGTGTGTGTGTGTGTGTGTGTGTGTGTGTGTGTGTGTGTGTGTGTGTGTGTGTGTGTGTGAGTGTGTGTGTGTGTAACTTTCTAAACAGCATCCACTTGAATTAGCTGTGGAAATGTACATGTATCATATCTATCTTTATGGATGTCTTTCTCATTATTTACCCACATCATCCTCACTTCCTCTTTCTTTTTGTACAATATATAACTCCTCCAATTTGTTCGTGGGTGCGGCGTCTGTGGTGGATATTTTAATTTGGGAGTTTAGTAGAATGCCAAGATTCTTTAAACTGTTTTTACACTTACAGTTCTTCTTTCGTGTTGTTTGCTGAACTACAAGGAGAGATAGGAATGTCAGTGTCCTCGGGTGATACCTGAAATAGCTACTGTGCATATGGCACACACATGCACAAACACACAGATGTTTTGATTTGTTCTGTAATTGCATGAAGTAACTGTAAGTACACTGTAAGAACTTGCGTTTTTATTGTTTAAAGCATTACTTGTGAATAGACTCATGAATGGATAACTGCAGTCTAACACAGTTCCTGTTTTCAGCAGGATGCATTAAGGGTCAAAGGTGAGCTAGTGAGGCCGAGATGAGTCTGACTTCCTGGTTCCTGGTTAGCAGCGGGGGGACGCGTCATCGTCTCCCCAGGGAGATGATCTTTGTGGGGAGGGACGACTGCGAGCTCATGCTGCAGGTACAGTACTCCTCCAGACACAAACTCTGAGCTGTCATTTCTCCATCTAGGCTGGATTATCATCTGAATCGCTGAGATTAGCGTGGATTACAGTGATTGACTGGATATTGTGTGATTTAAGTCCCGCAGTGTGGACAAGCAGCATGCTGTCATCAACTATGAGCCAAATACAGACGAACATAAAGTGAAGGACCTGGGCAGCTTGAATGGGGTGAGTGTTTTATGCATCACTATTCTGTGTCTTTACTGCTTTATTTACTTACTGCTCAGAAAAGATACAGTGAAAGACAGACTGTGTTATGACAACCTATACTACCTAACGACCCTAGAAGGCTGCTTTCACACTCATCTGCTGAAGGGGGAAAGTTTGTCTGCTCATTTTAAATTTCACTTCAACACGAGCATGATTCTGTGACATCACAAATAGTTGGAAGCCAATCCTGGTTAAATATGCAATTTACACAAGAGTAGGGATGTAATGATTACCGGTGTAATGGTAAACCACGATAAAAATGTTGATGTTAACAATTACCTTTTTCATTTAAAATATCATTATTATCATGGTTGTTTTACCGTATTATATTATACAACCTTGTTATTTGTACACGCTGTGACTATACAAATCACAACATGTAAATAGGAACATGTTGGCGTTATTTTGTCACTTATTCGGAGCAGTAGGCTAGAGCGAACCATTTACCTCCAGGATATGTTCTAGACTAAGCTACCGGTGGGGCCATCAGACAGAGTTACAACACGCACGGACATGACAAGGGTATGTATGGACTTATCTAACTCTGGGGGTTACGGTGAATAAGATAAAGTCCCAGTAAGTCGGCGTGTTCCTTTAAAGCAACACCAAAGCACTTTTCCTCTTCGGTCCCCCTACAGGTTGGAAGCAGAATTGTCCATTACCACTGTCGTATGTTTGGAAACATTATTTTAAGGTACAAAAGAATCTTTGGTGTCGCTTTAATCACTCTCGTTTTTTGTTTCCAGACATTTGTCAATGATGTCAGAATACAGGAGCAAATCTACGTCACACTGAAAATTGATGACAAATTGAGGTTTGGATACGATATCCTTTTGAATATGGTCTTTTGTTCCCGTCAACCCTAGTGACATGTAGCACAAGGTCATTGTTCACAACACTGTAACTTTATCTGTTCTTGAATAGCTGTGAATGCTCATTGCACTCTACCTGCTGCATAATAGATAGGGCTATCAGTGCATGTTTCTCACCCCTGCAAAGAGTTCATCATCTTCTACCTTAACCTGCTTCACATACCAACCTGTTCACTGTGGTTCGAGGAGAGATGCACATTCCAGAGGAGGCTCTAAAGGTTAGACAGCACCCAATCCATGTGTTAATGGAGAGAGTAAATATGTCTGCTCAATGTTCAGTGCAGCCAGCAAGCTCTTTTTTTATCAGTGTGTATAAAAAAACCCTGAGAGAGGTGGATTTTAGTCAAAGAGCGAAGAGCGAAGAGTTTTGCTTAACTGGGCAAATACTACTTTTCAAGATTGATGAATCTGCTGTTTCATCACAGCAAACTGCCCAGGTAGCTGTAGAAAAGACAGGATTTCATCTTAATGAGGAAGATGAAAGTTCCGCAGTAATATTCAGAATGTCTTCTCAGTTATAAGCGATGACCAAAAAAAAAAAAAAAAGTATAGTCTGGAGTTATGCACTATAAGTTGTGTGAGAAAGAATGTTTTCTAAAATGTCCAATGAACACAAATCTGACTGCCCTGCTATAGATTTAGCAGCGCTTTCATGTTTTGCCTCTATCTCTCTAAACTCTCCTTGCTTGTCCCGACCGTCAGCATGAGAAGTTTAGTATCCAGCTGCAGCTGAACCAGAAGAAACCTCCAGAGGTGGAATCGGCGAAATCTGAGGCGATACCCTCTGAGGCAGCAGTGGCAGCACCAGCATGTGAAGGGGCCGCTGCCAAACCCCCCGAGGCCAGCAGGGTGGAGGAAAAGACAACAAGTAAGAATGTCCGAGGATGCAGTGCACAGGACACTGGTTACTATACTACATGAGCAAATCAATGACACAATCTCAGTCTTTAGATGCCACTGTCATAAATTTAGTCTCAGGATAACGTATTGATGGTTAGATATGTTCAAAAGTATTTTAGCACTGAAAAGATTAGTCAATTAATGTCAACAATTTTGAGTCATTTAGCAATCAATAAGGCCAAACTTTAGCTGGTTCTTGCTTCTCAATTTGATGATTTCGTTCTTTTGTCAATTTTATATCTTTGTAAATTGAATATGTTTGAGTTTTGGTCTGTTGGTCGGACAACAAAAGCAATTTTGAGAGCTCATCTTGGGTTTTGGGAAATTGTGATTGGCATGTTTGACAAATTCCTGACCCTAAAATTATAAAAATACATCGATAAACACTTAAAATATGTGCTTACATTACAATATAGTATATTATGTATTGAAAACCATTATTAATTGTTTATATATTTCTTATAAATGCTAAAGGGGTGGGGGTGTGGTAAATGTAGTCGTGCCATTCCCATGTAAGACTAACTGACGGGTTGTTTTTGCCAGGGGATGGAGCAGTGTTGCATAGAATCACGCCCCTCTATGGCCAGCCGGCCTGGTGGGGAGACGATGACCAGCAACCCGGGAGGCCTGAGGAGAAGAGCTCAGATCGGAAGCGAGAAAAAGCTGAAACAGGTATTTGCAAGACTCCAAAAAAATGACTTAATGTCTCTTAATATCTCTAATTTACACAACTTTAAATATGTTCAGTTTAGTAGACCTTATGGGGCTAAATACATATGTTTACTTTAATTCTGACAGACAGCAAGAAAAGTACAGAGGTCCAAAAGTCTGCCCCGCAAACAGCTTCCAATCAGGAGCCTAGCTACTTTGAGATCCCAACCAAGGATACTTCCCCAGCAGGTAAAGTGAGTGGTGAAGCCCCTTCACGAGAACAAGAGGCTAGTGCTTCTTCTGCTGCAGAGCCCATCCACGGCCACGCCTCCTTCACCATTGAGTTTGACCCTGGGGCATCAGGTAAAGTGACCGTCAAAGATCGAGCGGCGAAGGTGGGACCGGAGACCAGGCCGCATCCTAAAAGAGCTGTTGGGGAGGAGCTGAGTCCACTTCAGACAGCCATGGTAGCTGCAGAGGTTAAAGTTGCCGACTGGCTGGCCCAGAATGAGCTGCCGTTGGCCCTGAAAGACGTGGTTGCAGAGGATGATGGGGAAAGTGTAAAGAGTGATGTGCCTGTACAACTGAAGAGTCTTAAAGGTGTGTATGTGCAGCCATTTGGGCAGTGTGTGTGTCGTGTGCGTGTGTGTGTGTGTGTGTGTGTGTGTGTGTGTGTGTGTGTATTTAACATAAGATGTGTGTATTTCTTGTTTCTTGCTGATTACTTCTAAAGTTTACTTCCAAAGCCTCTCTTTAACCCTCCTCGTCTCTGTCTTTACATTCTGACACATTACCTTCTTCCAAACCCTTCCCGTGCCAGGCAGTAAACATGAGGACGGCACTCAGAGTGACTCAGAGAACGCGCTTGGCGAGCAGCGCAGGGCTGCAGCAATGGAGGAACGCTCGTGGGGGCTGTGGGGCGGCGCAGGGATGAAGATCAGAGAGGGTCGCGCTAACGTACCTGAGGGGCTCTTCGCAGAGGAGGACAGCCCTGCTCGCCGTCGCAAGTCTTCGACTTCCAAAATGGCAGGTGGATTCGTGGAGAGGCGACGGGGCTCGGCACCACATCAGCAGAGTGGCCGTGATGAGTGCTATCACCATGGGGATGATTATAGTGACAGAGGGACCTATACTATTGAGCTGGAGAATGGAGATCACGAGGAGGAAGAGGCTAGGAAAATGATTGACAAGGTTAGTTAACCCCATTTTCTCATAAAACAATCATTTTCATACATTCTTGCTCACCTTTGCGTGTGTGTGTGTGTGTGTGTGTGTGTGTTTGTGTGTGTGTGTGTGTGTGTGTGTGTGTGTGCGTGTGTGTGTGTGTGTGTGTGTGTTGCAGGTGTTTGGTGTGGATGAGCAGGACGGTGTGTGTGTGTCCAGGTTGGGTGGTGCTGACCAAAAAGAAAGGCTCACCTCCCAGAGGTCTGGTGCCGGAGACAGAGGAAAGCCTGGACGCATGGAGACAGAGGTGCAAAAACTGAAAGCTTTTTAATTCAAGCCAAAAATGTGTCAGGTGTCTAAACAATATAATTTACTGTCATGTTTCTCTTGTATCTTTCATGCTGTCTTTGTCCAGGTACTATCTGAGGAATTGATGGTGGGCGGTCCTCGCTGGGTTTCGCAGTGGGCCACTCTGGCTGCCAGTCACATTAGGACAGACCCTGAGGGATCAGGAGGAGAGAGTCACGTCATGGTCACAGAGGACAGAGGTAAGATGGTCAGTCATTTAAAGCTGAAGTGATAAAGTGTGGGGTTTAGACACCACTTTCTGTACTGTAAAGGATCCTTACACACATATATCAGCACTATAATAGATGGCGTATGAAGTGAATGAACACTATTTTAGCAGAATACTGAAAGCAGCAGAACTGAGTCTACTTTAATATCTGTTTTATTTAACGCAAGTAATATTGTTAACGCCATAGTCAACATTATCGCATATTTTCCTCATATCGTGCAGCCCTAGTAGGAAGACAATCACTAAATGAAAACCACAGAGCCAGTGCATAAATTCTACCAGAACACCACCCACCGTTGATATGTAATACACATTTATCTGAAGACCCACTTTAGTAATGTGTTTTTCTCTCCTTTCAGCTGAAATAAGTGAGTCCAGCTACTCAGCCTCCTTTGCCTCGTCTAGCTACACGGAGCAAAAGAGGAGAACCCTGCCCCAGCTGCCAGGTGAGGAGCTCACCTTAGGAAGGAGGACCCCAGGCGCAGGCTTGCGTACAGATTTGGGGGAGAAACAGGACACAGAGCTACAGGAGAAGGAGAGCCAAGGGGAGAAGACGGCCAGGGGAAAGAATCGGCCCGGTCATGGCGTTGGAGGTGCGGGCAGTCACGGTGGTAGCCCCAGTCGCTCCTCACCAGCCAAGTCACAGGACAGTGCTGGAGGGAGATCATGCAAGTCAGGTGTGTTGACCAAGCTCCCCCCTCGTCCACTGACCAGCGGAGAGAAAAGACTGGAGGAGGCACGGAGGAGGAAAAAGGAAGAGGAGAAGGCTAGGGAAAGTAGCGGGAAACCATTGTTGAGGCAGGAGAGTTTTACTGTGGAGAAACCAAGCTCCAACATGCCTGGTGAGCTCAGACCTTGTATCGATGGGCTCAAAAGCAGCAGATCTCAGAGCAGGGAGGCTGGCGTTGACAGCTCCACACTGCAGAAAGACTCGGAAGCTGTGGCAGCCTTTTTAGAGACGACCGTGTCAGACCAAGGTGATCCACCAAGTCAGTCCATTGAAGGCTCCATGTCACCAGAGTCAGACGTGGACACTACCAGCACAGTAAGCCAGGCTGATGGAGCCAGAAAAGTAATCCAAAAACGGCGGACTCTTGCAGGACAGCAGAAGGAGAGAACGGTAGTGTGCTCATCCGGCAAAGGCCCCGCTGGGGGCCGAGAGACCCAGGACAGGAGGGTCAAGACCAGGGCATCTGGTCCTCCGCAGCCCAGCCGCCCGTGGACTTCCCTAGACCTCACTGATGATGACGTCAACTCCAACTCACTCCTCTCTGACTCCCAGCCCACCGCTACATCAAGAAAGGAATCTAGGAGCTCACATACCAGAGCCCAGACTGGGTGCACAACAGTGGGGGCTGGCACCAAGTCTAGTCGGGCTAAAATCAACCAGGCCCCAGCCTCCTCTGCAGCTAGTAAAACCACTAATGTTCCCAAGCCCAGGCCCACCAGGGCGTCCCTGCTGAGGCGAGCCCGCCTTGGGGACTCCTCAGACACTGAACCTGCTGATCTTGACCGGATGTCGGTAGCTTCTGAGGCCTCCACCGCAAGCTCCACATCCAGGACAGGGATGGCAAGAAGGGGAATGTCCAGGATAGAGGCTCTGGCACAGCCGAGGAAGCCGAGGGTGGGCTCCCCATCCGCCCAGAGTGACTCAGAGGCCACTGTGACAAGGAGTAGAGGTCTAGGGGCCCGGAGTGCTGCAGGTGATTATGCCATAAGACAAGGACTAAGAGGGACTAATATGACCTCAGTGTCTGGACCCAGAGCTCGGGCTAACAGCGCCTCCAAACTGCCTGACAAGAATAAAGGCACCTCCTCATATGGACATGTCACACCTGCGTGTAAGTTGTCTTTCCTTATTAAACCATTTACTCTCATGTCCATTGAACAAGGAAATAGTTTTATCCTTCACACATTCTGTTCTTTCCAAGTCACTGCCTAAAAAGTAATACAATTTGTCCGTAAAGCCTGTAAAATGAACAAAACTTACATAAACAGTGGGTCAAATGATTATGTATAATGTGAAAGGAGTCACTCATAGTGACGAAACCACGGAAAATTATCACTCTTAACTTTGCAGAGTTTTTATAGCATTTTTCAGCTTTTTGTTTTGGTGTTATGATCCAAAACTGACAGCACCAAACAGCTTGACTAAATGGTAAACATCCTGCCTCATTTAGCAGCTATTGTTCTTTGTTGAGACCAAAACAGAGCTAAAAGGAGAGTGAATATTGGTATGGGTTCATTAAGTTGCCATAAACATGACTCCAAATGTTATCCAAGTGTAATCCGAATGTTAATGTTGTTAATGTGTGCAATGAACATATTTGCCACATGTTGAATGAATGTTGTGTTTACAGCACATTTGAAGCACTGTTTAAACTTAACTTCCATTCGTTCCTAACATTAGCTGGCACTCGGTGGCGCCGCGTGCCTGTGGAGTATGCCTCCACCTCAGAGGACGAGTATGGCTCAAACCGCCACATATCCAAGCAGGGCCACTTCCCTTCCACTCGGGTAGGCCAGCTAGGAGGGTCAGCCCCAGCAACTCCTAATCCTGCAGGCCTATCTGCCCTGAGGCAGCACTCCAGAGAACAGGACGAGTATATGAGAGACTGGACAGCACACAGCGAGGAAATAGCTAGGTACGTAGATGAGAGGGACTCCAGGGCAGTTTAAGAACAGTGATGAGTCATGATAGCAATATTCAAACATGCTTCTCCTGCTCAGAGGTATATTTAATTTTCATGATTTTACGTTTTGGTCAAATAAAACAAGAATAAATGATTTCGTATTTGTGATTCTTCATCAGAATTAGCCAGGACCTAGCCAAAGACCTAGCCATGCTCGCCAGAGAAATTCATGATGTGGCAGGAGAGATAGACTCAGTCAGCCCTGCAGCCACGGACCCTGGAGCGCTGGTAGTCAACAGATTATAACATTATTATTTCTATCTGCTAGATTAGATTCCTACAAAAAGAAATCTAATTTTGTATTTATTTGCTGCTACTCAGATGGAGGAGCGTGTATTTGATGACAGCTTGGACCCGAGTGGTCCTTCTGCAGAGAACAGCAGTATTCTGGGAACCAATGTGCGGTCTGTGGAGCTTCGACCCCAAAGCTCTAGTGGACAGAGCTCCCGCTCCATCCGCCGACAGACATGGAATAGAGATGATGTGAGTCCCTGTTTCAATTCTAAACAATACTCAGGCAATCTGCATACAATAGGGCTATTCCAGAGTTGAATTGTGGATTATTTACTCATTTAAGTCTTTATTTCATGTATGAGTAAGGAGTTTACTGCTGGAGCATACCGAACATTTGTCAAACAATTGTGTAGCAGATCAACATGTCAGTTTGTACCGCAGTGTGCCACAAGAGGGGGCTCCCTACATGCCAACTTCAGCCACCCTTCAACAGACAAACTGTGCTTCTGATTGGACCCAAAGCCACTGACTGTGCTAATGAGAAATAGTTTGTAAATGCATAGTCATAGCTAAATTAGGCTAAATTTAGCATTAGCATTGAAAGGTTTGCGTTAGCTTTCATAGTTTCTCTCTATAATTCCACCATGTGCATTCATTGGATGCCAGTGTCAAAGATGTGTTCCTTTTCATCGTCTATCAGGCGGTGCTTGACAGTTTACTACTAGCATCTGTCACTCAGCTCTCAACGAGGATACGTCAGTCTGTTGACAAAACAACCTGCAAAATCAGGTGAGCATTATACTGCATGACAAAACAGGAAGTGGGTCCATGTGCTGCTATAGTTATTTGGTGTAAATGTAATATATGTTATAGCCTACTGAGAAATAGACAAATGCAGGATAGAATTGTTAAAATAGAAACATATTATAGAGAGTTGAGGTTCCT
The DNA here is from genome assembly GCA_023631565.1 of Gymnocephalus cernua. Classification (NCBI taxonomy): domain Eukaryota; kingdom Metazoa; phylum Chordata; class Actinopteri; order Perciformes; family Percidae; genus Gymnocephalus; species Gymnocephalus cernua. The sequence continues at coordinate 32,444,501 of CM042427.1, read as the reverse complement.
GTCTGTGTTTGATGTTGGAACTAATACAGGCAACACAATTTGAGTGGCACATCACAAAGGTTTACACTGACAACCAACTACATGTCTTACTCATTAGCACAGGCAGGATGACAACTCAAATGCCCTTTCTTCATTCCTACAATCTACAGACAATGAAAAAAAATCACTTTAACAGTCAACTAATGCTTCTATGAAGAGGTATATTAAAAATATTTTTCACGCATTTTACTTTCATCTATTTTTATACCAACTTGTCTTCCAGGATCCTCTTCAAGGATAAAGAACGAAAATGGGAAGAGATTGAGAACAAACTGCAGGCAGAGCGCGACTCCTTGCTACTCAAGTGCTCCAATAAGGTGATGAGCCTGTCCACTTCTCACACTTTGTCTGTTTAATCTGCTGAAGGCTCGTGAAACAGACAAAAGAGTGATATTTTTAGCCACGCTAGCAGCATGGTTCTAGAGATTATCTCTCCACCTTTTGTCCAGACTGAAAAATCTCTATTGAATGGATTGCCATAATATTTGGTGTCCCCTCAGGTTGAATTGTAATCACTTACGTGATCTCTCAACCTTTCCTCTAGAGCATTACCAGGTCCAAATTTCACTTTGTCCAAGACTTTGGTACTTACAAAACTAATCACATTCCCACCAGGCTCAACTGTACTTTGTGTTAATTGCTAATTAGCCAATGTTAACATCCTAAACTAAGACGGTGAACATGGCCAAGATTATTCCTTCTAAACATCAGCATATTAGCATTGTCATTGTTAGCATGCTAATGTGAGCATTCAGCATTTCCAAACCAACTAGAGCCTCACAGAGCAGACTGTCGACTGTTCAAGTGTTGTGTCCGAATGTGTGGTGAGGATTTCGGTATGGGCTCAAAATATTTTCTGTGAAAAAACAAACAAACGTGAAAACCACTGTTCATTTTAAAGTGATGCCTGGATGACCATGTGGTATTAACCATGGCTGAAGAGCGCAAAATAAATGGTCACAGAAAAAAAGAGTAAATGTGTGCCTGTGTTAGCATGTTACCATCATTTTTTGCAAATGGAAAGAAGTGCTTTGTGTGAGGCATTTTACATCAGACAGACAAAATTCAGGCAAGTCTAATCAGCATAATAATGTGCTTTTGGCATTAGTTTAGCATAAATTAATACAAAAAGACAGAGACTGAAAGGCAATTTGATATGGCTACACTAATGAATTATTTTGCCTAAGAATTTGGCATGTCAGTAATCCATTAGCTTTGCAAAGGGTGAGATTAATGCCATACAGTTTTAAATACACTCCTTCCCTTTCTCTGTCATCGTACAAGCCACACAATATCTGATTACTTACTGAAGCAATCACAGTGAGTGCTGACAGTATTACAGCTGTCTGGGGGATCGAATCAAAGACGCTTCAGTCTTGCACATACCATTTTGATTACCTTGCAAATTCCCTTTTCGGAGAGCAGAGCACACCAAACATGGTTGTTTTGATGGGGAAAGAAGACTGCAAAAAGTTAAAAGTCCACAAAACTTCTGCCTCTGACGGTAGTCAGGTCATAAATCCTGCCTTTAACCCAGCCTGGCCTCATGTGAACCCTTCAAGAGATATGTCTATCCACCACACAGTCACAGGCCTCATAAAGCATTACTGAGCGTACACGGCACCACTCCAGACTTATTCCTGTCGCCACAAAGAGATGGAGTTGATTTATTTGGTGTATGAACTTTCACTTACTTAATCACATCAACCAATTTTAATGTTTTATGTTCTGGTTACAGGAAATTTCAACCATTATTCAAGACCTGAGGAGAGTGGAAAGACAACTGCTCGGTATGAATGTGATGATCTTTGAGTTTTTAGTGAACTATGACCCATCAAATTACAAGTGCCTGTATTTTGTACTGTGTTGAATTCAAGAATCATTTCTAATGTTTGTTTTGCGCCAATCTGACAGTAATTGACATGATGGTGGACCCAGACGGCACCCTGGATGCCCTGTCCAATCTGGGCCTAACCAGCCCTCTGACTGACCAGAGGATCGGCCCTGGGACTCAGCAGGGGCCGTCGGTGTTGCACCCTGGAGCTGAAGCTTCCTCCAGCACACTCTCGAGGCCTGAAGGACGGGACACTGAATCATGTGGACCTTCAGGCAATGCAGAGGTGGCAGAGCGAGACCCAGGGCCCCGACAGAGCCCGAGATCCTACAACTGATACACAAGTACATCATTCAAAATGCATCCTTTATGTTGGACATATCCTGGAGGTGTGAGGTGAGAAGTATTTGGTTTCAGACCAAGGGGGAAAGAGAATAATTGCCTATTCGGTGGGAAAGCCTGACTGCCCTAATTGTCACTCAAAGTGACTCGTGATGGGACTTTGTAAAGGTCCAACACTACCAAACAGCAGCTCTTGTCAGATATATAATATCAAACATAACAGTTTTTATTGGTTAGCTCATGAAAAAGCTATGAAATAATATACAGTAACCCATATGTGTTTTTGTGTTGCAGCTCATTCTTATTATACATTATCCTTGATAACATTTTAAAAAGAACACATGTAAAAATTGAGATGTTAAAGATTAACTTAAGCTGACTTTGCAGAAACCCAAACTAGAAAGGTCAAAAGATGTGTGTTAAGTGTTCTTCTATCCTGCCATAGAATTATTTATAAATATATATATATATATATATATATATATATATATATATATATATATATATATATATATATATATATATATTGTTGGCCTGTTGCAGTTGCAATCCCCAATCCTGTCTCAGTAATGATTTTCCATCAGAAAAGGCCATGTTGCTTATTTGCTGGGAAAAGAACTGGGTATGTACAGTATGTACCAGTGTAAATGTTTATTATAGTTCAATTGAAAACTCCTATCCATGCCATTTTTTCTTGTGGCGATGTCATATGAAACCAGTGTATCAAAGATGGACTGTGTGTTTTAATAGAAACTATTAAAGGAACACGGCGACTTATTGGGACATTAGCTTATTCACCGTAACCCCGACAGTTAGACAAGTCGATACATACCCTTCTCATCTCCGTGCGTGTTGTAACTCTGTCTGACGGCTCCACCGTTAGCTTAGCCTAGCACAGATCCTGGAGGTAACCGGTTCCAACTAGCCTACTGCTCCGAGTGTGACAAAATAACGGCAACATGTTCCTATTTACATGTTGTGATTTGTATAGTGACAGTTTGTACAAATAACAACATCACTTGAGACACAGCCATCTTCTAACTGTATACAAACTGGGAACTATATTCTCAGAAAGGGAAGCAGTGCTATTTGGGCGGAGTGATACGCTGCAGCTCTGCTGAGCGCTACTTGGGCGGAGTGATATGCTTGCAGCTCTGCTCAGAGCTGCAGCATATCACTCCGCCCAAGTAGCACTGCTTCCCTTTCTGAGAATATAGTTCCCAGCCGGTTACCTCCAGGATCTGTGCTAGGCTAAGCTAATGGTGGAGACGTCAGACAGAGTTACAACACGCACGGAGATGAGAAGGGTATGTATCGACTTGTCTAACTGTCGGGGTTACGGTGAATAAGCTAATGTCCCAATAAGTCGGTGTGTTCCTTTAAATCAAATGTAGCTCCCAGAAAGGTTTTCCTCTTCCAAATGTATTTTGTCACAAGTGCCCTGGATCAAACAAGCATTACAGTTGGAGATGAGGGATGCTAAAATGTACCGGAGATGTGGTGGAGATGAAATTTGTTTTGCACATTACAAAGCTGATATATGTTCATTTTCATCTCTGATTGACCAGCACGTGATGTGCCCCTGCAGCACTCCTTTATCATGTCGATGTCCTCGATCAAAAACAAAAGCAAAGTGAAAGCCAGCTGCCTGCAGATGAACAGTTTGTCAAATTATATTCTGGTCACAAAAATCAGCATAGACGGGGGGGCTACCTCCAAGTCCTGCAGCTGCATTTTATTGTTAATGATGCAATGAGAAGAATGCACAGTGTAATGACTGTAGGTTTTCCAATGTCTTGCCTCATACCAATGTTTACACATGAATGTAACCTGATCAGAACTGTTGAAAACATTTTAGCCAAACAACTTGAATAAAGACGGATAATTGCATTTTGTGCTCAGCACTTTCTGTACTTTGTCTTTGTTTGAGCATTTAGAGAATTTTTGTTTGGATGTTTTGTATACCCTTTATTTCTTTGTAATGATGTTTGGTAAAATGTTGACCTTGCAATACCTGTGTATTGTTGGTCTCATTTCCAATAAAATGCATGATAATCATGAGCTATTTTGTTTGTTATTTTTTCACAATTTCACAATAATAACAGTAGTAGAAAGTAACTCAGTACATTTACTGTGCTCATTTCTGAGGTACTTGTGCTTACTTGAGTATTCCCATTGTATTTCTACTCATTTCAGAGGACATTTTTTTTAAATTACCTGCTTCATGTAGTTCTACTCGAACTGGGTCGGTTTCAGCAAATATGACAGAAAGTTAGTTTTATAAGTCTTACCTACTGCATCTTTAATGTATCAATAATAATATAACACTCTGAAAGTGATCATTCTGCATTATAAGTTATACTTTTACTTTAGCGACTTTTGCTGATACTATGTAGCCTACTTTTAAGCGACTATATTATTCTCATAATAACAACGGTTCGACCACATTTAGGGTATTCTTATTGGAGATATTTATCACTTGAATCATAATGTTTCAATGTTTCCTTTAACTATCTTCTATGTAGTTTTGAATCACTATCTAAATCACGAATTTACATATATAAGAAAACAATGTATCAAATGCCTACATGTATAACAATCAGTTTAAATCAAATGCCTGCCAGTATCAAATGCCTGTAATGTGAAAGGTGTTGCTAGGAGTGATGAATCCACAGAGAATCAATACCGAAACATCACTGTCATCGATCCCCTCACATACACAGACAGACCTCTGTAGCAGGCACATGCACACATAGACATCGAAAGAGGCTTGAGCACCTGCCCTTTTTCCTCCTCGAGAGAAAGTACCCTTTTTTCTGGATGCATGTTTTTTTTTTTTTTTTTTATTAATGAATGTAGCCTATATACTGTATATATATAGCAAACAGGAATATATATATGGCTGAACAAAATTGATGTTACCAGTGCTGTGACTAAGTCATCTTTGCTAAAGTCCCAAGTAAGTCTCAGGTCATTTGGTCGAAGTCCCCAAGCAAGTCTCAAGTTATTATTTTTGGGGCAAGTCAAGTCAAGTCACAGGTTATGTCAAGTCGAATCACTTGTTTTTACCCCAAAGATAAAGCACTCTTACCTGTAGTATCCAGTCTGTCTACAGATAAAATACATGGTATTAGTAGCCCATCTAATAAAATGATTGGCTAGTTTGTATAATTAGTAGGGCTGAGCGATATGAAGAAAATAAAATATCATGATATTTTTGACCAAATACATCAATATTGGTAGTGATATTGTATGGTTGACTTTTGGTGCTTTCACAAAAAATGTACACAATGAGATTTTAGATAAATAATCATCAGTAATGTGGATGTAATGACAAAGTGGGTTAAGGCAAATAATAGAACAGCTGGAACAGTCTGGTAAATTCAGAAATTGACATAACTTTACTGTAATGCAGCCTGTAAAACCATGAAAAGGCAACACCTGTGTCATATCACAATATTACAATATCCAAAATTTAAGACAATATCTAGTTTCATGTATCAATGTCAATATAATATCGATATATTGCCCAGCCCTAATAACTAGTCTAAAAAGTATGAAAATTAATTTAAACTGTATAATAATTATTGATATTCAGCAGTTCGCTTTTTTCCTTCTTCCGTGAAAGTTTTAAATCCAAAAGTGATTACTCGTGGCACAGACACAGCCATTGTGGTGGTCTGGTCCGACTAATGACGCTTCATCAAGGGTCTTTGATGTTACGTGTTGCCATAGCAAGGTTTGACTGACAGCCAGTTATCCAATCATGACAATCACATACAAGGTTTTTGAGTCGTCCAATCATGATTCACAGTTAGAAAGTTAGACAGAAACATGGATTCGAGTCAACTCGAGTCCAAGTCACCAAGTCTCAAGTCCACATCTCTGGATGTTACCATCCTGTGAATAAATACATTCAACATGCAAACTGGGCATTCCTATCAGTTTTTGTGCCTCCGCCTCGGCCAAACTTACATACTTTTTCCACCAATGGTTTTTAATATTACATTAAAAAAGGGAAACTGTGTAAGAGAAAGTAAAACAAAATGTTATCAGATAGGTCAAACTTGATTCGTCTATCTATGGTAAAAAGCTGATTACTCCTTTTAAGTTTCTACGTCTTCTTCATCACCCCAGAATCTCCTCTTGGAAGTCATCATCCAAAGCTACAACCTCCCATATCCTTCCTCCACAAGAAGCCCAATCCCCCCCCTCCCTATCTGGCCTTTCTCTCATTCTTTGCAGAGGCAAGTACACACGGCAAATTAGGTTTTAGAGGCCCCGCTGCCACAACCAGTGCACTACTAATTGTACGTGTCCAGATATTCTGCTCCACTTCCTTAATCCTTAAAGCTGTGTCAGGGTTTTTCTCCCTTGTGAACAACATTCATCGTGGCTTCACATCAGCGCTTGTGCAGGTGTTCACCTAAGTGGGAACAGTTTGGCTGAATTGTTCCCACTTAGTTTTATTAAGTTCAAGTTCCCTGAAGATTTAATTGCAGCACTCACACTGCTCGCATTTATTGCATACAAATAAAATATTCATATCACTGCAGCTATTTTTTTGTCTCACAGCTGTTAGTCTGGACCTCCCTAAACATAAGAAGGATGTGTTTATTTGCTCATGTAGACAAATTAAAATATCATAGGAATATAAGGTGATGCACTGGTAATGTGAGACTAGTCTGAGTGGTACCACTGAGATTGACTGTAGCCAGCTGTTGGTTAGCTTAGTCTTGAAGCAGAGGGAAACAGCGAGCGTGGCTCTGTCTGGAGGTAACATCTGCCTACTCGCATTAAAAACTGCCAAAAAAAATAAATCTCCCAAATCAAAAAACTAGAACGCAAAAACTGAAATTTGTGATGTCATCAATGTACAGTGTGGAACTGCTCCATAGATAATGAATTGGGAAAGATGTTATTATAGATGTTATATTATTAGTATATATATTTTCACAGGACAGATAAAGACAGGAGAGAGAGGGGGAATGACACGCAGCAAAGTGCCGCAGGTCAGAGTCAATCTCGCGGCCACTGCGTTGAGGAGTAAACCTCTATATATGTGAGCCTGCTCTACCAACTGAGCTAACCTTGCCACTGAATTAATGAATCTTAGACTACATACAGCTCTGCTGGTATTGACATGGTGGCCACAGGGGCATTTGTGTTTTGAATTAGAACAGTGCTGCAAAGTCAATTCTTCTTACACCAGCACCTTTTTGTAACCATAATGTAAATTGTGCTTGCTATAAAAATCATCAGTCACCTTGTGTGTGTGTGTGTGTGTGTGCCCCTTTTCTCCTTTTATTGTACTGCGCCAGAGGTGTTGACTGTTTATAATCACGGAGAGCTAAATGGAGAGAGTTGATGCCAGGAATAGATGGATCTCCTCGTTATATATGCTCAAAAGCAGTTTAGATTCGGGTGTCTGTGTGAGAGGCCAGAGTGTTTTCTCTTCACAGATGGGGAAGTCACATTGAAACTATAATCATTGGGGCAAATTAACACATATGGGGATTATTTAAATCTGCTGGTTAAATTGTAAAAGTAAATTTTTACATGTACCTTTTATTATAGCCTGCACTTTTCACATATGACATTATGACCACCACACACACATAATACACTTAATTTGATGTTAATATTGTCAGTAATGTAATATTAATAAAATAACTAAAATGTTTGATTGCATTGTCTCCTGCTCCCCAGCCTTGCTAATAACTGTTTTGTTGCTGTAATTTTGTAATCTCTTTTGAGATGAGGATGGGGACGTGTACATGTCGTCCCATGAGCATCGCTTCCGCATGTTTAGCTCTGTAGAGTATGATCAGAGCAGGCATATGGCGTCTCTCGACCTGTGCCAAAAGGTTTCTTAAGGTGAGGCTACAGTGCTTCAGGACATTCTGTCTCTGCTAGTATCAGTATTCTGTATGTGAGGTGCAAATGGGAGAAATTAGATCTCACTGTGTGTGTGTGTGTGTGTGTGTGTGTGTGTGTGTGTGTGTGTGTGTGTGTGTGTGTGTGTGTGTGTGTGTGTGTGTGTGTGTTTGTGTGTGTGTGTGCGCGTGTGTGTGTGTGTGTGTGTGTGTGTGTGTGTGTGTGTGTGTGTGTGTGTGTGTGTGTGCGTGTGCGTGTGCGTGTGCGTGTGCGTGTCCGTGTCTTCATGTCTGATAGTCTCCTCACACTTTTCTCAATCAGATTACTCTCCTTCACTGTCTGCTTCTTGCTGTCTTGTCCAGCGCAGCAGCTCCTGTTGCACCTCCACCCCGTGTATAAGCCCACAGAAGCCCATTGCCTGCCCCTCCCATACCGCCTGGGAGACTGTAGTACACACACACGTGTGTGGGAGTGTGAGGATGCATTGGTGCTCTGGCCACAAACAGACCTGCTCTAGCTCAGACAGCACATAGACCAATAGTGGCTGATTCAGCTACTGAATGATAGATAGAAATGCGGGAGGTGACAGCATCTCTAAGTGTGCTTGGCTGTGTGTGTGTGTGTGTGTGTGTGTGTGTGTGTGTGTGTGTGTGTGTGTGTGTGTGTGTGTGTGTGTGTGTGTGTGTGTGTGTGTGTGTGTGTCTCAGACTGTCTGTACCCCAGCAGACAGCAGTACACAGGTCATCAATGGAACTGTCAGATGATCCAAGGTCGAGGGGGCAAGAGGAGTCTCCCCCAGCGCTCCTGCCTGTGTTTCCCAAATGAAAAGCAGCAACTACAATGCTGTCCAACAGCAAGGCTTCTCTGCATCCACCTTTCTACAACGCAAAGACATGCTGGTACAGCAGAGATAACTGTCAGATACCTCTCAAACATCATGATGTAATTAACTGTAAATCTGCTTTTTAGAAGGGGAATCCAGGTTGACTTGGAAATCCAAGGCTTGGAAATTGAAAAGGGGCATGCTGCAACAAATACCATTATATAAAATTGAATATGTTAAGTATCTCAAAGTATGTCCGAAAGTATCAAAAGTGTGTAAAAGCCAATCTATTATTCACCGGCCACATTGTCCAATATGCAACATGTCATCCTGTGAGCCCAGGAGAGGCATTAGTTTCATCCACTGGAAACCCTTTCATTCTGCATGCCTGTTGTACATCAGCCTCGACTCTGGAGAATTGCTGCTGGAGAAGTGTTCAATTGAGCTCAGTTGCCTCCAATGAGAATTGATTACCACTTTCTTCACTGCTGCCACACACCCAGGACACACACACACACACATACACACAAATGAAGACACACACTAATAATCCTACTTATCTTAATTTACAGAACGTACAGTTTCTTTTAAATTTTTATATTTGGGATATATACTTTTGAGAGAAAGAGAGAGACAGAGAGAGAGAGAGAGAGAGAGAGAGAGAGAAATGGACGAGGAGGAATGGAGGAGAAGGTCGAAGGGAGGGATTAGCCAAAAATGCAAACAAGGGCTAATGATATTAACGATGGATCATGTATGGCGGGGAACCAAAGCTGCCTCAGGAAAACCTCAATCTATAGCCTTTTAATGCATTTGTATCAATGTGTCTGTTCACATGAATAGTTTTATAGAGGTTTCCTTCATTTTATTATCTTTACCGCAGAGGTTATGTTTTCAGTCCAGTATATTAGTTAGTTGGTTAGCAGAATATCTCAAAAGCAGGTTTACAGTCAAATATGGTAGAACATTAGGCCATCTGCAAACAAAGTATTGACTAGTTTTTGGTGTAGGTAGTACCACTCTGTTGTCATTTATAAAGCACTTTATGTGGTCATAAATCCTGAACAGCAGATAAACTAAATTCTAAGGTCAAATTATTGTTCATTAAATTTATGTTATAATTATGATCCTACACATCCAGTCTACACCAATTTGGTTTTAGAAATATAGGCTGTGGATAGCCTGAAAACATTCTTAAATTTATTTATTTTTTCCCAAATCCTGCAACATTTGATGGCATTTTAAGGTCAGAATTTTTCCTTTGTAATGATCTTTATATTATAACTTTTTTGTTTTACGACAAACATCAATGGGTTCCTCCATCACATTTCTTTGAATGTTTTTTTTTCCATCCAGCAAGTGATTAGTCATGAATAAATCAATGAATCAATAAATCAATTTCTCAACTTCTCTATTTTAACCATGTTCAACTCCTGGTTGCAGAGGCTGAGCTAGCTCCAGCACAAGGCTGTGTACAGAGACTCAGTAATGGAGCTTTCTGAACAAGACAATCTAACTGGGTCATTTCTCAACGCTGGATCCCTATCTGCACCCCATCCACAGTCCATTTGGCATGTGGCCTAGCTGTCTCCCGTGGCGTTGCGCCCTGTCAGCCTTCACTCAGCACCATAGACTGTAAAAATACCTGCTGTTGATCTTTTGGTGTTGTGGTGGAAAATACCCAGGGTGCAGCAGGTGTAGATTAATTAACTGTTTTAGAATAATTGAAGATGAAACAAGTAACAAGAAATAGTAGACTGAAACCAATGTAGGTTTTTGTAATTTATTGAAGTACATATATTCTGCGCAGAATAGGAGAACTCGTTCACAAGATGCACGCAGCAAGGTGTGGAAGAGTCTTCAAAGTTCACACACCAAGAACATCAGCTTAAATACACAGATAAGAGAGAGGGAGTGACATCGCTTTAAGCACACAATTCAATCTAATAACAAATGAAGATAGACCTTCTGGTCTGTCTGGTTCACAGGGATGTTATGTCGTATAACTTGTAGAGACCTTGTGACTACGGTTGTATCTTAGTAAACCTAGGTTGGCTATTTTCTCACAGACAAATGTATTTAACTTCTCCTTGGGGGAGACATAACAAGAGCACATACAGAAATACAGAGTTACTTGGGTAAAATATAATTTTGCCATCACACTCCACTCTTTTGATTACAACCTAATCACAATAAAATAATTCAAAATTATATTTAAATATGTTGGTTGTAGTTAGCATGCTTTTTTTTTGTGAGGGATGAAAAAGAAACCCTCAGATTAAAGGGACAATATCTCACACAAAACAAAAACAAACAAAACAAACACCACTCTTTAGGTTAAATGAAATCAAACTAAATGAGATAAATCATAAATCTGAGTGGCTGTCCAATAAAAGTTACACTGTGTCTGAGTCGTTGTCCGTTTCGTCAGTCTTTTGAGTCATTTGTGGGAAAGTTGTTAAAGCCAGAGATTCACAATTACAATCAAATTCTCAAGACTCTGTGAACTTTATCAATATTGTGTGAATCGGCTACTGTCCTATACTAAAGGCAAAAAGGCCTGAAACGAATTTCTCTCCTTCCCCTGCCACCTTTCGCTTTACCCTAATGAAGCCGCCCCACGGAGGAATGTAATGCGCGTAGTGATGAGTGGCCTGCACAAGGGAAGACAAGACCGTAATTGAAGGGGTCAAAATTGAAGGGGTCAGATAAATTAAAGTGCATCTACCCGTCCATAAGGGTGGCAGAAATTGATATCAGGAGTCACCACAGAGCCAGACAAAATCCACTAACGAGCCTGCACCAGAATCATCTGGCCAGCGCAAGCAAGTGGGTTTTGGATGGATCCAGAATGGATGCCTCGATGACCCCTGGAGATGAAAACAAGCATGCACTAAGTTTAAATTTACCGTTTCCGCATGTGTTGTTCAGTGTGCGCTTGCAGTCGGTAGTCGGACCCAAGTAATGGGACCCCAAAAGACAAGCGTGTTCTATGCAAAGGTCATGAGTCAAATTTGTCATGAGGCTGTGATGAAATTGACCAAATAGCATCGGATGCTTTACCGTTTTTAGTTTTAATCAGAGTACCATTAAGGGAACACACGAGACGATTAGCGAGCTCAGCACACGGTTGAGACGGTGAAGTATAAAGCTGCTCCCCTTTAGTCTCGACATGCATGAGGACGGTCATTACACAGACTTAACGGCTGAGGTTTAATGGGTGCGGCCTGTTTTTGTGAGAGGGCGAAAAGAGAGCAGACGTAACAAGACTCATTATAACCCGCCTCGCGAGTGAACTTTTTGATTGAGCCTAACCAGCTATTCGTAGAGAAGGCTCCGCCATCCTCATTAGAGGAGGACATCCATGTGGATGATAAAGCGTCTAATGTGTGTGTTAAATGGCGCGAGTGTGTGATGTCAGGTTTGGGAGGTGATACAACGTTGAGGTAAAAAGGACCACAAGGGTCAGTTCCAGAAACCCATGCACACACACACTACAAAATAACCTTGGTCAGTGAATTGAACATCTTTCAGTGTCAACAGAACAGCAGGAGAAGAAAATATAACTCTTTTATTGACAGTCGATTCTAGAAAAAGAGTAAGGTTCTCTCTGCTGCGTAGTTGTCATAGTACCTACATGGAAGGGTCAGTGTCGTTAAAATCATAAAAGGGAGTAGTTATGCTGACTGGTGGTCTGTCAAACTTCTCTAAACATAAACAAAGCGATAATCAGACATACAGTGATAAAAAAGAAACTGGTTACACATCTGATGACTTCACACAGACGCGGCTGGTGCCACTGAATTCTCCATGGTCTCTGTTGCTCCATGCTGTGATGGAGGGAGAGTCTGCTCCCTGTGGGATGTGCTGTGTGTGTGTGTGTGGAGCACAGCAGAGGAATGTCTGTCAGAGGGAGAATGTGTGACGTCACTGCTGCTGCTGCATGTGTGTGTGAAGAAAAGTGTACGATACCAAATGTTTGGCTATTAGAGATGTTATCTGGCCGTTCTGTCAAACGGTTTGTTCCCACGTAGTCGTCTTGGGAGGGGTTGCTGAAAAGTGCACAGAGTCCGTCTGTCAGGCACGTTTTTCAGTCCTCCGGCGTAGGTGACACCTGGCTTAGGGCACTTGTAGCAGGCTTTGGCTCGCCTGAGACCTTCCCTGGATCCGGGACCTTCCGGCAATGCGATGCGTGAACCCAAGTTGCCCTCTCAGCGACTTTTACGGCAGTGTGGGTGATGAGAAAAACCCTGGAATGGGCCTTTCCACCGTTTGGATTGCCAGTTCTTTCTCCGAGATCTTTGATGCCAACAAAAGTCCCCGGGCTCCTCTGCTGCTCTGGGCAGACCTGCGGAAAACTGGACTCTGATGGCAGAAAGAGCATAGGAGAGTTGCATACATTCTATCCTATCACTTCACACAGAGCGGTGGATGGAGGGGGTGCCTTTGGGGCCTCTGTCCCTACCTGTGTCAAAAAAGATTTTTTTAACACCCTAAAAAGTGAACTCCTATTTTAAAAGCTATATTTTGGAAGCTATTATTAGCCTATTTTTAAATGCTATTATTTCCCTACTAATTAGTATTACGCCCGTTATATTATTATATGTTACCATATCCCTACTCATTAAGGCATGACAAAGCACATGACTTAATATGCAGCAAATATAATAATCCGTGTCATTAGTTTAGTAATTAACACTGACTTGTGGTAATACAGCAAAACCCTGTATAGGAGCAAGAGAAAAAGTCCAATAAACATTTGTTTAGAGGGAAGAATCACCAACAAAGTGTTCTACTTTGATTAGCACTTAATGCAATGTAGACAGTTTGTAATTTAGTCGCTTAAAAATACAAAATGAAGACTATAATCCAAGTTTCAAAAACAATTGACTAGGGCAAAATCTTAAATGAACTGAGTGTAGCTTTAAACCCGATATAAATCCAATACCGCGTTGTAATCTAGTCAAAACAAAACAGTGTGAACTAACAAAAGATATGTTTATTTCAAGGCAGTATTGTCAAGCAATACAAAGTAAGGCTAATCAAAATTTGTGAATAACTGAAATTGTTATGAATTAAAGTTAAGTGGGTTATCGAAACCACGGGCACTTTAATTAACAATCTATCAATAGAAGTGTTACTTGACCATCACATAATATAATGTATGCATCAGGCATTTTGCTCAAGAAATGCTTTGTCTCTAATTGTGCTAAACTAGAAACCTTATTTACTCAGTCAACGCTACAAACTTAATTATAGGCATTTTATTTGGCCTTTAAGCAGGGAAGGCTACTATGCAAGTAGTGATGTTATTTAAAGCTACAGCTTGAAACTTTGATGAAAACCTGTCTCAATATTTGCTTATATCAATCAGATTATCTGTGGAAACAAATTAGGGAAACAACCAAATTGCACACTAAAATAAGTTTCTGAAAGAATTTTAGGTGAGAAATACGCAATGAACTAACAGAATATTGATCATTTTATTCAATTTGGCATTCAGGTTTACTGCAGTTCATGGGCAGTCATTTGACACTATGCAGAGATTCCTCGGTTCTGATTTGTAACTAGTTCTTGGAAAACCTAGGAAAAACAGAGGAACATTATCTTTTCACTGACTGTCTTCATTGCAAAGCATTGTGTGTGCATTTTGTTTTGAGTGTGGTTTTTTTACTCATCTGTAGCCGGCGTGAGCGTGGTCCCCAGACTTTTCAGCACCTCCGCCCGTGTTGTTTCTCTGTCCCACCGTCCTTGGACACATCCGTCTCCAATGTCCAGGCAATGTCCAGACAGTTGAAACAAGTGACTTTATCCACTTGTTGAATGTTGCCACGGAGTCGTCTCCCCCCACCTCTCGCCTGCCTCCCAGGGTGACCCCTGTCTCTGTTGACAACAGCAGCTGTCATGGCTTCCAACAGTTTCATCTGTTTCTCCTCGCGGTGTTTTTGAGACCTTCTGTCCATGTTTCTATCTATCCGCTCGATGTCCAGCAGGACGAGCAGCTCTATCAGGCGTGGGTCAAGATCTTTGAGTTCTGTCCGCTGCTGATGCAGTGGAGGGGCTGAGGCAGGGAGTGGATCAGGTGTCTTCTCCTCTGGCATGCACGTGGTCTGTGGCTGCTCGGGCACGGCTGGTCTGTGCGTCGTCTGTGGTGGGTGAGATGGTGTTGGCGGAGGGCTTCCAAGCGGGAAACTCACGACCCTAGGACTCGGATAGAGAGAGTAAGAAGCATTACAGTCAGAGTGTGTGTGCATGTTATCAGTGTTTAGCAGAGAAGGCTCAGGTTGTAATTGCAGTTTCTCCCTGATGTAGGCTTCATTTATCCATATTTGAAAGCATTTTTTGTTATCCCGTAAGAACTTTAATTTGTAATACCTTTTTAATTTTTGATTTCCCCCCTACTCTGATTTCTTCTTCCTCTAATCCCTGTCTCAGATCTTTTAGCTTGCCCGTGCACAGCGGTCCCTTTTCAGGAAAGCCAAAACTCTCAACCCAATATGGTCCTACATATTTAACACTCTGAAGGCCGTACTTTTTCACCATTTCTTCAATAAGCTACCCTGCCAGGGCGGGTGACGACGACTGGTCGGAGCCCATTTCAATACCGAAATGAGGGAAAACGTTTTCTTAACCGTGCTCGTAAACCGTCGCTCACGAGGTCGCTTTCGGACATAAAGCGACAGAAAAACCGATCAATGGTTCAATTCCCGGAAGAACCACCGAACAACCGTAAGCAAGTCCACGTCGCTTAAAATCAAGGGTTTAATTCCCGGATAAACCACCCAAAAACCGTAAGCAAGTCCAGTGTCGCTTAAGACGTCACCCGAATGCCGCCCTGACAGGGTCCCTCTCTGAGACATGGTAGCCCGAGTGTTGCTTGTGCAGTCAGAATAACAGGAGAAAAAAAAAAAAACCCAAAAAGGTCCTCAGTCTTTTCACGTGTCAAACACGACAGTATTTGTTTCTTATGTCTTCACAAGTCAATTCAAATTATTTTAATTTTTAGAAAAACATAAACTTACCCTGCTGTTAGGAGATTTTCCTTTTCTTTTAGATCAGCGTGGAGTGTCCCGGGGAGCTCTGTGCGTGCTTACTGATCCTCCACTCTGAAACTTTGATTTAGAGGTTTGAGGCGTTATCTCTGGCCATGGAGGGCGCAGAGGTTCCGGATTGCAAGTCCTCAGCTCAGCACAGAGATCTCCGGGGCTCAGTCCAACAAACTGAATCCCATCCTCGTCGCCAAAATTGTGGTGGAAAATACCCAGGGTGCAGCAGGTGTAGATTAATTAACTGTTTTAGAATAATTGAAGATGAAACAAGTAACAAGAAATAGTAGACTGAAACCAATGTAGGTTTTTGTAATTTATTGAAGTACATATATTCTGCGCAGAATAGGAGAACTCGTTCACAAGATGCACGCAGCAAGGTGTGGAAGAGTCTTCAAAGTTCACACACCAAGAACATCAGCTTAAATACACAGATAAGAGAGAGGGAGTGACATCGCTTTAAGCACACAATTCAATCTAATAACAAATGAAGATAGACCTTCTGGTCTGTCTGGTTCACAGGGATGTTATGTCGTATAACTTGTAGAGACCTTGTGACTACGGTTGTATCTTAGTAAACCTAGGTTGGCTATTTTCTCACAGACAAATGTATTTAACTTCTCCTTGGGGGAGACATAACAAGAGCACATACAGAAATACAGAGTTACTTGGGTAAAATATAATTTTGCCATCACACTGTGAAGGTGAAACTTTACATTGAGGCGTCCTTCATTGTCTCTTACAGGGCGTGTTTGGATGGGGAGGGGGGAGGTGATTTGCAGGTCAAAACCAACATCTAGGTATCTAGATGAAATTGGGTTGAAAAGTGAAAGTTTTGTGGATGTCTCAGTACATGAAGTAGGACCTAACTACGTACTTTTGGCATCACTAAAATTATGTTGAAACAACATAATCAAACCTTACTAAAAAAACATGATCCAGTTCCAATTCTTTTAGTTAAAAAGTAATAACCAAAACTAGCAAAGGTATAGAAGTAATCAACAAGAAACAAGAAATACACACATCTTATGTTAAATACACACACACACACACACACACACACACACACACACACACACACACACACACACACACACACACACACACACACACTGCTTAAAAGCTATTACCTGGTTTAGGCCCATTGTATAGTAATTTGCTCATTTGTGTGTAAAGCCTAAATGTTCCTTGCAGTGTGGCTTTTAAAGATAAGGACTATTTACAACTGGTCTCTTGTGTTGGAGAACTGTGCTGTACATTATCAGATAATGATGCCCTGTACAGAGAGTCATGAGGGAACAGGAATAAACCGTAATGGCTGCTGTGACCCCTGAACTGCTCTCCTAAAAACAGCGGCGCTTGAAAAGTGTACAGATCAAGTCAAGAGTTCTTACAGCTGTTCATTATAACGGAAAGGAAAATGGACTGGTAGGCATTTCAGACATTACAGTAGTACGTTACGTTCATGGTGGTGACTGTGCAGTGGGTAAATTGTTAATGTCAACAGTTTTCCATTGTGACCGCTGCTGACCGTTTAGCCGGGGATCTCGTCCATGTTGTTGCTCAGCTAAAAAACGCGCTGCGGTTCAGTCTCAGCTGATGGTCAGGGGGACAGTGAAAATCCCATTCTGTTTTGAAAGTGTGCTTGTATACTGTATGTGCAGCTTTAGGAATATTCACCTCTCCTGGGAAGTGGTCCAAACATTTCTCTCCCCTTTGTCTCAGTCTCTTGCTCTCTCTTTAGCGCTCACAGGCAGGGTGACGTGCAGAGGGCACCTGCCTCAAATAAACACAGCAGGTTTCACTGCTATGACTTTGTTTCTTGTTGCTACCAATATCACTCTGGAATCTCACACAGTGCTCCACAAGTCTTTATAAATAAATAAAACATACTTACTCTATACTATTTTAATTACACTGACAAATCATCAGTTGTTTTATTGATAAAACATACACATTTGTTCATGAGTATGTGAATGAGATTAATATAATTAAGCTAAGCATTAGTTCATGCAGGACACAGCAGTCATGCTCCCGCTGATTGAATCATCATTTCTATCAGACACACACCAATCACAGACATTCTCACGTCAAGGCGGTCCTTTTTAATGGCGCTACCTGTTTCAGCATGGCATACTGCCTGGCTGTTCCAGTGAGCATTGTCATTGCCATCAGCACCAAGCATAACTGTATTTCCATTTGTTGCAATAAATGGTTAAATCTATGACAAGAGTGTTCCTGACTGAACGAATGTAACAAGACTAAGACTCTGTTTACACTTTTAAAAATGTGTTTTGGTGATCCGAACACAAGCAGACTACCGGTACACATTGTCTATCATGCGTCTCCAGCGGACCACTTGTGTTTAGATTTTGTTACTGCCTACGCCCCTTCCGCTAGAAGGTCAAAGGGCCCCGCACAAAATCATTACGTTCACACTCTAGCCAGTCACGTTTGCTTGTGTCAATTCAACACTTCGTCCAACTGGTCATTATAGGGCGTTGGCCCATTGTCACCACATCCTGCATTGATGACTTATTTTCCTGTTACATCACATACGTTATTTTACTTAGTCTGCCCCTCAGTCCTTGTGCTCCAGCCGCTTTTCACTTCCCCAGGTCTTAGCATTGCCATTCTCCATCTATCTACCAGATGCACTAAGCACAAACCACAGCTGAGGCCGATGGGAATGTCATTAGTTTTGCAGGTATTTGTATCATCCAAAGATTTGGACAATTTCAAATGTGCACCTAATGATCACGCTAGATGAAAAATCAGAGGAACACCACATTCATTACAATTTTTCCTGAGGGAGACATTAATATACCAAATGTCATAGCAATCCATCCAGTAGTCTTCAAGTTCTGTTGAGTACTACTGTAACTATGTCAAAAGTCACAACCAAGTTAACTTAAAATTAAAAGAAACTCTTTCACCTTCCTTCTATCTCTCCCTTGTTTCTCTCTTGTCCCCCATTAGGTCTTTCCTTTACTCCCTGTACAGTGCGGGACTCATAAACACAGCAGCAGCTTGCCTGCAGTCAGCATGTGTTGTTTTCTGCTATTAGACAATGCTATATTCATCTGTGAGAAAAGGGTCGGGGCGAATAAAATGGCAGAAGACACTGTTGCATATTACATTCCCACCCATTGAGGCCCTTTAATGTACTTCTGTGCAACAGAAAGCGGCAGAGCTTTCGATTTGAAGTTATATACGCGGCAGTGAAACATGAATGAGTGCTCTGGAATCTGGTAAATTATTGAAAAGAACATTTATTGCAGTAATTTCAACAGTGGGGATTAAAGCAGACAATGCTGCTGACTTACAGTTTAAGTTATTAATGGAGCTATAAAGCTGTTTTAAATTATTTTGTCTTCGCTGTGTGTGTGTGTGTGTGTGTGTGTGTGTGTGTGTGTGTGTGTGTGTGTGTGTGTGTGTGTGTGTGTGTGTGTGTGTGTGTGTGTGTGTGTGTGTGTGTGTGAGTGTGTGTGTGTGGCAGCTGTAACACACAGTGGATCACCAGTGGCATGTTTCAGCATCCCTCCCCTCTAAGCCAAGTCCCACTGCTTTCTGCCAGATGAGTTTTGTTCACCAGGCAGATAAAAGAGGAAGATAGAGGGAGAGGAAGAGGAGGGAGGAGTGGAATAGGAGGAGGAGGGAGGGGGGTTGCTGGGGCTCGGAGCTACTGCTCTGTATTGGCCATTTGAATGAGAGGGGTTGGTCTTTCTACGTCTCTCTCACTACCTCCACCGAGAAGCAGAGAGTGAGCAGCACACGTCAGAAGCTGGAAGAACCATGTCGGGACATGAGACGGACCAGAACTCGAGGTGCACACACATACCTTCCAGGACAGTGAGGAACCAGCAGGATGAAGACGGCGGCATAGAGTGAAGACATCAGAGTGGGACGGGCTGACTGGTGGGTGATGAAGACAGAGAGACAGACAGACAAAGATGTGTGACTGAGGTGCAGTTTCCACACCTGTCAGAGAAGTTTGAATGAGTGCTGCTCTCATGGCGGGACCGACCACAGAGGAGCCCTTGAAGGTGATGTTTACAGCCCTCAACTACACCCGCTTCACTGTGACACTATTCTCACTTTGTCTGTTGGTGGGACTTTAGTGCATGTTTGCCTTAGGCTTTTCTTGCTTTAACGATATAATGATCAATTCATTAAGATATTTTTTATTTGAATAATAGATTAATCAGTCTGTAAAATGTCAGAAAATTGTCTGTGACAATTTCCCAGTGCCTAAGGGGCATCTTCAAATTCCTGATGGATAGTCAATTTACAATGATATTCAACAATTAAAAGAAGAAAATGCACACATATCATATACAGTCTTTACATTGTCAGAAAATAGTGAAAGAAATTATCATTACAATTTCCCAGAACCCAAGTGAACGTCTTTAAATTGCTTGTTAGACATTCATAATTACCACAATGAAAATCAAAATATTTGAATGGAACCAGCTAATATTGGGCTTTTTTGCCAATTGACTTTGTTTCAAACAAACAATTGAATAATTGAACAGTTGATAATTATGTCAGCTCTAAACTCAATGCTGGCTATTTAAGGTTATACATATATAGCCTTACTGTAAGGGTATTTTGACTGTACTGAAAACAGCTGTAGAAACCCATTGTGTGTGTGTGTTATTTTGTCAAGGAAATATTGAATCTCACTGCATCATCTGTAAGTCGACTGACCGGTCTCACTCTGTCAGTCTCATTCTGTATCATGAGGCTTTATTTCCGAGCAGCCATGTCCACATCTACAAGTCAAGCATGGTCCTTAACTCTGCTAAATGTGATGAAGAGCTCAGTGGTCTCAGTGGACAGCAGAGGGAGAGTGAGATGCATCCTTCTGCCCCTAGTCTTTCAGCCTCATTGCCCGAGACAGACAGTGTGGAGTGGGGTGGGAAATGAAGTTGACAAACACTCTCTGAGCCCCATCTTCTCTATGACTTGGTGCTGAATTGTGAATCTCTTATGTTTAATAGTCTCATTGTATACAAAGTTGTAGCTGTGGAAGTCATCCGTCTGAGAAAGACCCCTGCTTATGCTCGCAAAGTAATCAGCGAGATACGATTCATTTGATGGATTGAACGCAACAAAAAAGAATATGTAATGTGATGTGTTGACAGCTCAAGAAACCAACAGCCAAACAGGGCAGGGAATGAGATGGGGAAAATCTGTAGTCGTAAGCAAAACTGAAGTGCTTAACTGCACTTTTAAAACAGTGGAAATCAAGACTCCTCGGGCTGGATCAGGGCAATAAGGCTGCTGCTTCATAACCACTGACCCCACTGACTGTCACTCTCCTCTCCTTATTATAACCAGTGTACCGTATACAGCCACACACATACATGCACAGTTATATAGCCTTTAAAATTGCTTGTCATAAATGCAACATTGAGCGTATCTATGCTGGCACAGAGGTCATAAAATCCCTTTCAGCTGGGGATTTGCTTCGACAACAAAGCAGACAGGCAGTATACCAAAAAGCTTACACCAGACTTTCCAATATTCCTTATAGTTGGGCTTTAGTGTGTATCAGTTTGCCTTCAGCTGGAGTTGTGTTCCACCTCACTTGTCCTCTGCCCCATGGCATAATGTAGGATTTGTGAAGCTGTGTGTGTGTGTGTGTGTGTGTGTGTGTGTGTGTGTGTGTGTGTGTGTGTGTGTGTGTGTGTGTGTGTGTGTGTGTGTGTGTGTGTGTGTGTGTGTGTGTGTGTGTGTGTGTGTGTGTGTGTGTGAGGGGGGGGGGGGGGGGTTGTCAAATCAAGAGTTTCTACAGTCAGAAGAAGAAGTTGTTGTATCGATCATGAATCTTACCCTCTAATCAATGATATTGAATGAGGACATTGGCATTTAAGGGCTGATTTCCCTTTTGTACGCCACCCAAAACCATGTCAATGTCTTCACTGCAAGTTGTTAACCTGCTGTATAACAACATGGGCAAGAGTTGAGCTCTACAGTCATGCATCCTACACAAAAATTAAGTCTGACTTTAGCTAAATGTGTCTTACTCGTCCTCCAGACCCAACAGAAGTGCATTGCCATCTTTGCCCTTATCTGCTGCTGTGCTGTACTGGTGGTGCTAATCTTTTCTTCAGTGGACATTTGGGGGGACGATGAGGAGGGCATCACAGAGGAAAACTGTAGCAGAGACTGCAGGTAAGATGCTCTGCAAGTGTGACATGATAACATAACAAGGCAAAACAAAAATAAGGTTTGCATTCATGTATAGTGCAAAACATTCATTCAGTAGGCTATCTCTAAAGTATCTCTATCTTCATTCATAAGACTAAAACATGTTGCACATGCAGTGGTGCTCCTGAAGACATGTAAACAGACATTGATGTGTAAAATTGTTGAGTTCCACTTTAATGCTCCAAAAACTCACAAAAGCTGGTTTTACTTACAGCATCGTGCTCACGGAGAATATTCCAGACGATCTCTCTCTCCCCACAAACGGCAGACTCCACCTCCCTCTCTCTGTTGGCTTTCATACATTGCTGGACCAGGCAAAGCATTCAGTTGAGGTTGTGTCACCTGTCTGGGCCTTAAACCCCTGGGACCTGGAAACAACGCCAAGCACTGCCAAACAGGTACAAAGTCAGATTTTCAGTCTTAATATTTCCCAATACATTCTTGCAGAGCTTGAACCTTCTGCATTTCCCAGGTGTTCTTTAAGATTAAAGGTCCAATATGTAATATATTTCCTGTAATAAATCCAAAAATGACTCAAATGCGTCATCAGATATTAAGGAAACATTCTAAGTTGAAATACTATCTTTTCTGACAACAATGCTAAAGCCAGTATTTTGTCCTTTTGAAATTTCCGTGTTTTGTTATCAACTACCCAGTTTGACAGCCAGGCCGGGTTGCCAAATATACCTGTGAATACGTAAACCCAGCACACTACAGCTGTAACGTTATTACAGCCATGAAAGCAGCAAACAAAGAACAGGATCAACAGAGATAGATTCTACCCGACCTAAAAAAACGGCATGTTCCTAACAGTTGCGTGAACAGAGACGTAACAAACCCCAGGTAAATATTGGAGATATATTGGAAAGATGGAGACAGCATAGAACCCAAAAGGACGCTGAGTTGGCTAATTTCCTCCTGAATAGGTAAGCAAAAGCTTCAGGCTAATTTATCATGGCTACAAGGGACAGGCATTTTATGTCTTTTCAACATTTGTGTATTCAGGCAATACCAGGCAAGCGGGCCACGGCTGTTTACAACGTGGAGCCTGTTCAGCGGCCATAGCCGACAACAGTGAGTTATTTTAGCCAAAAGAGGGAGGCTGTAAATTGGGCGGACTGTGAGTTTGCAGTGTGTTTAGTGATTGTTGCCGTAACTCTAAGCCAATAAAGTGTGTTCAGTCGGGTGGAGAGGACGCAAGGTAGTGTTATTTTTAGCGGTTCCTACTGTAGCTAATTCTAAGGCGAGGAAGTGTGTCTGTCCATTGGGTGGAGTGGACGGCGAGGTTGTTGTGTTTTTAGCGGTTCCTACCGTAATTCTAAGCCGAAGAAGTGTGTCTGTCAGTTGGGTACAGAGCTCCCCATGAACACAGGCTTTTTTGACTGTCAATATAGCCAGCATCTAACGTTAGCTACTCCGCTGTGCTGTGAAGTAATGTCCTATGTGAGACAAGCGTCTAACAACATTGTTGTGGATGCTGTGTGGATGCTACGGTCTCAGCTTGGCAACCTCCATGAACTTTGAGTATGGGGAGGAGGGGGTGGGGAAGACGACTCTCTGCAGTATTTTGAATTTGTACTGCAGTAACTATTTCAAACACTAGCTGTCAGTATTACATATTGCACCTTTAAATGCAACTATTTTCTAGAAGAACTATGTATTATTTTAAGTAAAGTAAGTTTTGCTAAGATCTAAGTAGCGCCCATTGAAAAGGCATCTGGAAACGCTGCTCAACCACAGAACATCACTCTCTTCCTCAGGGTCAGCTGTTGTTCCAGCGACTGCTCAGCCTGAAATCTCGTGGGGTTAAATTGAAGATTGCCAGCAGTCTGACTAACTCTGCTGAACTGAAGACCTTGGCAGCACACAGTGAGTGGCTGTCATATTTCCATTTTATAAAAGCAATGCACTATGCCACTGTAACCTTCCAGAATGAAGATTTATAGCTCCTAACAACTCACTTGACAACATTTCCTGTGCACAAACCAGTTTTCAAAAGACATTTCCCATGTATTCTATGACAATTTTTAAAAATGTTTTTAGTTGGCAGATGTAGGCTCATTTACACCGTGCAGCTCCATCCAGCAGCTCCACAGCTAAGGTCATACAACTGTCATGTCTTCCAAACTTTACAATGAAGGTCAAAAAATCATGAATGTGCAAATGTACCTGGCTGGTTTCCTTTCAAAGCTGTCGCTCAGGCTGACTGCCTGCCTTGCCGTCAGCCAGTCCAAGGCCAGTTGGCCCATTTCCACGATTCTCTCCATCTCATTCTGTCAAACTTTTCACACTATTCCCACTTTCTGTCTGTTTCGCGCTATCTAGATGCAGAGGTTCATTTTGTTAATATGACAGCTTTTACCAGAGGAGGACTACATTCCTCATTCTGGATAGTGGATCGGAAGCACATTTACATCGGGAGCGCTGACATGGATTGGAGGTCACTCTCCAAGGTAACAACAAACATCGACAACATGAGTGTGCAGAATAAAATCAGACCAGAGGATAAAGGAGCTGCTGCAGTCAGGTGTGATCAGGTCTTTTCTGGCCTCAAAATAGCTACAGTAAATGTTGGTCACTCAGAAATAAAAGCTGGACAAATTTAATACAATGATAACTTTTGCACCCCACAGGGACTTAAAACATAACACAGAGTCTGGATTAGTTCCACTATACACCTGTACTTTTTTAATGTGATTACTCGAGCAGCTCTTAATGGGAATCAGGGATGATTTAAGATTGCTGTCTGAGGTGGGCCAGAAAAACATAGTAGCATTTCACTTTGCATTTAGTATGTAATTCACAATAGAGGAGCAACCAGGGAGTATTAGCATACTACTACTTGAAGTGATTACCTGGCACTTTTCATGCTTCAACGCTGGGTGGAAGTAGAACTACTATTCGGTGTAATTAACAGCCAAAGGGATAGAAAGGAGCACATATATAAATATGCATGTGGTGTGAACACACACACATATGATAGAACGGGAGGTAAGAAGAAAGACAAAAAGGGAACAGGTCAGAAATTCACCATACGTACATAGTGGTAGAATAGACTAATGCCTTTGTTTGTTTCCCTCTGGCTCACTCCACTCACCAAAATGGAACAAACACAAATATATTTTTGCTGTGTAATTAATGACCAGGATAGAATATATTTAGAACAAATGTTTTGCTGTTGTAAGCTATGCTTTGGTCCAGACCTGAAATATCTCAACAACCATTGAATGGATTGCAATTATATTTTGTACATGTACCCATTCTGCTCAGAGGATAAATCAAGAAAAATAAATGCTGCAAGGATGCCGTATTTTTGTAGGTCAACCCAGAAGATAGCATCGCCTTGGTTCCCTCCACAAATGGGATGCCCCATTGAGGGATTTTTGGATTACTGCAGAAAATTGTTTATGATAGTTACACTTTTAGGATTTTTAATTTAATTTAATTTAATCTTTATTTGTCAGGGACAGTGCATATTAATAAACATTTCTGCAAATATGCCAGAATTAGGCTAGTTTTCATCTGCAGTCCCTGGCCAGATGTTACAATAGGCTCCCTTAAAAACAATGATAGGCATCCTAACATGAGCATGACATTAAATACAAATGTAAATGCATGTGCACTAGATCAAATCACATTACATTCTCGTCTCGTCTCTACAACAACTAGAATTACATTCCAATTTAATAAAACAATAAAAAATAAAACACCAACATCACATAATTAAATCAATCTTTCGCCTATAGAGACCAGACAAACAAAATGGATAAAAACTAATAAAAATTAAAAATCAGATGGATCGATGTTGACATTTGAAGCGTGAATGCAATCGCAGAAGTAAAAAGCTAACTTTAGGCTATAAACGAACTACACCACGGTCGCATGATTTCAACATCACCATCAAATCTCTTAAGCTTTTGTTAACCACAGACCTTATTTCAGGCATCTAACCAAAGAAAAAACATTGACTCGAAAAAAGAGGGAACAGGAAGTGCAAAAATGATAACTCATTTCCGAGTTTTAGGAATCACTCTTGCAGCACTCTACTGACTTCAATTACCCCCAGACTTTTCCTCTAGCGCCACCGTGAGGCTGATATTGGTAGTTTTGAGTAGAATGTCTCGACAACTATTGGATGGATGTCTTTAAATTTGTTATACACGTTAATGTCCCCCTCAGGATGATTCCTCACCTTTTCATCTAGCACCATCAAATACCTGCAAAACAAATCACATTCCCATCAACCTCAGCTGTTGTGTTTAGTGCTAGTTAGCAAATGATAACATGCTAATACACCTAACTATAATGTATAATATTTACTTTGTTCACCATACATGGTAAATATATACCTGATATAACGTCCTCATGTTAGCATTGTCATTATAAGCATGTTAGCATGCTTATGTTATCAGTACGCACCACTGTGCCTATTGCGTCACAGAGCCGTTAGCATGGCTCTAGAGACTCTAAAGGAGGAAACCCTGATAAAATTATAATGGGATCAATTTCTACCAGTGGTGGTAGAAGTATTCAGATCCTTAACTTAAGTAAAAATACTAATACCACACTGTGAAAAATACTCTATTACAAGTAAAAGTCCTGCATTGAAAATGTTACTTAAGTAAAAGTATGGAAGTATCATCAGGAAAATATAAAGTTTTAAAAGTAAAAGTACATTTTATAAACTGGAAATGATCAACTGTACTTGTGGACCTGTTTATTGTTGGGTAGTTTAATTTATAATAAAACCGCTTTAGTTACTAGTTACTTTACAAAGGACAATTTATGCACACAAAACACATGTAGTTTATAAAATATGATGGCAGATGAATGTAGTGGAGTAAAAAGTAGAATATTTCTCTCTGAAATGTAGTGGCGTAAAAGTACAAAGTGGCATGAAAACAAAAGACTCAAGTAAAGTATAAGTACCTCAAATTTGTACTTAAGTACAGTACTTGAGTACATTCCACCACTGATTTCTACTATTTTTGATTATCAAATCTAATACTATTCTCACTCCAACATCAGCATCACTTTTGCCTTTTATCTAACTTCCTTTCTCACATTGCGGCATGTCTATCCAGTGAACACACTTACACTCAGACTGCAACTTTTCTGCTGCGTCACCTCTTCCTGTGTGCTCCTTTCTGACACCCCACAGAGAAAAGAACTGGGGGTGGTGGTGTATAACTGCAGCTGTCTGGCTCTGGACCTCCACCGAGTCTTTTCATTTTACCGGCAGCTCCATGAGAGGGACTACATCCCCTCCATCTGGTCGAAGAGAGTTACAGCCCTCTACGGGAGGCATGACGCCCTGGAGCTACAATTCAACGCCACAGAGGCCGCTGCTTATGTGTCTGTGAGGAACAGCTTTGTTATGTAGCAACATTCACTGCATTTTAGCACATAAATTGACTCTATACAAAATGCACAAACCACAGGTTGTGTCTGCGATAAATTCTTAGACTGGTTTATATTCCTCTTAAGGCACCAATTTCCTGACTCTGGACTAGATGGTGAATGTCTTAATGAAAGTTTCATTACCAACTAATAACAGACACACGCAGGGGGTGATTAATCATGTTAATATCACGCTGTGGAGCATCTTGAGTCTGAATATCTCAGTACCTCAACCTAATTTGACAGTAATGAATCTTGTTACCCTCTAAGCGACAAGACGCTTATCAGTTGCATTTAGGACATTTATCATCCTATAGGAACTAATGGAGTCACGCTGCCACAAGCGGCTGGCAACTCCAACCTGCTCCTGTGCCTCGCTTCTTTGAGTGGTGAGACATGGTTGGAGAAATGTTCCTTGTTGTTTTTCTTGGCCTTTACTTTGTCAAAGTTGTTACACTGAATCTGACATTTTGAAAAATTTTAAACTCTAACGATGTTGTCCTTATTATTGTAACAATTTAGTGGGGTTGCAAATCAAAAGGTTCAGTCGTTGACTTTTGTTTGTTGAATTGGGACAAATTAAATATTAAAAGTAATCTAAATCATATTTTTGTCCACCTTTCAGTTCTTTGATTTTATCTTTATTCAAGGGCGTAACTTTGGGTTTAACATTGGGGGGGATTGAGATCTCCACTTTTGAGCAAAATTGAAATTTTGAGCATGTGAAACACTTAATTTCATTTCCTGCATTGTGGTGACTTTTCTGCAACAATTTGTGCCTTTTCTGCATCAAGTTATGGTGCAAATGTCTTTAATTATGTAAAGGTAATTATTATTAGATATTTGCGGGTACAAACTTGTCTGAGTGCTTGTATCGTTTCTGCAGACCTCTCCTGAAATCTTCTGCGCTAAAGATCGCACCAGAGATGTAGATGCCATCTATCAAGTCATCCAGAGTGCAAAGACATTTATCTTCATATCCGTGACGGACTACCTCCCTCTGGTGAGCAGGAGTTACAGAGGAACCTCGGTCACAAGGTACATCAGAACTCCGATAGGTTCCATTATAAACTGTCATTTTTTGGTTGAATGAAATCAAATCTTTCAGTCACTTAACTTTAAGAAACAAAGTATGTCTAATTATTCCAATGGTTGCATCGACAGGTACTGGTCACCTATTGATGAGGTGATCAGAGAGGCTGTGGTACTGAGAGGAGTCAGAGTTCGCCTGCTGATAAGCTTCTGGAAGAAGACTCACCCCCTCACCTTTAACTTTGTCACCTCCCTCAAGTCGCTCTGCATGCAGCTGCACAACTGTTCATTGGAGGTGGTACGTGATTATTCCTCCAAATATGTTTCATCAAAGATGTAGCTTAATATTTGCTGAGAACTTCTGGACATGTATCTTGATTCATTATGCAAATATAAAATTGAGAATGGACGTGGTTTGTTTACACATTGATTTTGTTGATCATATTATTTTTTTTGCAGAGGTTTTTTAGTCACAAGGCGCAAGACGATGATATTCAACATGGGCTCAACCACAACAAGTACATGGTGACCGATAATGCTGTTTACATTGGTACGCAATGTATAATGTGTTTGCAAATAATTCAATTTACATATCATTTATTCTCTTTCTTGTCGAGATCTAGAAGAGAAGATTGACTCATCTAACTCTTACCAACAAAGTGAAGCGTATTTTTCTCAAAATAAATAAAAAATGTTTTCTTTCTCACACACAGACACTGAGACACATAAGCATCAAAATGTATATACATTTGTACACACATAAAGGAAATGAAAGCACAGTAATGAAACTCAAAGTCATTATTTCTTGAGTACAAACACAATATCTAAGGTTAACTTTTTGTCCACAGGTAACCATGACTGGGTTGGAAGTGACTTTGCTATTAATTCAGGAGTTGGGCTGGTGGTCAAGATGAAAAATAGTCATACAGACAGGGGAGTGACAATCCTGGAACACGTCAAGGCTGCTTTTGAGAGAGACTGGAGGTCCCATTACGCTAAAAGCCTACAAGGAAACAAAGGTCAACAGGGCAAATACAGAAACCTGCAACAAGCCAAGGTTCACATGGAGTCTAAGGAGGAAAAGGAGTGGAACAACCCTTTATAAGCACAGAATGTCTTTCTATATCCTAAAGCCTCATGAGGCTGAATACTCTAGAGTTTACAACACATGTACACAATGTAAGAATGTGACTTAAGCTATTAGACTTTCATTTTGTGGCATTATTTTAATAGATTAAATTACAGTCACCAAAGACAATAAAACGTTGACTCACTACAGCTGCAAGTTACAGTAATAGTATCTAACTACTTAATTCAATGTTGACTGTTATATGAGCACGCTATGCTGCATGAATATTGAAAAGCAATATTCAAATTGAAACTATATGCTAGGACAAGCAATATGCTGCTTATAAAATCAATATGCTCTCTATGCGAAACTTATTAAAATCCATAAACATATCCCATCAAACTTTACGAATCACATTTAGTATTTAATGATGATGCACTATTTTTGTTTAGTTTTAATTTGTATTTTTTTATAAACTTCCAATACTTTAATGCTATATTGCCCATTGATTGTAACGAATTCAGTTCCTTGAATGCACAAGCTTATGCAGTAGTTTTACAGATGTGCCAACAGCTGTTAATCATCTCATTGAAAATTTCATCTGTACTTATAAAATGTATCTTTTTCCTAATTGTTGTTGTTGTTGTTGTTGTTGTTGTTGTGGTGGTGGTGTGTATTTCAGTATCACTTCACTGGGAAAGCATAGAGTGGCCCACATTTATACACAAATTCCAACAAAACAAGCTCAGGTGCTTCTCGGCACATAATAGTAAGACTTTCATGGCCATGTTTCCTGTTTTACAGAATGTAATTAGCATTTACTAACATAGTGCTGCCTAACCATTGTTTATATTTTCCTTTTATCAAAGCAGTAAGTATGCAGACAGGCATATGTGTGATACTCACTCCCATCTACACTCTGTTATGAACTCAGGCACACTGCATGAACAAGATTTGGCCACTGGTGGGCAGACAAACCCCAGAACAAGATGATTGACAAAATACCTGGTGTGTTAGCATATTAGATAGATTTCGATTTGTTTTATTACAATGTTTATTTATCTCAAACAATCAACATACTGTAAAAGAAAAGAAAAATCTGATAAAAACACAAAGATGATATAGGCTGATAAACCAATCAGATTCCTTAAAAGAACAAAAAAGGATGAGTTTGAGAAGGAGAAGGAGAAGGTGTTGGCCTACACCACCCACACACATAATTATCATCCCATTGGAGTCAGTAAGTCCAGTATTCTATTTAACACATTATAGGAATACTTAGATTTATTTTTATGTCAAATAACTGTACACAATTGTGGTTCCTCTTTTAATACAAGTGGACTATAAACGGTTTATCTGACTGTTGAATGAGGGAAAACATCTGGCATTAAGATTTATCAAATAAGATTGAACTTGAAAGGAAATCATATAGTCATCTAAATGTTTGCATTGTTACTATTAGATAGAACCATCTTTCTATATATTGCAATACAGTTCAACAACACCACAAACTACACCCTCCAAAATGTTCTGAACATTATGACCTTAATGAAGGTAGGATTTATTGCAGGACTGATTTATTAGACTGCATAAGTAGCCTATATACAAAAACATATACAAATATATTTAGAAATAACATATTACGATTTATCTGAAGGCATTATTTACATTGCTTGTATACTGCAAAATTATAATATAGTATTACATCGTTTTTACAGTAGGCTATTTGTAACGTAGGCTACATCTCTGACAGATGTAACGTTAGCATTCAGAGTTGCTTCCAGTCTCTAACACAAGGAGGCGCCATCGCACCATCATAACATCACGGGCTGCTAGTTTTGAAAGGCACAGTTTGGCATGATGAGTTCGTATTCAAAAGGAACTTCATCACATCTGCCTCGGAAGTCCACCCTTTTAAATTCAGTTTATCACTTTATTAGCACTTGCTGAACAGGATTAATTCCTTAGCTGAACGAAATCGTTTTGTGCAAAATCATATTAGGCTACATCATAAAGTACTCATGATGAGTGAATTTACTTGCAAATGAATTAAGGGCAATTGCATTGAGGGGAACTTATAATGGTTATAGTTGTTTATCCGGTGAAAATTTGCTAAATCTTAAACTAATTTAAGATAAATTATAGGCACATTTAAATAAAAACACATTTATAACATTACAAAAAGTTGTTGCAAATTTTCACAACATCCTACTATTGTGTCATGTCCCTTTATAGTTAGCCTACTTGAACAACAAGATATAGCTAAGTGGCTAACGTTGTGGCTAACGTAAGTGTTAGCAGCAGTGCTGCTTTTGTTGTCATGTGAAAGAGAGGCTGCTGCTGCTGCTAATGATGATGATGATGATGATGGGGAGGGGTGGGGGCACCGTTGTCATGGTGACAGATAAGAATCAAAGATATTTCAGATAGCTCTAGCACGTTTGCTGCAGGGGCAACTGTAGCCGAACTATAGCTAACATTTCATGTGACGGTGTCTAGTCCAAGAGTTTTTAAAAGGAAATAGCACATTTGGCTAAAACTATCACTTTTGGTTAGCCTAAGAATTTGTAAAAGAAATCCCTCATCAGTTCTAACTCTTTCTGTGTGACGAGCAGGGAAGCTGGGCGGAGGAGGGGGGTTGGGTTGGGGGGGAACTGACGGCAGATGCCTTTGCAGCAGAGAGGACCAAGGAGGATGTTAGAGTGTGTGTGTGCTGTTGCGGGATAAAATGCGGATAGGACTGTGCTTGAACACCGCTTTGGCGACGTTTAAACTGCCGGATATCGTGGATGTAGCTGCTAAGCTATCAAGAGGAGTCTGTGAGTAAAAACGCCGACAATCTGTACAACCGCAGAGGAAATTATTAACTAGTTTAACTAAGATGCATGGGATGATCTGGATGCTGCACTCGTGCAAGACTGCCTCACTTCTGAAGGAAATGTAGTTAATGTGTTGCTACCAGTCGTTTCCTGATTGACACAACTGGGATATTCTGTTGAGATTTATCACCCACAACCTTGGTAACGATGGAAATTGGAGTTTTTCTGCCCTGTCTGGATCAATTCATGCTGAGCCCACTTGTGACTTGGGTAAGTAATTGCAGAAGGCTCTGATTTCCTGCCAGACTGTGATATCAACCTGTCATCCTGTATATTCTCTGTGTTATTTAGGTGAAGACATTCATGCCACATGATGGGGGCATGCACTTGGACTTTTCAGAAATACTGGATGGAGTTTTTTTGAATGACATAATGACACAAATGTAAGTCACTTCATGCCACAGCTTTGTTCTTGCTCTTATATTTCATTTGTCACATTTCTAATCTTGTGAGCGGTGTCCAGGTGGTAGCCTGTGTTCTGAAGCTGTTGGCTGTCATAGACTACATAGCATCTGTCATTAAGTTATGATTAATCGTCCAAACACTAGCAAACAACCCTAATTAAGTAATTTTTTAAGAATACCTTATCTTCTCCCCTCATGCCATTTGTAGCAGCTACTGATACAGTATCAAGCTAACATTCTAATGCAGGCACAAACAGTGCTGGCTTTGTCACTTTGCAGTAATAAAAGGGGATCTTTGTAGTCTGCAGCAGTCTTTAAATGCAACTTCCTCATTACTTACAGGTTAGGGTTTCTCAAAAAATGTTAGAATTAGCATGAAAGTTACAGACACTGAGGGACAGAAGAAAAAGACTACAAATCTGTCAAGACATGAGGGACATCATAGATACTGTCAAGACACTACTTAAGAGATTATGATTTGGGTGCCTTATGTTCTGAGGGAATTACCCTCACCCTTAACAAACTAACTGATGGCCTTTTGGCAATTTACAATGTGACAAAATCTGCTGTGAGCTGACAGGTGGCGAGACCCTAGCTTTAGTCTTTATGTTGGGTTGACACTTCAGACATTGATGGTAGAACTGAAATTGAAGAGTTGCAAAGAAAGGGTGAAAAAACTGATGACCCAATGCACTTGTGGATAATGCTGTCTAGCCACCCCAACTCTACAGTATCCATTCATCCCACTTATCCCCAAGGGTCACAATAACCAGCTCTAAATGCAAAACAATGCTGCGCCGAGGGGAGGGGAAGAGGCGGCATAATCTCTTGGATTGGGAGACCCTCTGGGATTAGGGCCTTGTTGCTGCTGTTTAGAGGCATTGGGACACAGATGGGAGGGAGGGAGGAGAGACACATAAACAGGACAAACAGCACTGAGATGGAGACAGGCAAACTAAAAAATGTGATGCACTGGGCAGCTAGGCAGCATCTCTGTCTCCCTTTCATCCATTATGTCTTTCTGTCTTTTTCCAGTCATAAAATAACTAATGACATGTGATATACATTTTAGTCCATCGCTTTGCTAGCAATCTTTCCTGTGCAAAAAGGTGAAGTCTGACCTGTATAACTGCACAAAGGTTCATGAATGATAGCATTTCAGCTATAATGTATGACAGTTCAGCCCCAGACTACATTAGGCCCGAGCCAACAGCCTGAGAATCCAGCTAAAGGGTTTCCTTTGGGTTGCAAAGTCTAATGCCACCCCATTTGGCTCGAAAACAGTGCGGTTTGTTGGCTGAAAGGAATGATGTCACACAGGCTAAAGTTAGGAATGAATAGAGACCTCATACATGTTTTCATGGCGATCCCTGAGCCAAGACTTTTACCAGCTTTTCTTCTTCCTCTTACTCCATTCCACTGGCAACCATTTGTTTGTAATTAGCAGAAATGTCAAGTAAAATGCCTTTATGTCGCATCCCGTCTTCAGAAATCCCTCGGCTACACCTCAGGGTGCAAAGAAAGTGAGCAGGGATCCAAGTCAGAGGATCCAGAACCTGAGCTTCCTTGTCCAGCAAATCAAGACTTATTATCTGGTGAGTTTTGGATGTTCCCTCTTCTCACTTCTCAGCCATATTATATGTTATCAAAGATACAGGCTGCTAAGCTTTCCATCTCTCTACATCAGATTATGGTATCTGAACATGGAACAGGAAACTTGGATTTTCCAATTCTGCATCATCCATCACGCACACACTGGCTCACACATGCGCAAACCAGATAGTTGGTAGATCAACTAGTTCTTGTTAAGCTGGTGCCCTAAATATCAGCCATGACACATCTGTGCAATCAGCACAGGAGTGAGGTTAGAGCGCAGCACAGAGCCACAGTAAAGCTGCAGTCAGTTTCACAAACAGACAGACAGACAGACTAACTAGGGTGTAGGCCTATATGTAGGCTTGTGTGCTGTCTGTACAGTAGTTGCTCTTAACATATTGCCCTTTGTGGGATTAATAAAGTTATTGAATTGAATTTAGAAAGACAGACAAAACAGAAAGACAGACAGACACACAGACAGACAGAAAGAGCTTTAGAGCGACACATTAAGTCACGAGATTCGTGGGCAGACACTACTGATGTTGAATCTTGGATTTGCTGTCTGTGTCAGAGTAATATAATACCTTTTAAGCTGAGCTTTCTTCAGTTAAGAGCACAAGAAAAGTAATTTCACTGAGGTCGGGACAATCAAATTATTTTGATTAGCACAGCAAAGGAATGATGGGGTTATATACTGTACTGTATTTTTTATAGCTTTCCTTGCATATGGGAATACGTTAAGGTTTCCTGAACTTTACATGGTTACTTTTCCTCATTAAGAGCTATTAACTATAATTACTATTACACTGCACACACACTATACACCACACCAGCACACATACTGTACGCAAGCACACGCAAGCCACTCATAGCCTGATGCAAGGCTGTACTAAACACTTTTAGTGGATTTCCCCATTGCACCAGGGAAACTGGCTGTCATCTACCTATTCAGAGCGCTCCTCCATTTGTTGGCTGTGTTTCTATACACGTGTTAAAGCAGCTGCTATGTGCTGTACATACATACGTCCCTCTCCATTCAAGCACTTGGCTCAACCACAAGAAATGTTGTATTCTGTCCTTGTTTCAGTTTTGGCCTAAAATGTGCTTATCTCCCTTATTTCTCTCCACCCATCTCCCTCGTCCCTCTTTGTTTTGTTGTTTTGCAGGATAATCTGAGACAATTAATCATGATTCCTTTGCCAAACGTGTCGCTGCTAGGCAGGACTCCTTACTGTGGTATGCTCTTTTATTACTTATTTCTCCTCTCCATTGGAGCTGCAAAGTCAGTATGTGGTTGGAAGCCTGATTAGTCTGTTTGCTGATACTCAATAATAAATGCATTGATTTCCATTCATTTAGCTAGGATTAGGACATGTGTAATATGGATTTAGTGTTATTGCTAAACTGGTGCTAAACCAGTAGCTTTGCTAAACTAAAAAAATAAGAGTTTATTAAAATATATATTAAAGTAATTTAAATATCACAGGTTGTAAAAAGTGAGCTTTTCATGTTTTTTATTATAAAGCAGGTCGAGGTGCTATAACATACTGTGAATGTATCAAAACGCTCCATCAACAGAAAAATACACACAGCCTGGAATCAGAAACTGTTCCTTTAAACGAGTCATTTGGACTTCCATACAGTTGTATACTATACTATACTATACTAAACTATACTATACTATACTATACTACGGAGTATTTTAGACATAGGTTAAATGCAGGTTTTATCAGACAAACAGTATGAGAAAAATGATGTGTTTTTTTTAACATAAAGCTTGTAAACATGTTCCAGTAAAAACCCAAAATATAAGTATGAACCTGAAAATGATGTGTGAAATATGTCCACTTTAATACTACTACTAGCTATAATGTAATTGGTAATTGCATATAGAAAATGGAAACAATGCAAAATGTGTGATAATCTTTGTTTCTAATTAGTCAACAATGAAAATCAAGCAGCAGCCCCCCCCCCCCCCCCAAAAAAAAGGCTTCCCAGCACTGAAAACAATTACAGTAGTTCCTCACAGACAGACTGCGTTAGGTCTTTAATACAGTTTCTGATACAGTTTTAATTCAATTGCACTCTATCAGTCTGATAACCACACAGCCTTTTGATGGTAAGGCTTCGGCAAGTGGTGACCTAAATTCATCAGCCAGCACTCTATTCAACTTAAATCCATGCCAGCAGCCCTCAGTACTTCAATCTGATAAGTTCTATTTCAGATAATGAACTTTTTTCCCCCTCAGAACAAAGTCTGGAGGAAACGAAGAAGCTTTTGCTGCTGCTGTTGGGATGTGCAGTCCAGGTAAAACATGACTATCTGAGTATGGCCGTGCAGAAAACCTGAAACAGACTGCACGAGCTGTGGAGATCTAAATCTGTTAACTTTTTCACTTTCAGTGTGAGAAAAAAGAGGAGTACATCGAGAGGATCCGGATGCTTGACTTTGACACAAAAGCTGCTATAGCTGCACATATTCAGGAGGTATCTGGCTTTATATGACATGAGCTTTGAAATTCCACATTCGTTGTGCAGGATATCAGGTTGTGTGTAGTCGTGCTCGTACCTGGGAAAAATAAAGAATACAGTTGTTTGTGTTAGCTAAATATATTATGAGAAATACAGTTTGTATGAAAGTTTCTAAGGATTTATTGGGAAGTGAAAAAAGTAACTGTGTATGTCATTTTGTAGCTGCATCCTGAGGATCCGTGTCCCACGTTATATTCTTTCACATTATATTGTGCTTTTTTTCTGCTACCCTGAATGTCCCTTCCCATGTTAACCAGTTGACTCATAGTCAGGAGAACGTGCTGGACCTGCAGTGGTTGGAGTCCAGCGAGGTGCACCCAGATGAGCTGGAGGCCGTAGCGAGGAATATGGCCACACACCTCCGACAACTGCTGGACCAGAGGGACACCCATCTAGAGGTATATATGACATTCTATCATAATTTATTCTGATTGTTTAAGAGATGCATATTAACTGCATGTTTTATCTAAACCTGTGTTTGAATCCAAACGTATATTTTGCATGAAGTTGTATTTTGGGTATAAAGTAGCTACAAAGTGTGCTTGTTAAGACATGGAAATTCTCTGTAGATAGAGCAGTTCCAATCAACACGTTTTTACAGTTCTACTCTGAGTGCACAGATTTTCAATTGATATTGAGTCATATGCTAAAGCTAATCTCGACCTGTCTTTTTTTTTTGCAGACTATAGCAGAGCTAATGCAGGAAAAGGACGGTGTTGTTAGCTTGCTCAATACCCCCTCCAGCCCACAGTCTGGCAGCTACTCTCCCAGCATGCAGCAGCAGACAGGGACGCAGCAACACCTGGCTGTGGAGCTGGCTGATTCTAAGGCCAAGATTAGACGACTTAGACAAGAACTGTGAGTAGCTAACACTTTATTTTATTTACAAAAAAAATAAGAAATATGCAATGCAGTTAAACAAGAAAACATGAGGAAAGGAAACACTGTTCAAAGTATAGTGGATAGTTTAATGAATAATAATGCCTCATATTTTAATTGTTGTATTTTGTGAGTAAAATGTGAATCTGGCATGTTCCTTTGACAACTGAATGGGAACACGGCTAGTCATGAAAGCATCTTACAGCAAACATGCCAATTCATAGGAAAAGTGTAGATCTGAGATTTAAATACAACGCAAATGGCATGAAATCAAAAATACACGCTGATAGAAGTTGTCCTTTCCCACAATGATTGTTGAGAGAGAGAGAGAGAGAGAGAGCGAGAGAGAGAGAGCGAGAGAGAGAGAGAGAGAGAGAGAGAGAGAGAGAGAGAGAGAGAGATACTGCAGGATAAGAGTTGCCCCTGGGAGTTTGGCCCACATTACTGGTTCCATGGCTGTGCATCACCACTGACCCACATTAACTCTGCATTTCAGTGGATACTGCACACACACACACACACACACGCACACACACACACACACACACACACACACACACACACACACACACACACACACACGCTAACCCTGATCCGATGAAAATCTCAGTACCATCATTGCTCTCCATCCCATTTTCTCAGCTGTATTGTCCTCTCTTGTTGGGATGCTCAGATTCACATACTGCTGCCTCTGAGCAAACACAATATCACGTAAAGCATCATGTATGGCCCTGGCCTAAGACACTTCTTTCATGTGCATAAATACATCTGAATCTGCAATAGCTCTTCTTACATGCATCTGTTTCTCGACGATCAAGTATAGGTAGGTTTTTTTGCAATGCAAGTTTCTAACAACATTATTAATGATAGCCTACTTAGCATATGAAACAACATTTCAAAGGGGCATTTGTGTTAGGTCATTTGCAGTATTTAAATATATGTAAAAGTATTGCAGAAAAGTAGCAATTAATGCACACTGACCGGCCTGCCTGCTTGTCTTTCTGCGCTGCACATCTGACCCCACCAGAGAGGAGAAGAGTGAGCAGATGCTGGACTGCAGACATGAGCTGGAGAACATGGAGGCAGAGCTGAAGAGGATCCAGCAGGAGGTTTGAAAAGACAAAGAATAAATTGCAGCTCCTTCTTATGGTGACACACAGTGACCTCCTGTCCGCTCTGCAGATTATACAGATTATTGCACGCCACACTTTGCTGCAGAGCAGTGCTTAAAGACAGCAAATTTAAACCTTGACTCAGATACAACAAAAGCTTGTAGGGCTTTGTCTGAAAAGGAGGTCTCAATTTGTATTCTCTGTTTAAGCCTTATGGCTACACATGTTAGCATGGTTCACATGGTTTCCAACAACCAAACATTTGTGGCACAATAAAGCAACATTAATTGAGGGACATATCTGTCTTTTTAGCTGCTAAATGTGCCACGAGCTAGTTGCTACCTTTGTCTGCTAAAAAAAAAGGGAAAGCTAAAGGGGAACTGCAAAGTTGGGTGATAATTCTCTGTGGATTCTTCACTACCCTTTCACAATACAAGTACTCATTTGAGTTATTGTTATTATAAAACATTGATCAACGCAGCTTTAAATGCAAATAATGTAACAAACTGACACTGATATTATGCTGAGAGACACTTAAAGACTTCCAGAACTAGAAATGCTTCAGATCTCCATTTATTGTAAGTTTTTTCTATAAACCATGCCTCTATCTTCACCAGAACTCCCAGCTGCTTGTAGATGCCCGCGCATCCCGCACCTACCGTGACGAGCTGGACGCCCTGAGAGAGAGAGCCATAAAGGCGGACAAGCTGGAGAGCGAAGTGGGACGCTACAGGGAGCAACTGCACAAGATGGAGTTCTACAAGGCCAAAGTGGAGGTTGATGCAGTCTTACAAATGCTTTACCAGTGATTTTAGACATATATTATAATTATATGTATGCTTTGTGGCAGCAGAAGCTCAGTCCCTAGGGACTTGGCTTGGGACCCGGAAGGTTGCCGGTTCAAGTCCCTGTACGGACCAATCATGGACCGTGGACTGGTGCCAGTTCACTTCCTGGGCACTGCTGAGGTGTCCTTGAGCAAGGCACCTAACTGCTCGGGGGGCCTTTAATGGGCACACTGACATCTCTCCATTAGTGCATGTATAGGTCTTCTTTGTGCATGTGTGTGTAATATATACAAAATATATTGATAAAGTATCTCTCTTAGAATTGAATCCCTGAATACTCTGATGCAACAATCACATATTGATGGTTTTTGCGTGTGTGTTTCAGGAGCTAAAGGAGGATAACAGGGTGCTACAGGAGACCAAAGAGGTGTTGGAGGATCAGTTGGCGGGCTGGAGGGCACGCTCCGATAAAATCCACCAGCTTGAGAAGCACAGTCTGCTGCTGAAGGCCCAGGTCTACGACATGGAACAGGTCAGACATCTGCACACAAGGAGGTGTCTTCTTTCTTACCGTTGTATTGCATTGCATTAAGCCTCTTCCACGGCTTTCAAGCAGCTGGACAGAATCTGTACTCATACCTCGGCTGCTGATGTTTTATGTCTCGCCTTCAGGAGAGGAATGCAGATCGGAGGCGCATTGAGGAGCTGCAGGAGGAAAACCTGGCTCTCTGTTTGGCTCAAAGGAGGAGCATGGACGAGTCCCAGCACCTGGGCTGGGAGTTAGAGCAGCTGTCCAAGACCACTGAGAACTCCCAGGGTAAGTCTGCATTCAGACAGCATGTGTTGGCCGTTAGATGGTGCGGCAATAACGCCAGTCTGTCCATTCATTTTGAATGGAGGTAGTGCGTGTAGGCTGCGGCGGGGGTTGCTGCAGGGGGGAGATGGAAAAAAACGCAGCGGCCTGCAGCAAAACGTTAAGACCGACTCAACTTCTGAAGAAACGCAACCCCACGTCACGCTGCGGTGGCCAATCATGTAACCAGCGATCAGACTTGTCAGTCATTTGTCGTCATTGCTTTTTTTGGTCTGAATGGGCCCTAAGAGCTGGTGATACAGTAAGATGAAGTAATGGAACAATTCATGGATGGGATTGGTTGGAATGGTAGGGAAAATAAGGACATTGATATGTAAACTATGTCAGTGTGTTCATGCATGGACAGATGCATGCATGAGTGCTTTAATCTATTAGCACTTTTATATACTTCTCTTATCTGCTTCTATCTTGGGGGTTGGCAGTAGCTCAGTCAGTAGGGAGTTGGGTTGGGAACCGGGTTGCTGGGTTGCTGGTTCAAGTCCCCATACGGACCAAAGTATGGTGGTGGACTGGTAGCTGGAGATGTGCCAGTTCACCTCCTGGGCACTGCCAAGGTGCTCTTGAGCAAGGCATTGGGGTGCCCTTCCATAGGCAAGCCCCCTCACTCTGACATCTATCCATTAGTGCATACAGTTTGAATGTATGCTGAAACATGACCTAGAGTTTAAGCTCATTTACTAGATGTCCACAGATCAGTTGATGTTTCGCCAGACTAAATAAATGTAAATTGTGGTTTACAGATTTATGTCAGTAATCTCTTTGTTAAAGTGTATTAACTGTATATTGTAATTGTTAGGATTGTAATGTAGAATTATATGTATGACAAAGTTTAAAAACTTAGCGCTTGTATTGTACCATTCTGCTACTGATCCTACAGAATTGTCTTATTTAATAGGCTAACTGAACTGAGCTAGACTCAAGAACCATTCAAACTATGCACAGATATAATAGAAAGGTTATAAAGTGTGTCTCTGCGTATGAAAATCCTTTAAATGTTTGCAACTAGTCTTTCATTCTGTCCGTCTCAAGTTCTTGTGTCCTTCAGTTAATTGCCGGCATGTGTTTGTGTACAGGCCAGCAGACTCTGAGCGAGGAGGTGGGTGAGAGCACCCGCAGTCGGATGCTGAAGCTGGAGAAGGAGAACCAAAGTCTCTTAAGGAGCATAGAGGAACTCAGAGCTGCCTCTATTAACAACAGCGCGCAGCCCAAACATGGCCACCGCCTCCAGTGTGAACATGTCTGCCAGGTGGTCTGTAGCGCCAACAACTGTACCTCGTCAACAGATGAACCCACGGGGTTGCAAACCACCTGCTCACATATAGAAAACCGCACTAATGTGTTCCCGCTCAGCACAGTAACACAGCAGATGCTGAATGGAGGTTCACACTGC
Organism: Gymnocephalus cernua; assembly: GCA_023631565.1. NCBI lineage: Eukaryota > Metazoa > Chordata > Actinopteri > Perciformes > Percidae > Gymnocephalus > Gymnocephalus cernua. The sequence continues at coordinate 32,402,369 of CM042427.1, read as the reverse complement.
CATCAGCCACTCCATGCAGAGGGAGAGCGGGAGGGAGTCCAGAGTGAGATCCTTCTCACCGAGAATCCAGACCTTCATATGAAGGAGAAAGGACAGCTAGAGGACGGAGATCATTTCAAAGAGCTGATGTCTGATCTGGAAGTCTTAGAAAACAATCACAATAGGCTCCACTGTTTTGTTGGATCACGAGATAGCTCCCCTGGCTCAAAGAGCAGCAGTCCCTGCCATGACAGCATCTTCACAGGTCTGCCAACACGTTCCTCCTATGCCAGCAAGCACACACAGCGGCTGGAGGCCAAGTGCAGGGCCCTGGACACAGTTAACCAGCATCTGCAGACTTCCCTCGATAACACTGGTAGGTTCTGTAGATTAAACCGACATTTAAGAATCAGTGATGCAAGCATAAAATGACTAAGGTTTCTTCTACCCACCCTCCATCTCTTTAGACCGGAAAGTTCAGCGCCTGGAGGCAGAGGTTCAGGAGCTGGAGGCAGAGAACCAGAGTCTGCAGGCCACTTTAGAAGAACTTCGGATCTCTGCACGGCGCCTGGAACAACTGGAAACAGAGAAGCAAAGCCTGGAGCAAGAAACCACAGTCCTGGAGAGGGAAAAGAGGCAGCTAGAGAAAGAGAATCGACGACTCCGCCAGCAGGTAAATAGGCTTGTTTTCTAAAGATAAGGTAGTAAGGTGTAAAGGCCTTGACGCACCAACCCTATAATCGGCCGTCGGACAGTCTGGCGAGGTCAGTGACTTGAGTCTGTTTGTGCGCTCCTTCATTTTGGCTGATCTGAGACGTATTTAGATGCTAACCTAAGGTAGGGTAATGATTAGAAGCCTTACATTGCTCTTGAATTAAATAGCTACTGTTCTACCTTTCTCTTTCTCAGGCTGAAATCCAGGAAGCCAACTTAGACAGCAGTAATGTCTGTATTGCCGGCCTGGAAAGGGAGATGCGTTTTCTTGTAAAGGAGGTGGAGGGGTTAAGGGAGACTGCTGAGAGGGTGAAAGGCCTGGAGAGAGACAACAGAGAACTGAGCAAGCAAGCTGCTATCGACCAGAGGACCCTGGCCACCCTCAGAGAGGTTAGAGGAAATCTGTGCTGTCTAGTTTACGCTGACTGAATAAATAATCTGCCCTGACGTTTCACTGATAATGCACTGTTTTTTACAGCAGCAGTGTGCATGTGTTTCACACGGGTTTGGGCTAGATTTTATCTGTACACAAGTGTACTAGGATCCATAACTCACCAAACTCTTAACTCCAAACTGAAAAATGAGATAAAAGCAAGTAAAACATACCTGTAAAATGTATGTTTTTGTTTTCTTAGCCAGGTGTTTTCTGCAAGTGTTTTGCATTTTATGTGCTAGGCTCTGACACATGCAATGGTCTGTTGTTTCTATGACAATTTCTTTGTTAACCAGGCCTGCAGATTAACATAAAGCTGAAAAACCACTGAACATTTGGTTCTGTGGATTTGGAATTATGTCCTAACTTTGAAGTCACAGGTTCAGCACAAATGAAAAAATTCTGTCATTATCTCTTGATCGTCATGTTGTTTAAAACCATAGATATAATGTTTTATATGTAGGGTTTTAAACAACATGACGATCAAGAGATAATGACAGAATTTTTTCATTTGTGCTGAACCTGTGACTTCAAAGTTAGGACATAATTCCAAATCCACAGAACCAAATGTTCAGTGGTTTTTCAGCTTTATGTTAATCTGCAGGCCTGGTTAACAAAGAAATTGTCATAGAAACAACAGACCATTGCATGTGTCAGAGCCTAGCACATAAAATGCAAAACACTTGCAGAAAACACCTGGCTAAGAAAACAAAAACATACATTTTACAGGTATGTTTTACTTGCTTTTATCTCATTTTTCCATACATACATACATACATATAAAACATTATATCTATGGTTAAAACTTTTGCCTAAACAGTATAATTAAGTTTTTAAGTTCCAAAAATAATGTTAAATGTCAATAAAAATCTCTTTAAAAAAGTGTAACCCACATAGACTGTCCATCTTTAGGAGCTGGTGAGCGAGAAGCTAAAGACCCAGCAGAGAAACAATGAACTGGAGAGGCTTGCCCATGATTTGGAAATGAAGGCCCTGAGCCAGGAGAATGCAGAGCAGGCTGAACAAGAGGCTCCATACACCAGGTGCTTACATACTGCTTGGAGTTCCCATCCTGTAACCTTTGAAGTGAATATGATAAGAAATGAGGAGGGTTTAGCGTGATTTATGGTTCTGCGGAGGCTCCACGCAGAGCTTTTCCCGTAGCCTACGTAAATCGCCTGAAGCTGGTACTTGTGCCTGGGGAGTGTGTGGTAGAGCGAGTGAGAGAGCGACGCAGTGATTAGCTACCGACGCTAGAGTGTCTCCCCTGTGCTTTTTGACCACGGTTGGGAAATCTGTACCAGGAAAAGTTAACCCTCTCCATGTTGTTTATGGAGAAGGAGAACCAGGAAACGAGCAGGGGGAAATACAACGCTACCAAGCCAAAGCCGAGCGACGTGCGTCACCATGACGTGTAGTTAAATTTTTCGAGAGGTGCACGTCAGGCTACGGCGTAGGGTCCGGCGTAGGGTCTGTGTCTCCACGTACCTATGTACGTAGCCACGGCGTAGATTTAACGCAGAAGAATAAATCACGCTTTATAATGCCACAATTGGTACAACAGTCCTTCTTTCCTCTACGCAGTAGGTTTAAGATGCTGGAGTCAGAATTGGAGTCGTCTCTGAAAAAATCTCTTCAGATTAAAGAGGACAAGATGGCAGCTTTAGAGGCTCGTCTGCAGGAATCCTCCACCTTGAACCAGCAGCTGCGCCAGGAGCTCAAGACTGTAAGTCATAAAGTTTGGAGGCCTGTTAGTGTCACATTTGAGAGAAAAAAATCACTTTACAAAATACATTGTACGTTGCTACAGATCCAAGTGTTTAACCTGTGATACTACAGGTGAAGCTGAGCTATGAAGCCTTGCAACAGAGGCATGAGGAAGAGTGGACAGCATCAAGTTCCACCCCTCCCAGAGAGACTGGCAAGGTAATGAGCGAATGGCTGCGTGAAAGCCAGGAGGCCACCAAGGAACTGCTGAAGCTCAAAGACCGTCTCATTGAAGTGGAGAGGAATGTGAGTGGTTCACCTTTTTTAAAGCACTTGCTTTTGATGTTGATTTATGTTACTAATAGACCAAACAATGTGCTGAGGTCATGGAGTTAACACTACCTCCTTGTTTTCATGTCACATTTTACAATAATGTTCTCTTCTCCACTCCAGAATGCAACACTGGAGGCAGAGCGCCAGGCTATGCAGGCCCAGCTGAGGCAGCTGGAGAGTCAGTCTGACAGCCAGCAGGCTCAGGTCCTCGCCCTGCAGAGGCAGGCTGCCTCACTGCAGGAGAACAACACAGCCCTGCAGACACACAACGCTAACCTGCAGGTGCCACTACAACACACATTATTCTTTGTGATACACTTAACGTACACACATACGTATATTCATGCCTCTGCATCAGTATGCATGCAGACAGTAAACACTGAAATGCTACATTAACTGGGTCCCTTTCTTCCCCAGGTGGAAAAATCCACTCTGAACTCACAAAGTGCTTCCCTCATGGCCCAGAATGCTCAGCTGCAGCAGCAGCAGTCGGGGACAGAAAGCGAGCGCGACGGTGCCATGCGGGAACGCGAAGATCTGCGTGTTGTTCATGAGCAGCTGCTACGAGATCACGAGCGGCTGGCAGCTCTGCATGAGCGGCAAGCTATGGAGTACGAGGCCCTGATGGGCAAGCATGGCTGTGTGAAAAACGCCCATCGCACTCTGGAGCTGGAGCATCGCACACTGCAGGACAGGTGCACTATTGTCAGGCCATGTTGTACAAGATCCCGACATGTTCCTGTGTAGGGCTGGGTTTAAAGAAATGGATTTTTCCGATTTGAATCGATTTTCATTTGAATGATCCAAAATCGATTCATGAAATCCAAGAATCGATCGTTGTCTGTATCACATGAAACTAGAAGCCCTTAGGAACCCATTGGTACATAAATTAAATAACCCTCCAGAGTTAGGCTACATTTTGGTGAGGGAAAAACTGGCATGGCCATTTTCAAAGGGGTCACTCAAGATATCTGAATGAAATGTCTCACAATACTCACTGACTGTAGAGTCTGTAGAGCTGCACTTTTTGTGTTCATGTTAAATATAAAGTACATTCATATAATTGCTTTGGGGTCAATTCTTAATGTAAACATTGATACATTTAAGTATGCAGCAGGTTAGAGGGAACCTTGTACTTGTAATTGTAGAATCTCTTTCATATCCAAGCTAAATTGGTATTGTAACTGAAATGTTCCTAACCTAAATGATATTGAATCGAAAATAAAATCTAATCGGGAATAAGATCGATTCAGGACCTTGTAAATCGGAACTGAATCGTTGATGATACCCAGCCCTATTTCTGTGTGAGTTTTCATGCATGTTGATGTGTGTGTATTGGTTGTATCTTTAGGTACAATAGCCTGCTGCAGCAGCGTACCAAGCTAGAAGACCTGGAGAAAACCCTGAAGGAGGAGCAGCTGAGGATGTCTCTGGAGAAAGAACAGCACAGGACCACTGCTGCTGAATGTCGCAGGCTCCGTGACGAGAGGGACTGGTGAGGAGGCACAGGCATACACAATACACACTAATGCATGGATATGAGCTTAAACAAGGGAATAAACATTACCGTACAACCTTTTTTTTTTTTTTTTTTTGTTAAGGCTGAACCAGACATACCGTCAGCTTCTTAACGACAACGAGTTGCTAACGGCGGATCACAAGCAGCTCAAGAGCCAGCTGAATGAGGCCAAGCTGGAGCACACCTGGCTGGAGGCCGACTTCTCCAAGCTCAAGAAGGAGTTTCAGCAGCTGGACATTACCTCCACAAAGCTCACCAACCAGTGTGAGGTATTGACATGCAGCAGGTTGAGCTGGTGTGGTATTGCCTATTGAATAATATGACTTTACCTTGTAGTTGCCTCTTAACCTCAGCACACTCTGGACAAACACTCTTTAGAGTCAGGCCTACATAGGCTCAGTAAGCTGACTTTATGTGTAGTAATGCAATTTTCTGTTTTAATAATTGCATGATAGTGTGTGTTTTACATACATGCATACACATACATACATATCAAGTCAAGGCAAGTCAACTTTATTGTCAATTCTGCAATATGTGCTAGATATACAGAGCAATTGAAAATACGTTTCTCTCCGACCCACAGTGCAATAAGGACACATACAACAAGTTTAATATAAAGATAAGAAATATATACAAATAAGATAAAGAAAGATAAGTAGTATATACAGTTTAAAAAAAAGATAACAGTAATACATTCTAAATAGTGCAAATGTAAGGCAAAACCAAACAGTATAGAAAACTAAAAATGAAAAAATGTGCAATATAAAAGGAAGAGGCTGCTTGTCTTTGTGATTTTTAGCTACTGGGCCAGTTGAAGGGCAACCTGGAGGAAGAGAATCGCCACCTGCTCAGCCAGATCGAGACCCTGATGCTACAGAACCGAACCCTGTTGGAGCAGACTATGGAGAGCAAGGATCTGTTTCACGTTGAAGAGAGACAGTATATGTAAGCAAATAGGGCCAACACCATGACAAGATAATGTAGCAATAAATAGGGTCTAATGTGTTGATTTTCAGCAGGTTATAGTAGTTTGTTAAGGCTACGCAATTGATACTCACAAACAGCACAAAATGCACCCTATTTAGGACACCAGAATACAGTCAACAGCAGGCCCACAATTGACGATGTATCTGTTTTCTTTCTCTGCCTGTCTCTGTTCAGTGACAAACTTAATGATTTGAGGAGGCAGAAGGAGAAGCTGGAGGAAAAGATAATGGACCAGTACAAATTTTATGAACCATCCCCTCCTCGCAGGTAAGTTGACTGTAATAGTGATAACTATGATTATTTTTTTTTACCCCTACTATGGTGAAATTGTGATGTTTTCACATCCAGCACTCTGTAGTACTTGGCTAACTAACAAGTTATGTCATTTCATAGCTCACATACATCACAGTTCATATACACAGTTATTTAAACATCCGAGAAATATCCATAGTGTAGTCTGTAATACAGTGAGCACTATGGTTCTCTGTATCTTTGTATAGCAGGACATGTTTGTGCTAATTTTCTTTTGAAAGCTCTGTTGAGAGCTCTGTTTTTGGTCTCCACCAACTTCCTGAAGGAAATAAATCTTGCTAAATGCTCCACTATTTTTACCAGCTAGTTGCTGACTTTGTCTGTCTGTTGTTTAGTTCTGGGTAAGATAGATACTTTGGGTTTATCAGAGCCTTTTCATTGAAAATATCTGCAGCCCAAAATGCAGCCATTAGAGCAGTGAGAGTGAACCAAAACAGTAAAACCAAAATGCTCTGTAAAGCTGAGAGGAATTTGTTAAAGGAGACCTGTTATATACTGTTTCAGGTTCATACTTGTATTTTGTGTTTCTACTAGAACACGTTTACATGATGTAATGTGAAAAAAAAACTTATTTTTATCATACTGCCCACAGCTGCAGCACCTGTATTCACTCTCCGTCTGAGGCGCTCTGTTGTAGCGCCTGCCATTTTAAGTCCCCCTCCCGAACAAAAGCCCAGTCTGCTCTGATTGGTCAACGCTTCCGTGTCTCCACATCTGTATGACGTCACTCCGGGCCGAGAGTAGAAAAAACAGTTGAACCAGAGCGTTCAGAACAGTGAAATCTGAGGTTTGGGCTCACAGGGATTACTTTTAAATTTGAAGCTTTGGCCACGTTTAACATGAACATCTGATATTGTAACATTAAAGATATGACAGAAAATACAGAAAAGCATAGTAGGTCTCCTTTAATAAAATAATATTAATAACAGCAGCTTTAAGTGTCCATTGTTTATTCTGAATATCCAACAAACATTAACATTCATTGCTGGTGTAGCTCACTTCTGCATGATTGGTGATTGACTGGCCAATACTTTGGTCTGCCGACCAGCCTGGCCTGCCTGTACGGGTTATTTGTGTCTCATTCTGTTAAGGTTTCTCTTTCCTCTTGTATGTCTGCCCTTTCACAGACGTGGAAACTGGATCACCCTGAAACTGAAGAAGTTGATTAAGTCCAATAGCCGTGAGCATGGTCCCGACTGCCCACCCACACCCACAAACTCAGGCTTTACTGAGCCACACCTCACCTGTCAGGACAACAGCTCCTTCGTCAGCTCAGATGGCTCTGGCGGCTCAGCCTCAGCAGGTGATGCCATCTCACCCCAGCGGATCAGCAGTGAGTATGACCTTCTTGAATTCACCAGATCATCCCTCATTGACTTGGCGGAACCGGTTTCATCAAAGTACCAAAGTCCCCCTTTCACTGTTTCAGCCATAGACAAGGAAGTAAGATCATCATCAGAGGCAGGGCACAAAGATCATTCAGGAGTGTTTTCATGTAGAGACCAGCCCACAGCCAGAGGACAGAGAAACACGGGTGAACCGAAAGCCAAAGCCGTTTCATCTACACATGAAGCTGCAATTGTAGAACAGGCATTAAAACTTCCCCCTCCACCTCAGAATTTTCCAAGGAAACGCAAAAACTCAAATAAATGGATTTTAAAGTAAAACTGTGTGATAAATACATGAATAATGCGGGTGTTGCAATGGGTTTAAAAATAAGCATATGTGTGTGTGTCATGTCCAAAGGGTCATTTGTGCTGATGCATGACGTGTGTAAACTTTCCTCAACAGTTCTCAATATGTCTTCCCCATGTCTATCTTGTTTCTTAATGTATTTCTTCACCCCTGCCTACCTTCTTTCCCTTTGTCTTTTCATTTCCTTCCCTGCCTACCTGTCTCCTCTCTTACATCCCTCTCTCTGCTTGCATCCATTCCTTTGTCTACCTCCCATGTGGCTGCACTTTGTTGTTAAACAGCGACCAAAATGTTTCCCCGTATGAGGAACAGGCTGAAGGACAGAGACAAAGTCAAGTCCCTCTTCCGTCGTTCCATGTGTAAGAAAGACTGTGGTCCGGTGTCTACCCTCCTCTTGACTGTAGCCTTTTATTTCACTGCTAACTTGATTATACTAAGTGTATGACTATATGCTTTATTGTGCCATAACACCAAAGTAACGTTAGTTGAGTAAAGTGTGGATGCTTCCCAGCAGATGTAAATCATCAGTCATATGTTAATAATGTGTCCATCCATGCCAACCTCATTCCACCACTATCTTAACTAAATTAGACATTTTTTGAGCATCTGCAGGCAGTGATTTTCTAGCAGAGTGCTAGCTATGTTTGAAGAAAATCTGGGGTATTTTATCAGAGGTCAAAGAAATGCTGCATTGCAGAAGGGACACTGGTGCTGCATGAGCTCTCCTACCAGGAGCCAGCTGTTCTGTAAGGATCAAAAGTGTAATAGCACAATTCTAGACGATCGTGTGATCTATGGAGAAAGCAAGCCATCCCTGTCTCTGTGTTTTCCACGCCATAGAATAAAAACAATACCTCCTAATCTCCATGACCAGTTCACCTTTCTATCCCCCTCCCTCGTCCACTTCCCACTTCTTCCACTCCTTGGTCCAACAATGCAGCCCTGAGCAGCTTGGCGTACCCCTCGGCCCCGTTCGAGGAGGATCGGTGGGCAGGCAGCTCTGTGCGGCTCGAAGGGCCAGAGGCAGGAGGAGAATCCTGTGTGGAGGACAGGAAGAACACATTGTCCTCATCCCATACCAAATCCATCTTGTCCATCCTCCACCTTAATCTTCCCACCACTCTACCATCTGGCCACGTCACCATCACAACCACTGACACCACCACCGACACTGTTCCAGATGTTTCTGAGCTCTGGGTGACAGGTAGAAGCATTCATGAGCCACTGTTTTGATTGATGTCATCTTCATTAGTTAGATGCTAGAATAGTGTGTAGAGGAGAGAGTAGAGTGAAGGCGCCTTTCTATTCTAAGTGTTGAAGCTGGAAGTGTTGAAAAGTGTCTATCACTTATAATCAATGATTTATCATTTTATGCCCCACAGACAAGGATTCAAATGATAGCGCTGTGCCATCTGGATTTGAGGACGACGAGCTCCAAAATCACGGTAAAACCCTGTGTATATCTGGTTTAGAGGATTCAGCAAGCATACAGATGTATTAGCAGCTCGGAAATTAGAGCAAATCCATCAAATTGCAATCATGACCTTGTTTCATATTAATCTCTCTGCTTACGACAGAGGCCAACAACTGTTTTAGAAAGAGTTGGCTTTGCTGCCCCCTGTTGGTCATTAAGAATATGTTGAATATTGTGTTTTTATGATAGAAGTGAACATGTGTGTATATATTGTATTGTAACATCATAATCTCTTTCCAGGGCTGAATGGCATCCAGAGTCGTGCCCAAAGTGAGAGCAGCGGTGAGTTCAGCCTGAGTCTGGAAAATGAGCCGTGGTCAAATGGCAGCAGCCCTGTCCAGCAGCCTCCATCACGCCACTCCTTCTCCTCCTTCCAGCCCCCCAGTGATACCTCCACCCCCCAACACACACAGAAGCAGCAGCAGCGGCACAAGGAGAAAGCCTCTACCATGCCCATCACCAACAGCCAGAATTCAGATATCCAGTCTACACCACAACAGAAAAAGCACGGGCTCTCTCAGGACTTCTGGCTCACAAGGGGTACAAAGAGCATCCGGAGGGGGCCAAGAGGGAAAGTGACGCGTCGCTCGTCAGATTCAACGGGCACAGTCAAAATGAACCCAGGGCCGAATGGGATGAATTCAAAATCGAGCTCTAGCAAAGCTGAAACTACCCAAACCTTAGCTTGTTCACCTATCGCAGTGCTGTATGTTCAGGGCAAGTCATCCTCAATGTCTGGTTGCCTCAACTGCTTCTCAACCCCTCTGGGCAAAGAGGGGCGACTTAAAGGGCCCAGGTCGCCCAAAAGTCTCCCCCGAGCCAGCAGTGTCATTTCCACTGCAGAGGGATCATCCCGGCGCTCCAGTGTAAACAGTGACTGCAGGGCAACTGTAAAGACTGACCCGCTTTCCGCCAAGGTTTCCGAAGGGAGCGGTGGTCAGGAGGAAACTGTGAGTCAACCTGAACCAGAGACCAATAACAGTGAGCCTGAGCCCATTCCTCCAGTCAAACCTCCCAGAGACCCGACAGTTTTTGATCCCACAGACGGCCCCAAATCCTCCGTGCAGGAGTCACTTTTTGGCTCCTCGTTCACTTTCAACTCTGTCTTCTCCAACACGATCTTCAGTGATTCTGTGGTCACGACCACGACCAGTCTGGATGCCCTTGACACCAACCAGACCTTCCTCTGTCTGAATCCATCTCTGGTGCAAAACTGTCCACTTGAGAGCCAGGAGTCCACTCCTCCTATGACACCACAAACACTGCTCAACATGGAGAATGAGCAGAGTCAAAATGCAGAACGTGCAGCTGGGATGGAGGAGAAGGACAAGGCACTCGCAATTGCATGAAAGCAGCTGTCACATCATTGAATATTGTCACATTCAAATATTGCAGCTAGCTGCAAGTCCACTTCTCATCACATCAACCGAAGCACACAATTTAAGTCACAAATGTAATATGTTTGTGTTTTATTCCACTAAGTATACAGTTATCTTAAAAGGTGTAAATAAAACGATGTTTGGTTCTGATTTTCTTTCCACAGCTTTAGTAACATTAGTGCATATTAATATGCCTGAGTAATAGTTAAGAGATTAACAGTATTATCTTTCCATTCTGTTCGTCTTTTTGCACAAATTATGTTTAATATAACTGAATTACGTATGGATAGATCTGTCCTCTTTTGCCCATTAAAAATTAGATTGGGACTGTTTACTTGTTTACCTTTTACTTTTACACACTGACAATCCCATTATGTACATTTGTGTTTGCCAAAACATTTTGTTCATTTCCCCTGTTTCTATTTATGTCATGTCACTCAGACAGAACTGTTAAATTATTATGTGTTGGTTGCTGTCTGTTAGATTTAACTGCGAGCCTGGAGGAAATGTGACGTTCATGTGTAATAAACTGTAAATCTTGTAAAATAGGATGTGTACCTGAATGCTATTTTCCCTTACAATAAAGAAACCCTCTATGTAAAATATGGATTTGCTTTGTCATTGTTTTATATAACGGTGCAGGAGAACTTGTGCCCGCCCAGTAGTCTTATTGGATGTCAGATCAGTCACGTGAGGCAATACGGAAGTGGACCATTTTCAGCCGAAATGCAAAACATTCGTGGGTGGTGTTGAGTTATTCAATCCGGGACTGACGTTACTCATCTGTGCTGGAGTGGTTTCGTAAACTGTACCGCATAACTCGACAGTTCTACCCGGAGTTTGGCACGATGCTGAACGCCGCCGCCGCGGAGAGGAACAAGGAGCCCATCCTGGCTGTGCTCCGGGAGAGCGTGAACACCGGGAGACCCCTGCAGGCACTGGAGATCTCCTCCGGTACCGGGCAGCATGTCACACACTTCGCTCAGGCCCTGCGGAATATTATCTGGCAACCCTCAGAGTATGACCGCCAGTCTCTAGCCAGGTAACACAGCTTGTGTCTATCAGTAACAATTTACATTACTGTTGTAACTTACCTTATTTAAACAGCGTATAAACTCGAGTATTTACGATTAATTCATGCGTAGAAAACTTGAAGCAAAGCAGGATTGGCCATAAACGGAGGTATTACGTAGGTATTCATTTAATACTACTGGTGCAGGACTGTGTTTTGTTGGAGAGTGCTTGCGTAACAATACTGTCTTTTGTTCCCATTCTCAGTATCGAAGCGTACAGAGCCCACTACCAGCTGCACAATGTAAGGCCTGCCATCAACCTGGACGTTTCTCTGCCCCATCAGTACTGGGGAGGTATCCAGCCAGAGAGCCTCGACCTGGTAGTCAACATCAACATGATCCACATTTCTCCGATGGCTTGCACAGAGGTAGGACTGATGATTTTAGAAATGATTACACATAGTGTTGTGATTGGTCTAACCCAAGGACCTGAGTATCCTGCCCAAAACTTCCAACTGGCAAAGCAGGCAACTTTCCCGGGGCCCTCAGGACCCCAGAAGGCCCCAAATTTAATGTGTGGCAATTAGTTTGTGGTAATTTGATAAATTACACATTTGTTTAGTAATACTGTATGCACTACTAAAGCACAACATAAACTAAAATGTTAAAAGGCTCATCAGCACCTGCATGCATTATCAAGTTTTAAGGTTTTTTATTATTTGGGTTTATATTGTGCAGCTTACATGGTGCATATTATTTTTTTAATTGTAATAAATCAACTCACCACAAACTAATTACAAATAAGGGGCCCTCAGTGTCTCTGTGTCCCAACCGGCAGCGGCAGATGGCCACCCACCAAGAGTCAGGTTCTGTCCGAGGTTTCTGCCTGTAAAAAGGAAGTTTTTCCTCGCCACTGTTGCACCAAATGCTTGCTCTTGAGGGGAATTGTTGGGACTCTGTAAATTAGAGTGTGGTCTAGACCTACTCTATCTGTAAAGTGTCCTGAGATAACCTTATGTTGTGATTTGACACTATAAATAAAATTGAATTGTCTCCTACCCAAACATAGTTGTGGTTTAAATCTATACAAGGGGAAGCCCACAATGCTAAGAGATAGATGTTCTTCTTTCAAAATGTACATAGTCTGGCTGGTTTTGTACAGTGATCTATTGACTGGTCCTGGTGTTCACTTTCCATGAAGCAGAAATATTGCAGTGTATGCTGCTTTATGCTACCCAGAGTGTATACATTATGACCCTATTGACCTCAGATAATAACTAAGCAATGCCCCTCTACAATTTCTGCCTCAGGTCTTTCAGTCTATAAAACAGATCAAGAACAAAAAGGTGCTGGAGTAGTAGTCCCTCCGGCCTCTAAACCCCCACCACATGTGTTCACACGTGATCACTATTTTCTTCTAGGGTTTATTCAAAGGGGCTGGAGCAGTGCTGAAGCCGCAAGGTCTTCTACTGACATACGGGGTGAGTGAAAAACAATTGTGTCATAAACATTCACTCATTCATGACATGTTATTATCAAATGTAAACATTAAACTCTGCCATAATGTGGCCAGGTTGGATCAGCGGGTAGAGCAGGCGCACATATACTGAGAGGCTTATGCCTTGACGCAGAGGTCCAGGATTCGAGTCTGACCTGTGATGATTTCCTGCATGTATTCCCCCCTCTCTCCCCTTTCTCACCTAGCTGTCCTATCGATTAATTGCGGAACCCCCCCCCCCAAAAAAAAAAAAAAAATCCCAAACAAAGTGTGCCATAATTGCTACATAACATATTTTGTTGTTACCCTCAGCCCTATGCAGTGAATGGCCAGATCACCCCTCAAAGTAACATTGACTTTGACTACAGCCTACGGCAGAGGTAACGTGTTTTAAAATATTTTTTTTACTGCTTCATGGAAGTTAATTATGTTTATAAAGGGAGGTTTTCTTGTCAAAAGTAACATCTATTTGCAACATTGTACACATAATCCATAAGCCATCCATACAATAAATAATGCAACGGTAAATGTGGGGTATATAACGGGTATATGTTTTAATCATACAGGAACTCAGAGTGGGGACTCAGGGATATCTCCCTCCTCAGTTCTACAGCACAAAGAAATGGTTTATTCCTGGAGAAAATAGTAAGTAATTTAAACATCCAACACAATCTTTGAAATGTAAAAACACGAGAACAAAAACAGTGCCGTTTTGGGAGTATTGGTTTACTAATGTATGGTTTTAAATGTTTTCTTTGCTAGATGGACATGCCTGCAAACAACAAGTGTCTTCTGTTCAGAAAGGAGAGTTTGGTGTGAAGTACCCTGTTGTTCCTTCTCTGGGTCCAGACCAGTATTGGAGCAGGATGGTCGAAACGCCTTAACTTACATTTGAAGCTCAGATACATTGCCAAATTTCCAGAACTTTTAATGAACTGTTTCCCCATGTTCTGGTACACATTGCCATAGATACAATTATTTATTCAGAACTGAAATACTGAAATCTGTTATACACTATATTCTTCTGTATTGCACACTTGAGTAAAAAGGCTCACAGATTGATATGTTGTCTTTGTACTATATTTATCTTGATACCGCCACCTACTCTTTCTATTTTTTCATTCAGTTTGCAGAGACTGAGACTAAGTTAGCAGAAGTGCTTGGCAGAGGGATGTGGGAATGTGCGGCACTTTAAATCTTGAAATCATACATAACAACAAAAGGTAACTTATATAAACAGCTATGTAAATGACTAGTATGAAGAACCCAATACAAAATAAACAATACAATAAAATAGAAAAATAAACACAATCAGGAGGTAATATACTGTAGGTGTCTAGTTCTTTAGCTTCACAAGCTAGGCATATTGCAAATTGATCAACTTGTGTGGCTGCTATTCTGGCTACTATGTTATTTTTCAGAAATGTACAGAATATATTTCAAAAGAAAGAATATCTATATTTAAAAAAAATGGAATGTAGTACAACCTGTGTTGTAATGAACATACAAATCACCTGACACATTGACATATAGTATTTAACATATTTGTGTCTTTTGATTTAAAGAGTTATTACATTTTATGCTTTTTTTGTTACAATTCTGATGCTCGTCCCTAGTGCTAAAGGTAAAGGTGACCCCAGACCCTTTGCGGGCTAACGTGTCTAAATTCTGGGATTTCTACACTACCTCACAGGTCTTTTTATTCAGAACCTCACGTAGCTTCTTGAGTCGGCGTTCGGTTATGGCTCGGACATAGCTGTCTGATTGGATGATGGCCATGCCATCCTGCACCACACCCATCACCAGCAAAGGGTTTTCCTCCATGGTGATGTTGGGACAGGGACAGCTCCAGTCTATCTTGGCTATAGTCACCTCTAGGTGTTTGGTATTGAAGAAAGTCAATCCCATCTTTTCATCTCTGAGGACTTCTTCCAAGCTAAAGCGGGCAAACCCAGAGTCCAATTCCTCCACCAGCTCTGTCAGCCGCCCCACAATAGCAAAGTCACTACGGCATAAGCTGGGCACCATTTTCCCCTTCATCCGACAGGTCTTACAAGGTCTCCTTTTGGGCTGTGGGCAGTTTGCCTCACACTCCTTCTTGGTGCGGAAGTTGTTGGCATTCCCATGGCAGCCACCATAGGCAAAGGCCTGGCACTGTTTCAAGATCGAATTCCAGGCCCAACGTGGTTCCCAAGATTTGCAGGGTCCCTGGACAGCAGGCAGGAAGCAGATGCCCATCCCCTCTCTCTGACAGGAGGCCTTGCACTCCTCATAAGTCTCAAATCGGTTGCGGCTGTCATCACATCCGCCGTTGCTGAAGGCCATGCAGGAGCCCATCTTGATGTCATAATACCAGTCCATGTGACGCTCACCACTGCACACTCTCAGGTCTACTTCAGCCAGGCAGTCTGCTGGGGAGAATGGGCGCCCCATCGGCATCTCAGGATCTTCAGAGAAATCATCATCAGCCCGGCGGATGACAGACAGAGGGTAGTCCGCACGGAGAACACCCACAGAATTCCGTGCAATGCAGGTGTAGATACCTGTATCCCACACCTGCGCGTTGTAAATGACAAGCTGACCGATGTTGGTGATAACCACGTTGCCATACATCTGGTCAGGCCTCATGACCAGCCGCTCGCGCCGTTCACTTTGTTTCTCCCATGTTACATCAGGTCTGGGGGCTCCAATAACGTCACAGTGGAAGCTGACTGTGCCTCCCACATAGATGGACTGGTGGTGAGGGTTGGAGTACAGTGTGGGGGGCATGGGGTCCTCCTGGGAGGATGTCGGGGTGGGGTTAGCTGTAGTGTCCTGAGGAAGTGGACTGGTGTGGGGCCCGGCCAGGTAAAAGCGGCAGGGGACCACAGTTATAGTCACCCCACGGATGCAGGCCTCTGCGTCCATGTAGCAGTGGTTGAAGTAGGTGAGGCCATCTGAAGCGCAGGTGAAGTTGGGCTCTTTCTCACACCGGTCCCGGCACTTGCAGATGGGCTGTCCATCCCAGATGTCACAGGTTGCTCCCTGCTGGCTGCAGATAAAGCCCTCACAGGTAGCTGTGGAGGTGGGGGCATCATTTCCTTTTCCTCCACCCTGCCCATCTGGCTGGGCAGGGGTGCCATCAGAGAAACGTGCAGCCACACAGCTGTTGAGACCACACACGTTGGTGCAGCATTTCTCAAAGTCAGCACAGTCCTGCACAGACACAATGCACACACAGAACAGCATTTATGGAAGCAGATTTAAAATGAACAAAACACAAAATGAACTGATTATTATTATTATTATTATTAGTGTGTCACTATTGAGAATAACATAAATAACACCACCTCGTCGACGTTGCATTCTCTCTCGCAGGTACTTTGCGCATCAACCCAGAGATTGGAATTCAGCTTGTTAGGACAAAATCCTTCGTGTTCAACTTTGGGTCCTGCCACACTTGCACACAAAGAAAGTTCGGGTAATTCGCAAACCAGGAGCATCAGCAAATACGCACGAATCCATCCTAATGCTAGTTTATTTGAGTTGGGTGCATTATGCCAACTTTGATCCTTTATACATCTATCCTCTAAAAGTTTTAGAGGGATTTTATACATTATTTCTCTTTTGCATGAGTCGCCCACCGAGTAAATCCATTCCTCCTTTAGGTCTTCAAATTCGGAATAATGTCGATTTTCAAACGTGGTCGTCCGTTTTGTACGTAAACATTGTGGAAATCAGTTTTCTGTGCGCAGAGAGGAGAGTTGTAGAAATCCAAAAGATCAAGACGAGTTCCCGTGCGCTGGACACTTACTGAACAAAATATATCCCAGAAACGCGTGTAAAAACATGCAGTTGCATGAAATATATGCCGTAATAACTAAAACAAAACTCAATGGGCAAACTCTCATTCAAATCGATTTCCCCGAACAGCGAAATACGCGAACGAAACTGCACAATGAGAGAGAAAGACGCAACATCAGCCTTTCAGAGTGTGAATGGAGGTGGAAAGGGCAGCCCCTCTGACCGCCCCCGTGGTCGTCCAGTGTCTGAAACTCTTATGAAGCAGTACCATGCGCTAAGCAACTGGACAAACATTGTAAAAAACATCAAAGAAAACGTGGAGCCGTGTTGGCAAGCTGTCCCAACAACCTTGCGCACGGAGCTACACATTCCGGTGAGAAATCCAACGTTAAATGAGTCCAGACAGAATTTATAGAGGTGTCATTTATAAGGAAGGCAATGAGCTATTTTTTTTTCTTTCGCTGAGAGCCGTTGTAGTTGTTGGTTATCATGTTTATCTTCGGTTACAGTTCTCTATTTCCACGTTTTACGCAGTAGGCCTATACTTTTCTTGCACAAACCAAAGAGAAAATTGTAGGCTACCAACAACAACAAAAGTCGCCGGGAGCGGAAAGCGTTAAGACCAAACACGGGGCGTGTCGCATCATGTCTAGCAAAACATGTTGTTTACGTCCTGCTTGTCTAGACGTCGGTCAATTTAGCGCCGTCGCTCATTCACACGGAGCTCAGAGATGCCACGGCCAGGTGGGAAGGCGTAAAGCGCCACATTTTCAATAGTATGCGACTCATCTTTGTCCCGGCGCAGCTCCGAGGCGATGAGAAGCAGCTCCCCTCATCTTTTCATTGGAAGTGACCCTGCAACCTTTGGGTGACTTTTGACCGCGTTGCATTCATGCGCTGCAGCGACGTGTCGGTTATCCAAAACTGGCCAATACCGAGAGAGCGGCTAATCAATTCAGCACCCCCAACGGGTTTTATTGCATTTGATCACCGGCGCCCCGGACTGGACAAAGGGTACAAAAAAATATTCCCACAACGACCTTAATAAATGAATGAAAAATCATTACAGCAAAGCACACACAAGTTGATGAAAACACAAAGCAACCCTGGAGCTTTACCCTTTATTTTGTTGGGTGACTGTTTTCAATGGAGACAAAATGATAATGTATCCCGTATCCAAACCTTAAGACACACATCTCTGATAGCAACAATTATTATCAAACGTGTACATATAGTGCTTTAAATAGCTCATTGTGCTGGTCTGAATAGACCACATAAAACAGGCACCAGTAGGAGAAACATGCACCATTTTTGTATGCCCTCAATAACCGTATCACAGACATATAGCCATGACACTGGGAATGTTGAAATGGAAATACAGCTACGTTAATCAGAGGTGGAAAGAAAACATAAGCTTAATAAGCAAAATAAGTATTTGTGTAGATTATTTAATTATTAAAAACAATATCATTAGTTAGCTCTGATTAAAAATACAAGACTTCCAGTGCCCTCTCTGAAGTCTTCAAGTTCATCTGACGAATCATTCTAACCCCTACTAGTATACACACATTTTAGGAGAGTTATAAAAATAAGAATAAAAGTTACAGTACAAATACTCAACGCTTATTAAAAACATTACAATAGCAGATTACCTTCCCACCTCTGATTCTTACAGTCCCATATATTACCACATGGCCACAGCAAAGTAGCAGATGAATATTGTGTTACATTCATAAATACATTGCATATACAGAAAAGACCCCAAAGAAAGCAATCAACTTAAAATATTCCTTTCACCAATGTCTAGTGAGTAAACTAACTCCTGTTAAGAACCAAGACACGATCGCAGCTCTTTGTGAAGGCAAAATGCCACGACTGAGAAAACACACAAAGCACATTTGATTTGTACAAGGTTTCCCTCATCAGCACCAAGCAATCTCTGAATTGCCACAAGAGTTAACAGATTGATAGATGATCATGTGGTTGATGGTTTAAAACCAGTTTTAAAGCAATGATAATGCAACTAAGGATATTAGATTTAGAGGCAAAAATGGCCTGAGAAAGTCAACAGATGTTGACAATGACTGATGGAGACGGAGGGTGAATTCATTTTGGGCTAAAATTAAGAGGCACCACAGGAAGTCTTCAAAATAAGACAGGTTGGCTCTACTCTGTTTCACAGATGGTCTTTTAATTTGGTTTTTCTTTCAAATCCAGCCTGGGAAACTAGCCCTGCTCTTCTCACGACATTCAATTTAAGCCAGTCTAATTTTAAAACATAACCAATCTGAGATTTAAATAAGTAGCTCAGCACCCTTGAGGTTGCAATGAAAATGTTCCACGGTAGACAAAGGGCATAAGACACACAAATAAATTGGACACCAAAGCAGGTCTCCGAAAACATTCAAGACAAAACAAGCATAAGAAGCTCCTCTCCGAGATCAATTACCAAACACAGACCAAAACAACGTCAGCACATACAGAATATTTACAACTTTAAATACAATAAACAATCATTTTTCAAAATAAAAAGCTAGCTAACGTCCCTCCACTCAATTTTTAGTGTTAACAGGTGAGCGATTATCTTCGATTCACATCTGTTGGTCCCAGGGAAATCTTGTTCTACTTGATCATAGCGAGCCATCCGTAGTAAAGAGTACGGGTAAACGGACATCCACAAGATGGCACCAGCAAGCGCAAAGACAACAGAAACCAATCCAACCATCCAAGTCAGTTCCCAAGGGTCAATGAAAGTTCACAGCTATATCCGTTGCTGGTGGCCCTCCGTACTCTCCCATGGCCTCGTGACCTCTTGGAGCAACAACGCCTTTAATACTGGCCCTATGGAGGCAACCATTAGTCCGCTCCTTCACTATGAAATCTTACAGCTCCCCTTAGAGGATGACGACGAGGTCTTTGGAGGGCTCTGCGGAGGCCTGAAAGACTTTGAGCGCTTGAGACTGTTGGCCTTGCTTCCGCCGCTGCTACCGCCCGAGGCTGCACTGTTGGCCACCGAGTAGGAGCGTCCGTGCATCATGACTGCGTTCATGCCGTTGGCCATGGAGAAAGACTTGAGGTGTGACTTGATGGCCACAGGAAGGGGCAGTTTGTCAATGAGGTGAACCGGTGTGCAGGAGACGATCGAACGGCAGCACAAATCTTGGAGGCTGAAGACTGTGGGACAAGAAGAGGGAATATGGATGTTACGACTGGATGTCATGTCAGATACCTAAAGTTTGTTGAACAAGTCCCGCACACTGTCCATTGCGCATGCAAATACTTTATTTCACAACGTTTCGGGACGACTTCAACAAGTGTTACTGGTAACTTTTACCTTTTCAGACGCACCTGCCCCAAAAAAGAAGTGTGCAAAAGAGCTTTTGAGCTGAGATAACGTACACATTTCTTACTGTTTGCACTATACATTTGGTTTTTGTTTCATGTTGTTATCACTATTTAAGCTTTAATTTGTTAAATCAGTGCATTTTTCTCTTCTTTTTTCCAGTCCTCGCTCAAGTTTTCCAACAATTAAGTTTGAAATAGCTTCAATATCACTCATGTGTTGCTACAATGTCATACCATTTTATCAGGAAAAGAAAAACACACCCTCAAAGACAAAAACATTCAAACAAATAGTCACAGAGGCCACAACTCTGTTACTTGGAATTTTTTTCAGACTGTCTGAACGAGTAAAAGGTGGATCCTCAAGTGCTACACACAATACTTGGCATTGTGAAGTACCATGCAACTGAACTTTCTGGGAGATTTGTTTTGTCATTTACCAACCCTTTGTCCACAGGAAAAGCATACATTCCTAATCTGACCGAACTGGTATGAAAAAACACATTAACCAGCTCACCTCTGTTGGGTCTCCAGAATTTCTCCATCCCGTGCCTCATCAGCACAATGCGTGAAAGTTCTGTGAAGGATTCGATGACATTGAAGTTGCACAGCGGACTGACCTCAAAAAAAGTCATGCTGTTCTTTTCAGCATAGGCCCTTGCCTGCTCCGTAGGTACCTGCCGCTTGAAAGCCAGGTGAAGCCGATTTCCCACCAGGATCCTGGGTACACCTGGGGCATGCTAATGGAAATAAGCAATACGGAAATAGAAATTGCTTTTAGGTAAGGTTACCAAATTCTGTTGTGTCTCTTAAACAGGATTTTTGAAAAGCTATTGCACTGACTAATAGGAATGGATGTAGGGCTGCACAATTAATTGCAATTTTATCGAAATATGGACTAGTGCAATATCCAAATCGCAGAGGGGCGCAATATTTGTTAAAGGCAAAATGTGTGTCAAACCATTCTGAATGAAGTATTGTGGTGCTGCAGAGACATCCCGGCCTACAAATCCTATCCTACAGAAAACATCTTTGTTTGGTACAGATCCTATACTAGTCAGTGAAAATGAGAATAATGATACAAACATGACCATTCCCTTCAATATCGTGAATCATATTGCAATTGCAATAACAGTCAAAATAATCACAATTAGTTATTTTCCTCATATCGTGCAGCCATGGATGGAAGCATGTAGACACAGGATTAGGGCTGTACGATATGAGGAAAATATGCGATAACGTTGTTGAATATCGCGATAACGATATTACTTGCAATAAATAAAAGATTATTTTATTGTCCGTTTTTAGGCCTTCATAGGACCGCTCAGACTTGAAAGCAGGTCAGAGTCGAACCGGAGTAAACCTCTATATATGGGCGCCTGCTCTACCAGGTGAGCTAACCAGCCGCCCATAAAACAGATATTTAAGTGTACTCAGTTCTGCATTTCTGCTGCTTTCAGTATTCTGCTAAAATGCAACAATTGAATTCAAAACTGTAAAGTTAAATAATTCATAACACTGTTACTGAACAAATTGAACACTGAGTTGAAGGCACCACTAAAAACAGCAATGACGGTTAGATTTAAAACAGCAGTTTTCTACTGATAATTTCTTTCAACTAACCCAGTAGGTGCGATAGGTTTATTGCGCCAGTTAATATCGCAATGACGATAACAATACATTGTGCAGCCCTACACAGGATATACCCCCTTCCCATACAGTATTTCTTTGTCAACCAGAAATGGGTTGAATGGGATTACCTCATCAATTTCCCGTATCCAGCGGTCAATGCCATCAAAGGACCAGCCGTTAGTGATGTCATAGACAAGCAGGATGCCCTATGGAATGAAAGCCAAACATGTTGACATGCATATAGAATTATATAATGAGGGGAAAACACAAACATTGCTGTGCAAGTCGTCACCTGTGCTCCACGAGAGTAAGACCTGAAGATGGTGCAGAATCTACCTTGTCCCGATGTGTCCCTGTTGAAGATGCACACAAGCAGGTACAGTAAGTACACCCACACGCAATGGCTTGTTCCATTTTGCCACTTTTGACTTGCTAATTCTATATTGCTAAAAACACCTACCATAACTCTAATTTCACTCTTCTCCCATCCAGCAGAATCGTGGTGGTCTTGTAATCAATCCCTGAGATTACACACAATCCACAGAAAGTTAGTTCATGTTGGTCAGTCCAGGCTTTTTCTAAACAACTTAACAACAGCAAAGATAGTTACTCACCACTGCTGTAGGCATAGGGAGACTCGACCGATCCGTCTTGTAAACTGTCCAAGATTTCTCCCTTTCCAACATCGCTGTCTCCCACCAAAAGAAATTTCAGGAGATAATCGTAACTCTTGACTGGACTACTCTGTGTCCCCATCATCCCACGCATTGGGTCCGGTTCACAGGGAGCCTTTTAAGCTCGCCAGAGGTCCACTATTCGGGGCAAGGGACAAACCAGACTCCCCCCAACAATGGTAGCTAAAGCTGGGCGACCGTCGTTTGACGTTAACGTTAGCTGATTAACTAGCTGTTACACTGCCCACGACATACAGTCACTCTGTCCTTTGTAAACCGTCGATGTGACGTCAATGTTCACATTAATAACCAAAACAACCTTAACTAGCTGTTAGCTGGCGTGTTAGCTAGCCAGTTAACACAAACGACAATAACGCATTCTAGCACAAACAACTGATACAGAGTAAAAGCGAGGCGGTTCAGTCCCACATAACACGATACTCCACCAAAGCGAATACGATTGTTCCACTTTGTTTATAAAGAAAAAAAGCAAACGAGGGCTATTCAGCTTCCGAGCACAACGTCAAGCCAAGTGGACTGCGTTGGAACTTCCTGGTATTGACGTCATTGTCTGCGTAACATCCGGTTACTATAAAAAATAAAAGAAACCCAACGTGTTGTTTACTTGTTTTGTTTTTTTTATTTGTATTTGTATTTATTTATAACACACGTTTTCTAAATCTCACCCATATTTTTAATTTGATTGATTTTGAAAATGACATCAATATACATCAATACTCTTCTTATCAGTATTAGTAAATGTTTAATTAATCTGCCTGTGAATTATTTAATTCCATTTCCATTTAATAATCCATTTCCTTAAATTAATGGAAAATTGGAAATGTCATATTATGATATACTACTTTACCAACCCACACTGGTGTATGACAACAGACTACAGAAAAGGGGTGATTATATGGCCACGTACCTCTCAGTTGTTCTTGATTGGCATTTGCAGCAGCTGTGGGAATTCTCGATTGATTGCAGAGTAGGCCTACTACAAAAGCCAGTCGAAACACCACCATCATATCCAACCTGTGAGGTAAGGGTTCAGTTGGAGTGAAAAAATGGATCTTAGGCGCGCTGTGTTCTTGTTACTGTTGTTTTGTTCTGCCTATAGTTCTACGTTCAGAGGTAGAGCTGGGTATGGCCCGTTTGTGCAAAACCCTGAACAAGAGTGGGAGAGAATGAAGACAGTGATTGGGAAAGAAATGCCTGAGACCCTTGCACCCGAAAATAAATCATTTCGGAAAGCAGGTAGTGGATCTTTAACACCTCAAGCAAAACGAGTTCCTGAGTATCTGGTAGTCTCAGCCTCAGAGGACCACATAGAGGATTTCGAGCCAGCAACTGGTGTCAGGCCCCTCCCTGACTGGGCCAGCGAAATGTTGCTTGTGACTGCTACCACCACTACTACTCCAACTGTAACAGCCAAACCACAGTTGGTTGAAATCCTGTGCCATGTTGACAGACTTTATGTAAGAATCAGGAAAGATGTATTTAAGACTAGCAACGCATACAGATATTTGAAATTTGGCACCTGTCCTGTTAACCAAGGTACCGCAGATCATTACTACTTTCTGTACCTTTTGACTGCTGACTGTGGATTTAAGAAAGAGGTTGGTAAAGTTTTTTTCTTTGTCTTTTTGATCAACCCAACCACAAAATTGTGGTTAATTTTGACAAACCACAACCAACACAAATGTTTATGTTCTAGAGTACTGTAGATTATCGGTATGTTGGCAGCGTGCTCACCTACAAGCCAACCACTCCAGTTTTGAGAGATGTGCCATTTGACATTCCCATGCAGTGTAAATATCCCAGGTAAGATTTGGTTTCTTTCGTTTTACCTAGATTGTAATGGGCTTTTTGTTTTACCAGCATTTAATATTAAATGCTTTATTTTTTATTTTTTTTATTTGCGTAATAACGCTACAAGGAAATTCAAGTATTACAATTTTGTGTGGTAACGGCAGTTGTCTTGACCGTTGCAGGTTGTTTCACTCCTATGAAGTTGGCTTCTATCCTACACTACTGGGAGCCACAGTTTTCAAATATCTCAACCCAAAAAGCAGTTTCACCCTTACTCCTCAAGATGGTATATTCTGGTGTTTTTTATTTTTAAATGTCATGACTCCTGTTCACCTGTATGCTAGCATTTCACATGCAAAGCTGTGGACCAGTGTTTCAGCAGTCCCTTCCCCACAAGCATTTTGAAAGCTTTAATGAATTGTAGAAAGAAGCAGGCCTTAAATGTCGTTAACTTGCAAATTCACAAGTATCTAAAGTAAATGTGGCTATGTTTCATAGATGTGTATAGATTGTGTAAAATAGCTTATCCTTGTTCAATTATGTAAACTGGAAAATGTCAGCTTAAAATGTGGAGACAGAGCAGGATACTGGAGGCGGCATTTTCACTAGTAGTTAAATGAGGCAAATTGTGCAAATAATGCACATTTCTTTCTTTCAACACACCGTGAGTGTATGTATGAGGGGGGGGGGGTGACTAGAGCTTGTAGGGCACAGACTATAGTGCCAGCTTTTAGTTGCTTTTGAGCCAAGTTAGAAATAAATTCAACAAGTTCATACAAATTTTATTTACCACTTTTATGCCACCATACAGTAATAAGGTATATTTGAATGAAATTTATACAAGCATTCAATACTATAGCATGTACTAGAAGTAGTCTAAGGATATTCAGACCACAAAGGGCTTAAGGCAGGTATCAAAACAATTACTTTTGTAATTGCAAACGTGTGCAGCAGCCTCCTAATTTGTAAGCATCGAAGACTGTACAGTGACTCACGTCCCTCCCTTTGCCACAGCATCGGGGGTCGAAATCACTGGTGCCCAATCCTACACCTTGGGCCAGACAATGTACTTTCAGGTCCAGCAACTTAAATCTTCTGGAGCCAGGATTTACATCAACCAGTGCTTCATGACAGCCTTCCAAAACCCCACCTCAAATCCTAAATATACAGTCATAGACAACTATGGGTAAGATATTTAAATGATTTCAGAATTGAGATGGGCACATCACATGGTTATTAGAGGTAAACCTGCATATTCTCTCTTGCAGCTGTATGGTTGATGGCATGATGACTGATCAGTCAAAGTTCCTCTCTGGTACCTCAAAAATAGTCCTGAGATTCAGTATGGCCGCTGTTATTTTCAAGGACATGGTTTCCACATCGTCTAAATCGCAGGTACTGTTAAGAGCAAGTGGTACAATGCTCTGTACTGTCACATAGAAAATGTATTAACACTGAAATCCAATGTCTTTCAGCAACTCTACATGCACTGTGATGTCTCTATGGGAACACTTACTCCAACTAAGAGTTTAAAGACTTGCAATTATGATCGAGCTACCAAAACGTGAGTGGACTTTAGCTAAAGTAAACCATCCACAGGTTGCTTTTTTTTAAGGTTTAGTTGGATGACATGTATGTGTTTGATGGCCCAAACTAAGCTTGTTGTCATAACTGTTGGATTGATTACCACCACACTTGATCTGACCTTTATAACTTGTTTGGTTCAGGTGGAAGGAGCTGTATGGCAGGGACTCTGTGTGCACCTGCTGTGACTCAACATGTCCCTCGTCAAAGTCTAAAAAAGGTAAGTTTATGCATCATGTATCTTGCCAAACCTGGCAGTATGAAATATGGGGACTTTACTCATGATCCTTAACGTAAATTCATAAAGCATTTTTATGTACAGCAATATGGATATAGCTTATCCCTTATTTAATGAGGCAAAAGCTGTAGAATTTTACTTTAAAGCTACCCTTCAACGTAAGGTTTGGAATTTAATCATGTCGTGTTTCGACAGCTTCTAAGAATATGATCTCAAGTCACTCTTGGAAGATCGACTTGAGCAACAAGGATGGACACAACTTCAGCAACAAGGATGGACACGACGACTTGAGCAACAAGGATGGACATGACAAGTTTCACCCTGGGATGAAATTCTCGGATGCAGACTTCAGTTTGGATGACCCTGACAAGGCAGAGCATGCAGACTTCCTAAAGTACTGGGGGGAGAACTAAAGGAAATTGATCTGTGAAAATAGTTTAAAATAAAATGGATTATCTCTTGTACCTGATGTATTTCAATATGGTCTAAATGACTTTTTTAAAATGGAACAATTGCCACTGTTGTACACTTCAACATAATCCTGTATCAGCATGTGTGCATTACTAAGCATTTCCTGGAAATGCATCACAGCATTTCTGTAGATGCAGTTGTGTACCACAAGGGGATGGAAGAGATTCACGGTGTTTGCATGAGTAAATGGTGCAGGAAGTTCAATAACCCTCTGACTTAAAGGGTTCCCAATAAGAACATGGTGCAGCAGCTTTTTCTTGAGGCTCCTCTCCATGAAGGTCAACAAGTCTCGAAGCCTACAAGCCACGTTGTTAGGTTTCCACTGTGATGGGTCTTTGGTCAAAAGCAAATGCATTAGTGAAATTTTGAAATGAAAATCCTCCAGAGCACTACTTCCTGACAGTGCAGTCTGTCTCCTGTGAAGGAAATGTGCAATTTCAAGGGTTTGACTGTGGCATGAGTTTGCAGGCAGGAGTTTAGAGATGTGTTCTAAGAAACGGTCTTCATAGCCAGTCAGGGAGAGTGTCCAGGAAGCATCCAAGTTTGGAGAGCACGAATTAATAAAGAAATGCGCATCAGTGTTGACTCTAACCACAGGATTCATACTGAAGCTGATCTTCTTCCCTGATCTGAATCGAACTATCAGAGCTCCTGGAGCACCAATGTAGCGAATGTTCAGCTCAAGCTCATACTTGTGTGAAATCTGTCCCCACGCTTGTTTGATAATGTTCTGAAACCATCTAGTAACCTGTGATTTTGAAAGGAAGTGGGAGTTCTTCATGCAAAGAAGGCCGGCACAAACATCAGTCTTTTTTGTTTTTACTTCCTCAGTCTCACAATGCAGCAAGCACACCATATCATCTGAATTGGAAGACTGACAGGGGCAGCCATTTGGGATTTTATTTTTCATCAGTTGGATTTGACCACAGATTTGCATATCTGGCAGCAGATCACTTGCCTGGTTGTTCCAGAGCAGACACTTGAAACTATAGGGATCAGGTGGGGTAAAGGGGACTATGATATTACACACATCTACTATCTGAAAGTCCTCAATCACCATACCGCTATCTCCATCACAGACAGTCCTCATGGCCTCCAATAGATCCTTTGCAAACCCCTCTAAAAACTCCTTCCACTTACTTTCGGATGAGATTTGAATACATTTAGAATGAAATCGCTGCAGAGTTTCGCTGTCTGGTAGTGGAATTTTAGCAGCGGTGCAGGTCACTGGGAAGGCCCTGGCTTCTCCTTGTTTCATTTGGGAAGTTTTCCCTAGGTATTTCCTAAAGAAGCGGATCATGGAAATGATGGAGACTGCGTTCCATATGTACCAGAGGTAGTCCCCCTCCCAGTCAGCGATGGCATCTGAAGTTTCATTTTCTGATGTCATGGTGTGAAGGTGTGATAGAGGTGATTCTTGTTCTTTGGAGCTGAACACTCCCTTCTCCTCAGGCTTTTCTTGTTGCCCTTGTGGTCTGCTTTGGTCTGTAAAAGAGCCATCAGTCTGGATGTCTTCTCCCTGTTTACTCTTCTTGTCCAGCTGTAGATTTCCATTTTGTTCATGGTCAATTTGTGAAGTCTTCAGAGCAGGGTCAGGTTCACTTTTAGAGTTTTGTGGCTGACTTGGTTCCAAATCTGCTTCTGGTGAGTTGTGATCAGTAGCGTCTTCCTCAGAATCATGTTTGCTGACAGTAATATCTTCTAAGACTGACATTTGATCTTTTTCAGTGATGCGTTTCTCAGACTGAATGTTTCTTATGTCATCCCGACGAGGCCCTCTGTCAGTATGTGTCATTTCCTCGCTGACAGGTGCCATTTTGTCACCCAGTTCCTCTCCTCTCAGCAGCCTCTCTTCATGCTTTTGCATGCCCACTGTGGTGATATCGTCCCATTCCTCAACGCCGGGGTCATCCCTTGGATACGCTAGGAGACCCAGAGCCACCACAAACACTCGCAACAGAGTATCTTGCATTGCCAATATTGTCTGTGAATAAGTCAAAAAGCATAAAGAATTGTTAATAATTTAAGTGATTTTTAAACATACATTAGTGTTCTTTGAAATATGTAAAAACAAAAGAATGATTAGAAATCCTTGCAATTACATGAAAATGTTCCTGCAGGCAAATTTCATATTGATGCTAAGCAAGTAAGAAAGAAGCTACTTCCTCGATGGCCTGGAAGCATCCTCTTTACTTATTTCTGTGATTACATCATACATTATTTATTACTGCACACAACTTTAAAAGAGAAGAATAAGAATACGCACCAAAAGAAGTGATTAATTATCTCAGCTTTGCAACGTTCCGGTAATATGTGAATAGGTACAAAGGAGGAAGCAAGA
This sequence comes from Gymnocephalus cernua, assembly GCA_023631565.1. NCBI lineage: Eukaryota > Metazoa > Chordata > Actinopteri > Perciformes > Percidae > Gymnocephalus > Gymnocephalus cernua. The sequence goes on along the minus strand of CM042427.1, from coordinate 32,373,449 downwards.
GACTAACCTTGCACAGCCACAGACTCTGTGATCTCTTCCTATTTTAGTCGTTGTCTTTCGTGACTTATTTCCTGCACACCCTGCCCATGTGCTCAGCTGTGACATTTTCCTGCGCAACACACAGAAGAAAACAGATAGAACAGACTTCCTGTAAGTTTAACTGAATATTTAGATGAGTCTAAAGTGAACCATTTACTCTGAGTCACTGAATCATAAACGTTTCCATTGCGTTATGAAGGACCAAGTATAAGGCCACACACTAATGTTAAATTAAAATGTGGAAAATGGTTTGCGTCTATGAATAGGAGAGTAAGCCCCTGTCTTTTATCCTCTTGTGGGCTTCTAACTGGTTTGTCGAGCTCTGCCTCATTCAGCGGATGCAGTTGAGTTCAAAGGGTGAAGTAAAGTAACAAATCCCTTTGGAGATTTAATAGTTATACTTTGCCTGAGATAAGCTAATGACCCTTGATTTATTTGGTTCTGATTAAACAAATGGAAACAGATTCACCCTTCACCTCTTAGACAACAACCACATTTTCCAGCCACAGCCACGGATATTTGAATGGATTGAGACTATTTTTGCATGGCTGGATCATTCTGGCTGCAGCTGAACCAACACTGCTTCCCCAATGTACAGGTAACTTAAGTTAACACACCACATAATATATTATAAGAAAGGGGAAAAAGGTCAATTGTCAAAAGGACCGCTCCAAGTGTGTTTCTATGAACTGTTAACAGGTTTACTTTTAAGAAAGTGTGCGCTGAATGAAAATCTTTTGTTACATCACACTAACACCTGTGAAGGGAGGGGCATGCTGACAGATGATGTGGTCGACTTTGAACATCACCAAAGAGAATTCTAGAAACGCCTTTCAGTCGGTCAGAGCTACGATGCCTGTTAAGTATATAAAGAACTGCTAGTTCTTAACTATATGATTTTGTCCTTTTCCTTTTTGTCCATCGACTCTTAAGAAAATAGGTAAGTTTGTGATGTTTCTTTCTGATCAATGTGTACAGGATGCCTGACTTTGTATTATCATCTCTTATCAAACTGATGAAACCATAGTCTGCGTGAAAGCTGGTTTAGAAGAAAAGTCATAGTTCACTATAAACATATGACATTCTGGTAGCATTTTCTCATAAGTCACCCTGTATTAAGTGTATATAATAGCTTTAATAATTGTAAATAAATAGTTTACTAATGCTTTATAGAATAGCAATAAGCTATTATCAACTTTTGGATTGCCGGAGAAGTCTCTCTGTCTGTTAAGCCTACAATCTTCTGGTAAAAGGCTGCAGAGCAACTCAACCAAAATGTATCAACAATTTATTATTAACAGACATTAGTTAATGTAAGCACCCTTTATTAATTATTTATTAAAGTATAATTGATGACTCAATAACTTTTGTTGTAGGGTTATTAAAAAAGTGGAAATTGTAAGTGACATATATACATTTATAACTGCAGACTTAATTTTCCAATAAGATTTCACAATCTGTCAATATAAAAGGTATTATAGTTTATAAATTATCTGTGATCTGTTATAATAGTTTGTTTTATAAAACACTAGTAAACATTGTATTAACCATTAATAAAGTTATTAGTTACAACTTGTAATCCCTGTATATAAAGGTTCCTATCAGAAAGTGGTAACTCGATTGCTACTAAATCTTCTCATTTAACAAAATACTAAAACTTAAGTTTAATATCGCATTGGTTCTCAAGCGAACTGTGTACCACAATGCTGTCAGCATGCTGTGGTGCCTTTTCTAACACTTCTTTACTGATTGATTTCAAACTTCCTGCTGCACTTTTCCCCCCACAGATTTAACTTCATCTGAACTAAAGACCCACCGCATCTCCCAAAATGGATAAATTTCGTATGATGTTTCAGTTCCTACAATCCAACCAGGAATCTTTTATGAATGGCATCTGTGGTATCATGGCACTAGCTAGTGCACAGATGTACTCTGCCTTTGAGTTCAGCTGCCCCTGCATGCCAGAATACAACTACACCTACGGGATTGGACTGCTCATTATTCCATCTATATGGTTCTTTCTGTTAGGTTTTGTATTGAACAATAACGTGTCAGTGCTCGCAGAGGAGTGGAAAAGACCCACAGGGAAACGGATCAAGGATCCAACTATTCTTCGCTACATGTTTTGCTCAATTACACAGAGATCCTTGATAGCACCTGCAGTGTGGGTGTCAGTCACTCTCATGGATGGGAAGAGCTTCCTCTGTGCTTTCAGCATCAACTTGGATATTGACAAGTTTGGGAATTACAGTCTGATGACGGGGATGTCAGAGATGGAGAAGATGAAACTGCTGGCACGGATTCCATGCAAAGACCTATTTGAGCATCATGAAATAAGAGTGGCAGCATCACGATACATCAAGTGTATATCACAGGTAGCCTGCTGATTTTCTCTTTAACTTTTCTGTGAATGGTTTTAAACAGACGGGTAATTAGCTGGAATGCTTTTGACAGAGACAGACCTGGAGGCAAATGAGACTTTTATAGCCCAAACATCAGTTAAATGGCACATTTGACTAATGCAAGAGGAATTCTGGCTTAAATGGGAAAAATAAATCTGAATATAAGTGGCTGGCTGTTTGGAGATTTGGGGTCAGTGACGCTAGCTAGCTAACCCTGACAGCATGGCTAGACTGTATGTTTTAGTAACAAGATCACCTAATGTATGTAAATCCGATGTCATCAGTCTCGTAGCTACTATTTTGACTGGTCACAGTACAGGAAAAGCACAGGTGTAATTAATCAAATGAATGATGGCTAAATTCCATTTAGCTGCTTTGGTTTCAGGGTCCTGGTATTGTGCATGATGGTTCACACTATCATGACTATCATTATCTTACTGGGACACTTGAATAGAACAGTGATGAGTGATCGCTGAAGCTGCAGTTGGCAACGTTTATAAAAATAAGTTGTCATATTTGCTGAAACTGTCACTATATCATACAGTAGTAAATACTCCTAAAGGCATTTGTAAGATTCCACTGCGCCTGAAAAAAAAACAACCACTAATCACAGCCGAAGAGTCTGTCTCATTTTACAGCTAAACAGTACACTAAAATGTTTCTGAAAACATTTGACACAGGAAATAGGCAATGCAGTAACATATCTTGATTCATATTTGATCAGCACTGCCTAGTTTGACAGTTTGATTGCAGTTCACGAGTCATTGACACTGCATTATAGACTTCTCGGCTCTGATTGGTTGCAAATGCCATCAGGAGGAGACAGAGGAACATGTTTTTTTTCCCACAGATTATGTTTTATGTACTACTTTCAAGTTTTGTGACAGATTCAGCAAATATGACAAAAACTTATGTTACACTTTCTTACTATGACAAGTCAAAATGACAGTTGTGAAAAGGGCCTATTGAAGACACTGGTCATGTCCTCAGTATAATGAAACCTGTGGATTTCACAATAGCAAAATAGAAACATTGTTTTATTCATCTTTGTGTTTTCAGTATTTGGGGGCGTATGTGACTAAAAGGGCATTTGTAATATCAAGATAATCCATCATTTTTAAGTTTGATTTGTCAGCTTAATCAGTCAATTTGAATAAAAGTGTGGCCAAAAGTTGGGGAAACTTTCAGCAGTATTCCAACTTCATCACAGGATATGATGACTAAGCAAATTAAATTTCCCTTGCTTTATTCCTCAAAAACTCCTTAACTTCAATCTCCCCACCCGACTCTAGCCTTGCACTTTAAGCTCACTGAAGCTTTGCTGTTCGCTTATTAGAGGGATAGATAAGCCTTACAATTTATTATTCATGGAACTGAGACCTATTTCAATCCATCCAAAAACACCCACACTGTTAGGTTTTTGATCAACCAAAGGGAAATTATACAGGCTTAAAAGTGACATGTCTCTGACATGTCTATTGATATACAGATTCTGTTAATGAGCCATCTGCAAGAACACAAACACAACATAAACTTAGTCAAAAGTAGTCAGATTCTCAACCAAAGTCCATCGTTGTGTTATTTATATTTTCTTCATATACTGCAGTATCATGTTTTAGTGCTCAGAATGGGGGTTATTTAGCCACACCAATATATTTAATAATATCTATATTTTACAGGCATGTGGATGGATGTTTCTGCTCATGATGACCTTTGCGGCCTTCCTGATCCGAGCTATTCGACCATGCTTTACTCAAGCCGCCTTCCTCAAGACCAAGTACTGGTCCCATTACATAGACATTGAGCGCAAGATGTTTGATGAGACCTGTAAGGAGCATGCCAAGAGTTTCGCCAAGGTTTGCATCCACCAGTACTTTGAGAACATCAGTGGGGAGATGCGCAGCTTCCACCACAATCGCTCCAGCAGGGACGACACTGACAAAGAAGAGGAGGATAAGAGAAGTGATGAAGAAAAGCTTCTGGGTATCAGGGCCCAGGAGGATATGAATAAAGTTTTATGGAATTGGCACACCTGTAAGCCAGCTTTGGCTCTGAGAAAGGACGAAATGGACCGTGAATACAATGGCACGCTGAATGGAGAGGCCAACGGAGCAGCAAACGGATTTGTAAAGGGACACACCCCTGTAGTGGAGAAAAGGGAGTGGGCAGTGTATTACAGTAAGGTCTGAAGAGTTGAAAGGGAAAAAGGAAAGCTTGCATTGGCTCTTCTTTAACTCTCCTGGAGTGTTAGATTGTTACAGGAATCATTTCAATTTTTATTAGCTAATATTAGTAATTTGTCAAAGTTAGCTAGAAATATAATGAATTAGATTTTTACCTCAATGCACAGATCATATAAACAAATATAAATTAAAGTCACTGTTTGACTGATAGTACAATACTTGAGCATTGTCAACATATTTCTGGTTCACAGAAGTTCAGTTAACTGAAACACCTGTTTTGTCACAACTATTTAATCAACCGAACTTTGCAAAAATCTGAAGTCCGTAAAGTCTAGGTTACAGAGGTAGAGCTGCTGTATCGATAGATAGTAATGATAGTAATGCATTATTACAGCACACTGGAGAGTCCATAAAAACACAAGTGAATGTTTGTATTGTTCCCTGGGGATAAATATCCCCAGGGCAGAAAACAAAGTACACACACACACACATATATATATATATATATACATATATATATATATATATATATATATATATATATATATCAGCTGGAATCAGTCGGCCCATTCTCCTCTGACCTCTAGCATCAACAAGGCATTTTCGCCCAGAGGACTGCAGCATACTGGATGTTTTTCCTTTTTCAGACCATTCTTTGTAAACCCTAGAAATGGTTGTGGGTGAAAATCCCAGTAACTGAGCAGATTGTGAAATACTCAAACCAGCCCGCCTGGCACCAACAACCATGCTACGCTCAAAGTTGCTTAGATCACTTTTCTTTCCCATTCTGACATTCAGTTTGGAGTTCAGGAGATTGTCTAGACCTGGACGACACCCCTAAATGCATTGAAGCAGCCGCCATGTGATTGGTTGATTAGATGATTGCATTAACGAGAAATTTAAGAGGTGTTCCTAATAATCCTTTAGGTGAGTGTATATATAAGCAAAAGAAAAAAAAGCTGCATGCAATTGCAATTCAAGCCCCTGCCGCTCCTTGCTTTTAAGCCAGATGTAACTTTTGATAGAAGAAATAACACAGTCGTTCTCTTACAAGTGAAAAGTTGAATTTATAAGCGATAAAACACACTGCTCGTTTCAGTACACTCATAAGTTTTGCTGCTACAGCCTTAGCTTATGGTGTCTAACATTAGATATCGCTGTGTAACTTACATTACTGAGTCAGTTTCTAGACTTTCTGGTTCTCCTATACTTATGTTACATTTTAGCATTACCATTACCAACTGGTCCACAGAGGTCAGCAAACGTTACAAAGTCGCTTTAATGCCACATTCAAGCTTAACAGTTTGACGGACGTCAGACACACTTTATCTGTACTGGCCCATGTAACAAAAGTTTATCAATGTTATTATAATCATGTAAAAAAAGTATCACTCTGCCTTTGAAGACTATTTTCCATTAAAACATTTGTATAATGTAATTGTTCATGCTTTGAAGTGCATTACTGGCCTTAAACCTTACTATGAGCAGATAAACATACAACGCTACTGTACTCTTTCAATCAGGCAAAAGAAGATTTATGCAAAAAAAAAGGTTGGGACAGCCAAAACTATTTACATGTCACTAAGAAAACAAGGCCAACATTTGCATCTCTCTCGCTCCCCCCTTTTCTGGCTCTGTTGGTAACACATTGAGGAATTGTCTTCTATGTTTGAAGAAGCCTTTTCAATATATTTTACAGCAATTTTATTAAAGTTGCATGTCGATAACCTGTGAACATTTTCGTATTCTGTACATCTTCAGGAAGTTGTTAACTGTTGTTGACAATGGCGATTTAATCATATGTCAGAAGAGGGCGTGCTGCTGACAAAAACACCATCCTTCACTTGCCAACAATGACAACCCAACCCTGTAGCTACGGCACACATCCCATTTGATTCTGAAACGTGTAAACACCCAACAGTTCATGCAGTGTATTGAGGACTGTGTTTATGCTCATGCATCTGTGCGGTCAATCCAGCTGTCCCTCAGTATACAGCACTAATGTCTTTACTAGAGCAGGAGGGGGGAGGAGGGGAGGGTGAATAAAAATATCATGGATCCCATTGAAGCAACTCCTCCCTCCCCCCGGGGATTGATGAAGCAGCACTCCCCTTGACCGTCTCACAGCTTGCCCAGTAGCCCAGCAGCTGTTCTCTCCCTCAGCAAATTGGCAGCCAGTGTGGGGGTGGACGTGCAAGGCAACGTCTTTGTCCAGGCTGTGACTTTTCTCTCTGTGTCTCCCACTTTTTCTCTTCATATTATTTCCCTTCATATCTTGCTCCCTGCTCTGTTCCCTCTATCCACAGAAATATCTCTTCCCGTCCTCCCTGCTCTTGATCTGTCTCGTTCTTCCTTTGCAAAAGAGTGACATGATGTTTATATATAGAACAAACAAACAAACATGAATAATAAGCAGCTATAGTTCTAAAAATACAATCAAATCAGTGTATGTGTGAAGGGAGGGAATGGTGAATGAGGTTGCATCGTGGCTTCTTGTGCTGACCTCCACTTCACACAAATGGCTTTGTTTTGGTTGCAGGACATCAGCCATGCGCATGCTACTGGGCCTCCCTCGACTTTGCTGCAAATGTCTCTCTTCTCTCCCTCTCACATATACATGCACAGGGGTGTGCGCATGCAGACACATACACATCAGCATGCTTGCAGGCGCCCTATTCGTCAGTGTCGGGCTCATTCTGCTTTCCTTCTGCCTACAGATTGGAGGACAAAGGTAGTGAGGGAGGGCTGAGGGAGAAGAGAGTTGCGAGGCAAAACGGCTAGTCACATGAGCAGAGATCTGTTTACAAACCCAAGGCAGAGCAGAGCAAGAGCAAGGGGAGGAAGGAAAAGGCAAATCCACTGCAGGCTGTCTCTGAGCACCATTATGGATTGAAAAAGGAAGAGGGGAAGCCTGCCATGATAAAGCCAGCTGGAGGTTGGAGAGCCTGAATACGACACACGCAGACACACTTGTGTAAACACATTGCCTTTGTCTCTGATTTTTTTTTTCTCAATTGAAGGAGCAGATGGTTAGAGGGAGAGTAGGATCCCCCCCTTACGCAAGCACACACACACATTCACTAACTGACACACAAACACACTCACCAGCAAAACACCAAACCCAGCTAGAGCACTGTTGCTGACTGCATGGAGCTGCCCTCACTTTGTTTTTGGCTTTGAGGTAAGCACATCCATACTGAGGAGGAATACCCACTGCAAGATCAAAGACTGAAGGAGGAGACAACAGAGGTGAGGGGGATGAGACTTGTGAAAATCCTCTGTTAAAAAAGCAGCTTTAGAAGGAAGACAAAGCACAGACTAATGCCAGATAATTACCTTCATTGGACGAGGACTGTCATTTTAAATGGTGGATGTCATTGAATTTGTGGGGACGACACAGCAGACGCAAAGTGAAGTCAAAGAGGCTCTTTTCTGCTGAAAATGTAAGTATTTCCAGTTACCAAGCAGACTGTGTTGTTTATGACATTGTGACTGAGTGAGTTTCAGCTTTTCACAATAACAACTCCTGAATAACACATGGTGTGAGGCATCTGAAAAACAATTATTTCTTGTCAACAAGATTTCTTTGTTTCTTCTTCTCTCTCCTGTGATGACATCATTCTTACTGGGAGGAGGAGCACATGAGGTCTTCAGTCCCGGTCCAAACTCCAGTCCAAAATCTCCCAATCTTAACACGGAGTGGTTAATCCAGATTTGGGAATGCTGGGCAGCAGAGACTACTGAGCCAACAAAACCGCACCTCCCGAGTATTTGTGGAATCTGAACAAATCTGAAAAAATCTTGATGGTTGTTTTTGGAGGAGCTGACACAACACCACAAAAGAGCGATCAAGCTCAGAGTGACTGAATCCAGATTCAGTGTCCCGAGCTCCGGCCAACGAGCTTGGCTCCTCTCCAGCCTTCTCCCGACAGGGCCTGAATTTACTGCTGCTACCCTGGGAGTCAAATTTCATGCAACAATTCCAATGGTGTAACGGTAAGTGAGTGGCTTTCTCTGCTGCTTGCCAAATACACAAGAGGTAGTGGCACGTGTACTTACTTGTATCTCATATACTCTATTACTTAGTTGCTGGCCTATGAGAACCACATCATGGGCGTACTTGTGAAATGGTCAATTACTAAGAAACCAGAGGCCTCAAATAAAATAATAAAATTATTCAAGGTCAAGTTTGTTTGACAGCCATGACCACTGAAACCGAAAATATTTTATAGTCTAACTTTATTCCATATTCTTGTTTTGCTACTGTTGAGTCTGCAGTGCATCCAAGCCTGGTTCATAGTCATATCTCTCATTATGCTACCCTAGGTCTTCCCTACACTAAACCCCCCCCCCTTCCCCACACCCCACCCTGTAAATCCCAACCACCCAGCCATGTCAAATTATCCAACCTACACCCCCACAGTGTGCAAGCTGTACCCATTGATTCACTCTAAAGAGGGACACATGGACATTTAGAGGCTGGCAAAGAACATCCTCGCTGCAAATTAATAGGAATACATGTGGCGTGTGGAAGCGGGGCTTCCTCTGGTATTGTTTTGCCAAATGGTCCTTTAGTCTCCAGAGTTCAATCTGTTTAATATACCCCACCCACCACCCCCTTCCACCTGCAACACACACACATTTCAGACACACACGCCCCTACTCTTCCATCCCCCAATGCTGTCACACACACACACACACACACACACACACACACACACACACACACACACACACACACACACACACACACACACACACACACACACACACACACACCACCAGTCAGCTCTACAGAGTTTGTGGAACAGATGGTGGTGTGGCGGAAGTGGCGTCTGTCCTCCGTGTTTGTCTTGTTCACAGCCAATTAACGCAGAGTCCTATGAGCCCGCAGTTGCTACCACAGTGCCAGTCACAGCTCCCTGGACACACCTGCATCCAAACAAACACCAACAATTACGTTTAACTCCTCACCAATTGTTTAATAAAACTCTTGATTGTGTGGAGATGAGCCAGTGTGCCGCATACTCATTGTCAAGCAAACTTGTGGTAAGGTTTTGTGTCTGTTGGCAGCCAGAATAACCCAAAGGCTGTGATGGTACTGTAGATTCATGTTGTAGTTAATGATCAACAATCTCCTACTTCTCTGCCATGATTCCTCTTTCTCTTCACTGTTTAAATACATTTGTTACTGCTTGCAAATAATAATCATTCCTTGACAAAGGGAAATGATTTTCTCGAGAGCTTAAATGGTTCTCTGAACTCCTAACAGTGCATTGTCTTTACAAATTGCAGCATCTAAAGTCTATGCTACCAATTTAGACTTGCACTGGCATTGCTAACAACTGTAGATCTTGGGGGAACTTGGGCATTTTTTATGGGAAAGTAAATAATTAAAAAAAAGTTTTAGAGTTAATTATTAACTCTTCCTGCCAGGATGCCTGTGTGGTTTGGGTTGTCAGCGCTTTGAACACTACTGCAGCATGACGTCTGAGATCTATCACCTCCCGCTCAATGTGTATGTCATTGTGCTGGGCATCGGCCTCTTCGTCTTCATGCTCAGCCTCATCTTCTGCTGCTACCTTTTCAGGTACGTGGGGGAGGTTTGGGAGGAAGATGGACTGGGTAAAGGGGAGGAAGGTAGCTACGTGAAAAATGTGGGGAAAAAGCACAAAAAGTACAGACATTACAGCAAGAAGGAAATTAGTTCAATCAGTTAGAGAGCATTTGGCAGTTACAACAAGTATTGCAACACAATTTGATACAGCAGGTTAAAGTTAATTAAAAACTAGCTTGGTAATAAGATCCTGCGTGTGGTAATAGCAGCGATCATGATGCATGAGTGGTGCCCTGCAGAGTCAAAGTTGCTACATAATGTCTATAAGATAATAAAAGCATCAAGCATGCTAGTATTTATATGCATGTTAAAGCAAAAACAAAGCTATTTAATAAACTGATAAATCAGCCGGACCGCTGTATCAACACTCACTATAAGCTACCTTCCCATCACCAAACAATAGACAGACAAAGTTAGCAACAAACTAGCTGACTAGCTAGCTAGACCAACAAAGAGCTATAAGGAGAGTGAATATTGGACTCACATTCATCAAGTGGACACAAACACGACTCCAAATAAATGCTAATGTTGCTGCAAATCTGCTGGACATCTAAATAAGCAACTGTTTGCTAACATGTTCGCGATATCAACTTCATAAGGTGATAATATCTCAGTAGTATTCAAAGCTTGTTGCACTGCCCCCATGTGGCCAAAAAAAATCAATGAGATGTAAATACCATGTAAATACCCTTGTGTTATGTGCATCAACAACCCAGCATCAGTTAGGCTGTATAGGGATATATGAATCAAAATGTAATCAATAAATTGCAAACAAGTTTCTATAAATGCATGCAGGTGCCAATTCATCCACTAGTGTAGTGCTGGTTAATATTAAGATATATACTAAGTTTTGATGAATAACACAGGTGACTTAATCAGTGGTTCCCAATATTTGTTTTGCCTGTGACCCCCTAATATGACGCAATATCTCCCTCATAACCACTTGCATGTCTATACGTTGTGAGCAGTTAAGTCAAAGAATGATTTTCTTTTCCCAGATTGCTTCATTTAAATAAACCTGGAGAGGTAAAACCAAACAATAATTCACAAGAGAGAAGTGTAAATAAGAAATTGTATTCATCTTGCAAGCCCTAGCTGGGGTCCCGACCGTCATGTTGGGAACCACTGACTTATGTTAGTTGTTACAACAGTCACTTCTACCATACATATGTTGTTCTCTCTCTGCCTCTCTCAGGTTGAAACAACAAGGAACAAGGGAGCAGTTCAGCTACAATGAGGTATGTCACTGCAGTATATGTCACTATGGGTGAACATGTAACATCAGCTTCTGAGGCCGGTTATAAATACTACTACAGTTTTCACACTGTTTGTGTCTACTGAGTGTGTGAAACCTAACACCCCTCTTTATAGATGACATTGACTTTATCCATGTGTCCTTACCTGCCCTCTGATTCAAAACTGTTAGTGCCATGTGAAAAGGCCTGATATATTAAGCAGGTAGCAGGGTGTGACAATGTGGTCACGGTTGGTGGCAATGTTTTCAGCTTCGGGGAAGGTTGAACTGCAGTTGTCTGTATTATATATACTGTATTAATAATGATTTTGTTGTTGTTGTTGCCACAAACAAAAGAGTACAGTGTTTTCCCTAGGTTGGTGGAAGACTTAGGCCCCATCCAGACGAAGACGTTAGGATGAAAACGCATCCGTCTTCCCTGGATTCGGTTCAAGAAAATTCACGTACACATGAACCCATATGTAAATGACTCAACGCGGTACTTCATATGCCAGGCCTGTAGGCCACGCTGTTATTGCTACAGAAATTAACGGAACGAAGAAGAAGAGCAGCCTTCAGTCACTTCCTTTCATAACATACCATAGTTCTCTACAGCCATGGACTAGACTTTAATAACTTTCACCACTGCTCATAATATAAAGGCCACCGCTAGAAAACATTACATTGTATAATGTGCTGCTGTCTTTTTTCCAAGTGCTAGCGCGCTAACGTTAGCTCTGCTAGCTAACATCGGCAGTCAAACAAACATGAATGATCCGATGTCTTTTTGATAATCTAGCTACACATTTTTCTTGCGGTAGCCTTTCTACAATAAGCCGTGCTAAAAGTTACTATAATCCGTTCAAGGAGTTGATGAGCAGACAGATTAGCTAGCTAGTTGATAAGTTGTCTACTTCCACTTTATAAACAGCATTGCGTCCCTGTTAGAGCAGTCAGCTGGGTTGAAGGCGGAGCTGTGAGGCCGAGGTGTGTGGGGATGACATCATCGATATGCACTTATGCGGTTTCACCGTACACACGAAGCCAAACGTGAGCCGTTTTTTCAAAAAAGTGCGTTTACGGGCAGTGCGTTTACAGGATTCGTGTGGACAATCAGCCCAAACGATGCAAAAGATGTGCGTTTGCATCAAAATACGTCTTCGTGTGGATGGGGCCTTAGGTGTTCAAATTTGGTAGAGAGTTTAGGGGTCCTCCCTCACTAAAGGTTACATTTTTCAATAACAGAAATGCAATTTCACATCATTTTGAACTATTATTATTACCATGTCCTTGTCTAAAACATTGGAAAAGTTAGAGCAGATAATAAATAACACTCAAAAAGCTTAAAGATAAAACTTGTTAAAGAAGTCCACTGGGGACCAACTACACTCATTAGATCTTATAAAAGTATTTTAGTTTTGATGCTCACATTAATTTTACATTTATTTGGCTTAGGTGATGCCCAAAACAGCTTGGGTGCTGCACCTAAGCCTTATTATGACATTATTAATCCTGGAGTACACACCACTCTTGCAGATATTTTTAAGCCAGTCACATCAGGACATTGAACCCATCTGAAGTGTTTGTTTTATAACATAGATTTTCTGCCAACACAATAGTGCTGACACATCCATCACTTCTCTCCTTTTTCCAACTGTAGGTGGTGCTGAAGGGAGCAAGCAAGAAACTGAGCCTTCTAGGAGTAAGTCATTCTTTCTGTACATGGCTTTGTGCTAAACATATGGCAGCTGTACCCACACTGCTTCCATGCCAGGTCAGATGATGTGCTGGGAGGGTTCGGTTGGTTAACTCAATCAATTTCTCCTCTCGGATGTGATTAACATGCTGCACGCAGTCAGAGGAGATGTCCTGAAAATATCTTGTATCTCAAATGCAGCCATTTTAAAAACAAATGTCTGAGTGCCTGCTTGGCTCTCTATTTGTAGCAGAATGTAAGACTCCAGAAATAACTGCACTCATTCAAAATGCATTATAAAAAGATCTCTTCTCTTTTTCTTGCGATTCCTAAAAAGGAGCGATACATAGGTACATAGGTAATACATAGGAGTCGCTCCTATGTATTCTGAATGATTCTGAATGGCAGATTCTACGCTTACGAGGACACTTTGATTAGTTGGTGGAAGTAATTACACATGAATGAGCACATATTTGTGAAAGAACAAAGGTTTTTTTTGCTAAGAATCAACTAAAAAAATTACACAATGGAGCTTTAATCTCTGTTTTTGCACAAGAAAGGTTGAAATAATCCTGTTACTAGTTATGGTAAAAAGCATAATTTCCAAACACCAACTTGTACTTGTGTAATGCTCTAAGTCACGTGTCAAACTCAAGGCACACATTTTGATCCGACCTGCATATCAGTTCAGGTTAACAACAGATTTTGAAAAAATCTGCAATTACATGCCACAGAGCAGAATTTGGCAGATTTGCCGACTTTTAGACTCATATTCAGGCTGTGAAACAGGTTGCTGTGAGTCGGCTGTGTGGTAGCTGCTTTAGTGAAGTTGAGTGTGACACCCCTGCTCTAAATCTAGGCCAGATAAAATTAATTTCCTGCTCAAATGTAGGCCCTACCTCATTTACAAATCAAAATGTACTTGGCTGTGATGAGATACAAGCCTACTTTTGAACAGAGATGGAGGCACACACAAAAACAAAAATTTAATCGCACATATAAACTAACCTTGCTGTTGTTTTTTGTTCTTGCAGCAAACCTGTGCGGTGTGTCTGGAAGAATTCAGGACCCGAGATGAACTGGGAGTGTGTTCATGCTCACATGCATTTCACAAGAAGTGAGTGTTATTATTAAACTAGCAATTATGAATAGAAAGTAGAAGAAATACGCTCGTTCGCTTTGTGGTCAAAAGTTAGATGAATAGAAAGACGCCATTCTCATGTCTATAAATATGAAGCTACAGACAGTAGCTAGCTACATTGTTAGCTAGCCTACCTGGAGCCTTTGCTGATTGCCAGTGGCAACACCAAGGGAACGACGAAACTCAGAGAAGTTACTGCACCCAGCCAAGAAATAGTCTAGCACAAAACTACAACTCGTTCATTTACACCCCGGATTTTGTAAGGACTAAACAAACGAGATATAACATGTTAATAAATGAGCTTTAGAAGTGCTGGCAAGTGGATTTTCTTGCCTTTATGCTTTGGACAGACCCAGATGAGCAGTTTCCTCGTGTTTCCCAGCGAGCTAGCTAAGCTAACTAGCTTCCGGCTGTAACGTCAACTTGCCAGTGGTATCAATATTTTTATATTTTATACAACCTATGATTCTAACCTTGCCTGAAATGGGCCTGTACTCACTAGTACTGAGTACCGGAATTGATTTTTGTCCACATGAGTAGGCCTACCCTTCTAATTGTTATTAACGTTAACAGTATTATTAATAGGTGGATATTTATACTAAAATAAGCTAATTATTATTTATTGGGAGAAACCAAGCAATTAAATGGACATCAGCATATAACATTCAGCATCCTCATATAGCCCGAATGGATTGATCCTTTGTTTCATTACCACATTTTCAGATACTGATGATTCGAGATTGGCAGTCGAATCAGGCGCATTAGAACAATCGAATAGTCGACTAGTTGGGGTCACCTCTACAAGATATACACATAAATATAAATGTATCCAAGACACTTGCAATGATCATGTCATGCAACTGCTGAACGAGGGTACTGGCACCTTTTTTGCTCCAATTCAGGCACTGCATGGATATATTCTAAGCACAATTGTTAGGTTGAAAAAAAAAGTTAGTGTTGAACCACTTTTTCTAGCCCTTTTTGAGAGTTTACATAGTCCACCTTAATAATATGATTAGTATTATTGATCTCCTAATCCCATGCCAATGTAAAAACGTGAGAGCAAAACCCAACAGACTTCATTTTCACATTTTGGACTAAACCTCCATAAAATTAGTGATGGCTTTCATTTCTTACTGCTGCAAAAAGCACAAAATCATGATTCCAGATGTTTGTCTCTGGAGTTGTTCCTGTTAAATTAGATTCAGTTGTCATTGTATTAAGACAACTGTTCCTGTTTTTGTCCTGTCAGGTGCCTGCTTAAGTGGCTGGAGATCCGCAGCGTGTGCCCCATGTGTAACAAACCCATCCTCCGGCTCCACACCGATGCTCCCCAGGGTGCTGAGGGTCCAATGGATCCGGAGGAGGTGTGAGGGAGCTAGGAAAGAAGCAACCCGATTCCCCTTACAGAAAACACACACATTAAATACACTAGGGATGATGGACAGTGGTCATTTTAAAGACATCTCACAGGAAATGTTGATAATGATCCCAAGCAGTCGCCCTGCTGCTGACCTTTGAGCAATATGCCTTGATGGGAATTGGATATTGACAGCACCAAAATGACTTGGTTAGATCAGTCAGGGAGTGGGTGGATGAATAGGATCTTTTCATAATAAATGCTCCTAGTTCTACTTCCATATTGCACTGTTCACCAAAAACATGACAGGAAAAAGGAGCCACATTAGAGAGCAGGATATCATTGCCACCGTCACTGGACGACTAGTGCGGCACTGCCAGACACAAACACGGCAGGCATTGAGCAGGACATTAGAGTACAGGATCAGTATGGATACCTCTAATATCTCAGGGGTGTTACCAATACAGCCAGCACAGACCATGTCAGTCACCCTATAACCCTGTGCCACACATGCATCTTCAATACTGCCAATGTAGGTGAAACACTCCAGCAGTCAGAGGTAGCAACAACCTCCGGCTGAAACCAAGACCAGCGGGATTACAACCGATTTAAGTAGACAATATTGTTACCGATTGTGTCCCATGCCCTTTCCTTTTAAAAGAAGACTGATAGGAAACTAGTCTTGCCTGTATGTATTGTATGTAAACATGTCCCTATATATTGTTATTTTGTATTTGTTGCTTTTAAATAAAACGTCATGTAATGTATTGTAATGGTGTTGGATTTATTGAAAAGCCGGCCAGATTAATAGAAAATGCTATCACACATTTGAAAAGGAATAAATCCATTCAAATATGCAGTAAACTAAATAATTACAACATTAATTATTATCTTCATAGCTCATTCACATACACAATGTGATGAATGAATGAATGAAATGTAATTTTTTATTTTTTTTATTTTTTACATTTATAGATAATTACAAACCCACTTTACAAAAGGTTTGACTTTCAGGTTCAGAGGTCCCCAGTCCACAACAATAAAAAGAAAAAAAAAAAATCATTTTGAGGAACACTGTATGAGCATCTGGAGCCACAAACTTGTTTCCTAACAGCCTTGTCAGCACACTGCAGTCCATACACACACACACACAATGGGTGTATAGGGTCATTAGTTGGCAGCCTCTGTGCCTTTAGCTTCCACAAATTCCATGGCCTTCTCCTTGACTGCCTGGATGCTCTGCGGAGTGCCGTGCTTCTTCTCGTACTCCAAGTAGCGCTTGAAGAAGAACTTGATCTTTTTTACTGAAACACTCAGGTGGATCACGCGATCAAAGAGTTCCCTGCAGGAGACAGGAAGTTGGAAAACAACCATGACGCACTAGTATTTAACCAGCTCACAAACATCAGTTTTTTCTCATGTAAACCACTATGACTGATTAGTTTACATGGTATTGCATATTTTAGCAAATATTTCCCTATATATGAACAGAAAAGCTACAAGTTAAAAGTGACAATGGGGAGTCAGAAAACAAAGTAAGGGCTTTTACTCACCTAACTTCCTTCTGTGATCCATGTTTGACCATAAGGTCGATAAAGACCGACCAGAGGTCTGTGCGTTTCGGGTAGCTCGTCAGGACTTTGTCAAACATGGTGCGACCTTTCTCTGAATCACCATAACGGAACTCCAGCTGAGCAAACTTGGCGATCACATCCACACCTGAGAGGAAGCGTGACAATACATAAAGGTTAAAACCTGTGGAGATGCACAGCTGGGGGGGACAGAATCGGAAAACACACACACGCGCGCACACACACGTTTCAGTCAATGCCAGTGTACAATTCAAATATACATCAAACTGTTTTGTGACATTATGTCTCCAGTGTTTGGGCAGGCCATCTTACTTTCTTTGGAGGGCAGACTCTTGAGCGCCCTCTGCAGGAGAGCACTGGCGGTGTCACTCTGACCCTGCTGGAGCAGGAAGGTCCCGTAGCTCAGCCACACTGCCTTGTTCTGACGGAAACGCTTTACCATCGTCTTATAAAGGCCCTCCGCCTCCTGGACACAAACATCAGTCACACAGAAAGAGAGACATGCAGATGTAAGTGAATCCAGAACGCAGCATTTTAGCATCAGTCTCAACAAATGGGCATGAAGTATAAAGTAGGGAAAGCTCGGGAGAGCATGGTATGGAGGATTTAAAACACTCAGCAGATCGTACCTTGGCTTTGTCGGACTTTGCGTAGATGTCAGCCAGCTGCTGGTACACTGGCATGGGCTCGCAGAACTGCAGCGCCCGCTCAAACACTTTCTTCAGGCTCTCCTCTGTGCCGTACATGTTCTCCAGGTTCAGCAGGGCCACCCACACATTCAGCTTCTCTTGCTCTTCCCTGGACAGACACAGCACAACCATCGGTTAAAATCTGTCTTCATCGATCGACACAAACATGTATGTAAACAAAGTAAAAACCTTTCTTCAGCACATCCTATTTCAACAACGTATACCATTATTCATTAGGGATGATACAAAGATTTAGGTTAACTAAAATACACGACAGACGTAAAAAAAAAAAAAAAAAAAGATTGTCATCCCATTTATGTCGTTTTATTTTATTGTTAGTTTGAAACTTTTTTGTGCATCTTTATGCTGCCTTTTGGTAATCTCTGTTAAAATAAATGTAGACACTCGCATCGGATTAGCTAAAATAATATGTATCTAAAATCCCAATCACCTAAAGGAGATGGTCTTGATGGCCCTCTCGGCCACAGCGCGGGCCTGCTCGATCTGGGTGGCCTGTAGATGGTGAGCCATGTACTGGAGCCAAAGCAGTGAGCTGTTGGGTGAAGCGAGGAGCAGGCGCTCAAAGGCGGCTGCGTCCTGGGGCCGCAGGCTCGGATCCATCAGCTCAGTCTCACGCTGCACCAGGGCCTTCTCTGCGGCCTTTTTCTCTTGCTCAAGTTCATGACGAGACTTTTTCTGGGGCTGGTGGAGTACAGCGGTGCGCCCCAAGGCCAAAGACAGGAAAGAAGATGAGTAGTGATGGTGGAAAATATTTAAATACAGATAAGGAAATGGAAGAAGTCCTAAATTACAAAGACTTCTAGAGATAATCTTTAAACTGCATATTAAAAATAAAAATAAACAATGACAGAAAGTTGGATTCCTTTAACAATCCTAAAATTATACATAACAATACATATTAATACATAGCATGGTACTCAAAGACACTTTACAGTAACAGGGTTTCTACAGGTTTCACCAAGTCAAATTTAAGACTTTTTAAGACCATTATGAATGAAACTTAAGACCTATATCACAGCATCAAATAAGAGTCAGATGTCAGAGTCCAGAAACATTGTCTGAAACAATTCCCCAATTTACCTCACTAGCATTATAGGACTGGTGTCTAGATTGGCTGCAGTACAAGTTGCAAGTTGGTCTCATTTGTAGTCGTAATACAGCAAATTATATTTCAACTAGCGACAGAAAGTACAACGTTCTGAAGCGCTGCGGGAACATTTCAATGAGCATAAGAGGTAGTAGCGTTACATTGACGTAGGAAAATTAAGACCTGAAAAAAAGTATTTAAGACCTAGAACACAATACTATTTTGATTTTGAAATCTTTGACTTTTTTAGGCTTTTTAAGACGCCACGGAAACCCTGAGTAAAAGCAGCACATTTAGCACATTCAAAACAGATGAAGCAACAAAACCAACACATGAAACAAAACGTGTAAAAAGCAGGTGAAACAATCAAATCCAGCAACTAACAGTGGATAATATGTGAGACGTTTGTAGGCGGAAGGCTAATCTGAAGAGGTGGGTTTTGATGAGTGAGTTGAATACATGCATATTTATGATCAGCTCACCTTGCTGCTTCCATCTTGGTCCTCTCCATCACTGGAGTCCCCCTCCTGCGCTGCAGAGGCAGGCTTCAGGGAGCTCAGTCCCACGTCCCAGGAGAAACCTGCTGCCACCTGCAGCCTGCATGGACCACCTGAGCTGTGCGTCACCTGCTGACAGAGAGGAGGTGGACGTTTATTTGTTTTAGGTTGTGATATTACTGTACCAAGTTTATGAAGATTTGTATGAACATAAAAAAATAAAATAAAAATAAAATACTAAGCAGCAGTTTATTCGCTTACTTTTACAGAATTAGATGCGGGTTCTTCTTCAACTTCCTTGTCTTCCTCTTCTCGGAAATACACCTCCACTCCGCTGTCACTGTCATCAGTCTTTGCTTTCTTGGTTTTCTTCTTCTTCTTGGGGACCTGGGACTCTTCTCGTTTCTGGTAAATGAAACCACAGTAGAGAATACCATCAATGATTAAATAAACTGTGACACAAGTGCTTCAGTGACCATCTGCCTGCAATTAAAGCTGCAGAGTATGCAGAGAGTTTTAACTGAGGTTAAAATGCCTCAGTTATTACTGTGAGACTAGTCTCGCATTCCCAGACCAGATCACCACAAGAGGAAGGTCTGGACCTTCCACACAACATTCCTGGATAGGTGAAAAAAAACGGTCATGGGTTGTTTGCATTTCTTAAACCAATCACAATCGTCTTGGGTGGCGCTAAGCTCCGGACGCAGCGACCGTGTATCTGCAAAATGGTCTCAGGAAGGACCTTGTTTTGGTGGAACATTTGCACCCCGCAAAAGAAAACGGCACATACAATATTAAATTAAGTTAACTGTTCACACAACACAGTAATGTGAGCTATATAAATTAGCTGCATACATGGTTAACTGTAATCTGCTACTACCAGTGTATCGCTGTGTGTATTTTGTCCATAGCAAACCCCCAGCAATAGCCATCCCAGTTACAGAGTAAATGGCGTAAAAATAATCTTTGTAAATCTTTACAATCTTTCCCAAATGAAACAAACAGGCCTGCGTTGTTGCACGATCCAAATGTTCCTTAAAACTTGCCACTGTCAGCCTGTACTATTGCTCAGATTCCGGTTTATTTTTGCTCGATGAGACCGGAATTTAAAAAAATATCAAAGAAAGCGGAAAGTGAGGCATATCCGGCAGCCCCGGAACTATCCCGTAAATGAACCGTCGTCAATATAGACTACTGTGAGACCAAAAGGACAATGAGTGAGAACTGGAGACGGCATTGATCCATGTGGAGCCTTGACCCTGCACACTTAAGAGGACTGAGAAGAGACTCATTTACAATGTGTTTACCCTGATGTCAAAAGCAGGGAGGGAGAAAGGAAAGCTTGACACACACAAAAAAGAAAGAGAGAGAAAGAAAGAAAGAAAGAAAGAAAGAAAGAAAGAAAGAAAGAAAGAAAGAAAGAAAGAAAGAAAGAGAGAGAGAGAGAGAGAGAGAGAGAGAAGCCGTATGTCACCTGCTCGCTCTCAGACACTGCACGTTTGCTCTTCTTCTTAGTGTCATGTTCCTTCTTCTCCTCTCCGATCAGACGCAGCGGCAGGCCGAGAGACTCTGGAAGGACGTCTGGCTTTCCGGTGTCCTCTGGGAGCAGCGAGAGGTGGACCAACTCCTCTTTGTCAATACTGTGGACAAGAATAGAAAGTGCCGCAGACTAATGAATGAGAAGGTGGCTGCATTGATTCTATAAATGGTTATTACCTAAAGCTGCATGAGGCAGGATTGTAAAGACACACCATTAGCATTACGCCACTAGATTTCTGATGTTCGGTATGATGACTTATTCCTTTCTTTATAATATTTTTAAACAGTGTGTGTGTGTGTCTGTAATTTTTTTTATATATATACATTTTTTTTTTTTTACCTTAGGATCTTGGTAGTGAGCAGGGTGTTGGGAGTCAGGTGCTCAGAGAGGACTTTGTGGTGGTTAACAAAGTACTTGGTGGACTGCTGAAGTTGGGCTCTTCCTGTGATGCTTCTTGACAACCTGGAAAACAAAATGTGAAATAAGTATGATAATTACTAAAATATCTACATTTTCCAGAGAAATATGGAGCATGTTGTTCATCTGGAGTTTAAATGGTTTAATAGTGCTGCGTGAATTTTCTCAGTTACCTGATGAAGACCCCCTGCTCTCCCACGGACTTGACATAGCCTCTGATGATCTGGCCTGCCTTCAGTTGGTCTAAAGACAAAACTTCTGGGTCCTTCGCTGGCTTGGCCTGCTGTGGGTTCAGCCTGGAAGAGCAAAGTAACGGCCAACCACATGTTGTAATAAAGATGCGCGTCTGCATTTGTTACACAAACTCACAAGCCCAACGAAAGTCGATCATACCTTGATGGACGTAGAGACAACTGCCACTTGCCTTTTTCTTCCCCAAAAAGGAAAAACCTGAGGCAAAAGAGGAGGCAAAACATAAACTCTACACTTCAAAATTATCAAAATGGGTTTTGAACTCTGATAGTGGTATCAAAAATGTTTAAATTGGCGCAGCTGAGAGTTGATATTGTGCACCAGCAGTTGCCCATACATGTAAATGTATTGGGCAATCTGGAAAATCTATGTTTACAACAACTGTGACAATAAGGCGCTAAGGATTCCAACACTGGTCTAAACAGTCAAAACCTTTGATTCTTTTAGGTTCACAGACTAAATAGCCATTAATCACATTTTGTACTTGATAAAACCTAATTTATTGCGTTCTTATCAAAATGCTTTCAGGGAATTTAAGTCGGATTTTATTGTGAAGGGTAGAAAGTGAAGAAGTGAAGCTGTAGCACTGCGCTGCTGTAGTCACTATGGGAGTTAACAAAAGTGTGTGGGCTGTCTTGGTTTGCGCTGGTTTTGATTACGGAGCCTCTGTGTGTTTGTTTTATTACCCTTTGCTACAGTAGTTAGCACACAGTAGCTCGGACGGCTGACTTGGCTTGTTCACTTTATTGCGTGAACGTCTTTGTCAGCCTGAACGTCTGGCAGTTCAATAAAGTGTTGCTTGATTCTGAATATCTGAATAAAAAGGAGGGAAATCAGATTCGACTGACAAAAGTCTGAGTCGGGTACAGCCCTATCTAACTGTGCCTCAGGCCATGTGCAGTACATATTAAAAAGGCATTTTTTCAGCCACAGGTCACTGCTGCATCTACTGACCTGAGCAGCTTATCCTTGCTGTACCCGTCCAGGGGGTTTGGCCTGTAGGCATCAGCCAGGTCAGTGACGTCAACAGTTCCCATGCCGCCAAAGGGAAGTTTGACCAGGAGGCCAACTTGTGGCTCAATATTAGTCACTATCCCCAAAGCTACACTGTCTTTCTCCAGTTTATGGACACCTGGAAAACAAAAGAATCAGATTAATTGTTGCATTTGATAAACAATCTGAGGCAAGAGATAGGGATTACAAAAGTAGTAGTGTATATACAGGACGTTCCACTTCCAAGATTGCTCCTGTGCCACCAGAAATTCCGCCGGATGTCCCTCATTTAGGCCGGGTGTCTGTTACCTTGGGCTTTCTTTGTGTTGGCATTTTAAACTCCGGTGGATTTTTGAGGACTATGGTTAACTGCTCCTCAGATCTCTGCAGGGTAAATCCAGACAGCTAGCTAGACTATCTGTCCAATCTGAGTTTTCTGTTGCACGACCAAAACAACCTTTGAACGTTTCACCCAAACAAGTTCCTTCCTGAGGCTATTTTGCAGCGCTGCCATTGCTCCGTATGGCGCTTAGCGCCGCCCAAGACGATTGTGATTGGAAAACAGTCTGAGCTTCTCCTACCTGTGAGTGACAGCATAAAGCGTTGAGGTTTGGAGATCACTTCTACCACTTTGGCATGGACTGCTTGGCCCAGCTTGAACAGTTTCTCTGGGTGGCTGGCCTCCTGAAAATGAGCAGAATTTAAACAATCACAACTGTTTGAAACAAAGGTTGATCTAATCTTTTCTCATAAGCTATAATAACCTTAGACTGTTAAAAAATGATCCGATATTCATACTGTTGAAATATTATAAAACTTACTTTTGGATCGGTGATCAAGGCCAGCAGTTCAACTGTCCCAGTAACACAAGGATCAATGGTGACCTCCAAACTCTTCCTCACTGGATTAAACTGGGGGTCAGAAGCATGAACACACTGAAAACCTCTACTCCAACATCCTCCACAGATGTTTTGGATTTATTTTTGATTTGTCAACTCATTAAAAAAATGATGATGTTAAATGTGTTTTGTGGAGACTGCCAGGAAGAAAAAAAAAATGAAGCAGCTACTGCAAGCCATTAAGGTTTCCCAAACTTACCTTTGATACAAAGCATGTCACTTCTTCCCCGACCTTATAGCTGTTTATTTTTTCCTTTACTGTAACTGCTTTGAGATCTGGACTCTTATCAAGTTTGCTACAGAGAGAAAGATAAATGGAAACAAATAAGAAGCTGACAAACCACAGAATGTGAGTGGATTGAACAGATTAAAATACACAGCACACAAAAATGTCAGAAAGAAATTGAGAATGCTGTAAATTCACTTTAGGACTAAACAATATTCAGGTTATCATGCAGTATATGATCATGATAACGTTCAATGAACTGTACTATACAATTACCTGGGTACGAGTGTGAGCTCAGGAATGGTGTATGTAAATTTGGGATGGGAGAAGGGCAAGTATCTGAAATAAAACCGTTGAGATTAATTTCAAGTTCAATACAATTTAACAAATCATTTTATAATAATCTAATCCAAAACGTAAAATGTAAAATGAGATCCTCCAGCAGTCTTTACCTGTGACTGGAGGCTTCTCGCCCTCCGATGACCCTGGCGGTGACCGCACTGCCCACTTTAACAGAGGCAGTGGGGAAAGACCCCCGACACACATCTGCAGCCTCCACCACCTCGGACACGTGCACGCTGCCAGTGCTTCCATCCTCTAGTGTGACCTGAATGGAGGTGGGCTTCACGGCCCGTACTTTACCCCGCACGATTTCACCGAAGCAGTAGCCCTTAGAGCTCGTCTGATTTTCCGAGGTGGTGCGCTGCCGGTTTGGTGCAGTGCGCTTCCACGACACTAGGCAGAGCCCCTGCAGTTCCTGACAGCTGGGTTCTATTACCTCAACGGCCAAACTCATCCCCGCCTTCAGCTTCTCTGACTCGGACAGAAAGGTGTCATTCAGGTGGCTGCTGGTTTGGATCACAGTCAGCTGGGCCGTGTCTTCCAGCGAGATGATAGCAAAGTCTTTGTCGATGTGCTGCACCATCGCTGTGTACTTTGATCCTTCAGCTAACTGTAAAATACAAATGAAAACACACATAAGACAAGGTCAATAACTATATTAAATGATTATAATGTGACTCTGTACGAGTGCCCTCGCATGTAATATTATACCATCTACAGATGTGTGAAAACGTGTGATATCAGGCTGCTCCAGAGTAGGGTTTAATCCCGGGAAACGGGATTGCCGGGAAATCTGATCAAGACTATTTCCCGATTCCCGGGAAAGGTTATGACGGGAAACGGAAAATAAAATGAAATAAAAAACGCAAGGAGCGCGTGTCTATTGTTGTCATACGGTAACGTTGATGCAGGTGATGGTGCCGTACCGTACCTAATAAAGAAATATTTGGTTAACTTCAAGTGATTATTCCCGTTTGCAGCCGCTTACACATCTCAACAGCTACAGAATGGATTTCTATTAACAGAATGGATTAGCTAAAAAAAAAAAAAAAATTTGAATGATATTGATACATTACTTGGGCTAAAAACAACAACAACAAAAAACAGCTGGGAATTCCCAGGAATCCCGGGAAATGCGTCATCTTTTCCCGGGATCTGATTCATCTAATTTTCGGGAAAAATATTAAACCCTACTCCAGAGAAAGCAGTGTTGGAAAATGCGTGTTCAGTCAAACTTCCCACACACAGTACATTAAAAAAGTCAGAACACTGTCATTGTTTTAAAACACCAAAATGGCATTAGGAAAAGGAACACTCACAGATTTCTTCTTCGCCACCAGCTTGGGAAGGAGGGACACATGGACACACGTCGACAGGATGTCAACACGGAGGACGACCGCAGTAGCTTTCTGTCCTGGGGTCAAATTAACACCTGGAGCAGCCAACAGAAAATCATCATCGCTAACATGAAGTGATTTTGAAAAATATATATATAAAAATTAATAATATGCTACCGATAGAGTTTACTTCATGGGGAGCCCCATAGCTTCGGGATTAAAGGGCCACTCCACCAATTTTTCACATGGAGATCCGTTTAGCAGTCATGTTAAGTACTACTCAGCTGGTGACAGTAACAGTTATATGATGTCCTCTGTGGCAATGGAGGGAGCTCTCTAAAGTCTGAGACAATGACTCACGTGACACTTGTCATGTCATCACTTGACGCGGACATATACCAGTCTGGAAAAGTCTAATGAAAGATGCCATTTCATGACGGGAAATGTAGGATCCAGTGTTTTTGGAGTTTGACCCATACAAGAGCGCCTCAGCTGCATCAAATCTGACCATTCTTTCTTATATCTTCCTCTTGCAAGTCCTTTAGCTTTATGGAGGTGCAATACTTGGGCAGTGGTGTCTTAAAAGTTAAAGAAGCGAGCTTGTGACCGGGAGGTTGCCGGTTCAATCCCCAGACCGACAGGATAAAATCTGGGTGGGGAAAGTGAAAGAGCAGTGCTTGTCCCTCCCTCATCACCACCACTGAGGTGCCCTTGAGCAAGGCCCTTAACCCCAACCTCTGCAGTGGAGATGCTCAGTGGCCAGCAGATCAGACTGTAGAATGTGTAACTGTGTGACTCTGACAGGTCGTCGTTGCAAATGAGAATTAGTTTTTACCTGGATAAATAAAGGTTAAATAAAAATAAAACTGAAAGACATAATATGGAGTGCCTATCGCAGTGACATAAATGAAAAATGTTACCGTTTAAATACATACCCATGACATGGTGCTTGGTGGCTAGTATGGTAGCACCGGCCAAATCATCAGACTTAAAGGTGGCAGCGCAGTCCTTCGCAGTATCTACAGTCAGCTTCAGCTTCTGACCAATGGACAGAGCGGCCAGCTGCTGGCGAAGATCACTGTTCTCTGAGAGAGAGGTAACAGAGGTAACGGGAGGTTCGACACTGCAGACAAACTTCTAAATGAATAATTAAAAGACCAATGCAATCATACCTCTCATAGCTAACATTTCAGCCACAGCTTTTCTCTCCTGCAGACCGTTGATGAGTCTGGTCTGGGCATCACCCTCTGGAGATATAACCTCCGACATCTTCAGCGTGACCAGGAAACGCCGTTTTTCCTCATCCAGGTTGGTCACTTTAGCGAGCACTGTCTGGCCCGGCTGGAAGACGGTTAGCGTATCGCTGATGAACTTGTCGCTCATGGCCTAAAATAAATAAATAAATAAAAAGCAGAGGAAGAATTTTAGTTGAGAAAACAGACAATATTTTCAGGTTAGAAGATGCAACACAAAGCCGTTTACTCACCGACTTGGGTGCAAGACCAACAAGCCCGTATGGGAACTCCACAAAGACGCCATAAGACATGATGTTCTTGATCCAGCCAATCAGCTGCATTCCAACTGTGATTTCAGAGAAGTCCTTAGCAACCACTCCTTCCTCCAGGGACCATCTCACTGTTGGTTTCTTGGTGAGGGTCTTTAACAGCGGGAATTAAGGAAAACAGAGACAACGTACCTGCTTTTCATGATCGACTTACCGAAGCATCGAAACAACAGAAATCAATCAATCATAGCAGGCTTGGGGTTAACTTTCCAGTTGTAATCAGGAGCAAACAAAATCTACAGACTTGTTTTAGAAACAGGATACAATATTCTGTTTGTTCTTGTTGAAGCACATGACGTTTGAGATGACGTCTCCCTCCTGCAGGCTCTCCCACAGCAGAGGGCAGTTGGAGATGTGATCAGAAAGGTGCATCGTGGGTAGTACGGCTCGGACCTCATCAGGGAGGACGGCCACCTCCAGACCGTTGACTGACTTTTTCAGCACCTTGGCCTCCAGCCTCTGCATCACACAAAGACACATGCTGAGGTCAAAATTTGATAAATTGAGATGAAAGAAAACAAAAACATGAGGCTTTAACTTACCTTCCCCACCTCACAGTCAAACTGGGCCGTGGCCGCTTCCTCAGTGTCTCCTTCCGTCGTGGCCTTAAATGACAGCAGCATCTTCGCCTTGTCGGGGTCACACTGAAGAACCTTAGCCTTAAATACCTGGACAATTGACATCAAACAAACAACGTATCAGTTGCCAAATAAACAGTTGAAGGCTTGTTTCTAATGGTTCCTAAACATCTAAAAAAAAGAAAAAGACACCACACAAACAAACAAACATGATCCTCTGTGTCCGTGCCATTTCTTCTCCTCACCTGCCCCACATAGAAGACCTCCTCAGGACTGATGACGGGCTCAGAGCCGAGCTCGTTGAGCGGCACCAGACCCTTGACGTTGTTGTAGAAACGAACGATGCAGCCAAAGTCTTTGATGCAGACGATGTAGCCGTGGGAGACGCGGCCAGGACGGGCATCGGCATAGCTGAGGAACAATGGCAGAGAGCTTTCAACCAAGGCCTTCTTTCTGGTCAGATACAGCTTCTTATTCTCAGCATCGATTGACAGCACCTGACGGAAGGCACACACACACACACACACACACACACACACACAAGAGTTAAAAACGGCATGTTACAGATTTTATTCTCGTGGTCTTCTGAGCAGCATTAATCCAAACTCGACTGACCCGACATTTGATCTTCATGCCCTCGATGTACTTCTTCTCTGGGTTCTTAAGGAGGATATCAGACAGGTGTGTCCGGGGCACCAGGCCTTTGATGTGGTCCGACAGATGCACCACCATGCCTTGATTCAGCAGAACTGAAACTGTCCCCTTGAAGAGAGACACATGGAAGAAAGACAAAGTGAAAAGGACAACTTAAGAATAAAAAAAAAAAAAACGTGTGTGAGAAGTGACAAAACAGGGTTTTTGGGAATATTTTGGTAAATACGCTTATTAACTTTTTTGCTAGGAAAAGTTGCCAAGCATCCAGGAAGTCACTAAGCTAGTTTCATATTTAACAGACTGATACAAAGGTGGTATCGAGCTCCAACTCTAACTCTCGGCAAAAAAGCATATACATTTATTTCTCAAAATGTCGACCCTTTCCTTTAAATACAATTGATTTAAAAACACATTCTTATGTGATTGGATTACTTTAGGAAGCAAACAGAATCAATTTTATGCACAAATGTCTAAGAAATCAAAAAAAAAAAAATCAACAGAGAATGTGTCCTCTTTCTCCAATAACTGAAAAACACACAGAAAACACATTTGGGTGTTGGGCATCCTCTCAGTCAGTGTCAGAAATCAAGGGGGCCAAAGAGCAAAAAATGCCCCAAGAAATCTCAGGATGCCCTTAAACATGATCAAGGCGCAAATACTTCCCCCAAGATTCCTAAAAATATATTTACCAGTTGGGGCCAATAGCCTAATCCTACATTAAGTCATTTAATATACAAACAGCAGTGTTACATAAAATTAAAAGTAATGCATAAATGTACTGATACATAGTATGCTTATAGTATAGTATGCTTTTTATTACCTCCGCCAAGAAGGTTATGTTTGTCTGCTGGATTACGGAAAAACTACAACTTTATGCACGAATTACTATTTATTTTTAAATTTTGTAAAGGCCCCGATTTGTTAACAAATATTTTTCAAATTGCCTACACTGCTCTCAGTACACAGAAATAACGGTTTCATATAATCTATCAGCTCTAAATTGTAACAAGGCTTAACTTGCTGATTTCATAATGTATGATTCAATTTTCGAAGTGGAAAGATGCCTTGTGTTGCTTTCACAGATTCTTTAAAAAGCTGAATCCAAGTCCTTGTGTGACGGGGTACTGACAGGTAGGCGGGGAAGCTTTAGTCTTACCTCTACCACCTGTCCGGCCTGAAGATCATGATATCTATAAAAACGCTTGTCAATCACACTCCTGCAATCAAGACAAAAGAAGGTTGTCAATGCACCACATTAGAATTGTGAAGTCCACGCTTGCTACTGAATACGACACATAAGTGAGGGGGGTCACATACTTTCGCAGAGAAGCAAAATGAATTTGGTCCATGGCGCTGAAGTCCAGGATCCGGCAGGTGTGCTCAGTCATGGCCAGCAATCTGTTTTCATTGGCTGGTTCATTAGACTCCTTCAGGTGGTTCCTCTGTCGAGAAGGATACATTTCACAGTTATTACCCCAATGCTGAGCCAGCAGGATATTTACAGAGAGCATTTATTCTTCTCAACAGTCAAAGTAGGTTTCAATAATTTATAGCATCCCCCCGACTCACATGTACAAAGGCCAAAGTTGTGTCTGGCAGTTCCAACATGGCTCCAGACATGTGGTGCATAGCGGTCATCTTGCAGTTCTGCACCACCTCCCCAATGCGGTCACCTCCAGCAGGAGACGGGTCAACTCTGGCCCCGGGCTGAAGGAGGTAGCTGCGCAGGCTCAGGCCCACCAGACGGGTGGACGGCTCCACATACAGCACACAGGCTCGCACCTGGGTGGATTGATGCAAAACGGGATTAGCCTGCCAAGTTTGTACTCAAATATAAAAACGCATGGAAAACCATTAAAAAAGGTGCTCTATGCGATGTCACACGTTTTTAGGCTACAGCATTCAGTCTGCTAGCTGCCTGTCCCCTGAACACACGGTAAAAAAAAACAAAGGAAAAAACACGGTCTCTGTAGACAACCCAGGCTCCACAAACTGCAACAAAAACAAGCTGCGCCAACCTGCACCACGAAACATAACAGTGTTCCAGTGTTCCAGCCAATAACCGACAAAAAGGATTTGGGGGTGGGGGGTTAGTGCGCGGAAGGGAGGGGGAGGGGACGGGATGAGGAGGAGGGAGGGGCGAGCTAGCCTCGTTTTGTTTGAAAATACTTCAAACGTCATCAAGAAGTGACATCGCTTAGAGCACCTTTAACTGGCAACATGTAACACCTTCATTTAAGATTGTTTCAAGAAAGGTGCATTTCAATCTAGATTATCAATTAGAGTGATCGGATCAGAAAGACGAAAACAACGACAGACACAAAAGGGATGGTTTTGTGCAAGTCAACAGGATCCATGTGCCAGGTCCGTTTTACCTCAGCTCCCTCAGTGTAGCTTGATGTCTGCCCTGGCTCCATGTGGAGAAAGTCCACCTGGCCACTGAAGGAGGACAGGAAGTCCAGGATCAGACCGTGTTTGGTCACCTGCAATACGAACAATTAGACGTTATACAAATGAAACACAGCTACCACCGAAGTTGTGATAGTGCCTGTTAGGGCAGGAGTAGATCATTCACTGGATAAAATGAAAACAGCTTTAGGCTGCGACAACATTTACCCCCCATATCCTTTGACAGAAGATGCACTCATTACCAAAATTAAAAGCCGTCTCTACCTTTTTGATCGTAGCTTTGACCACAAGCCCAGGCAGCAGGTTAGTGAGGTTCCAGCCCTGCTCGGATTCAGCACAAGCCTGGGCGACGGCCGGGGGGCTGGCAGAAAGGCGGACCACACGCCCATCGTTCTTCACTTCTTCCACTTGAGAAGTCACATACTGACCCACTGTCAGATCTGGACACATGAAACAGACAAATGCTTGTGAGATGTATTGACACTTTCCTCCAAATACCAGAGATTCTACATGTTTCACCAAGTCAAATTTAAGACTTTCTGAGACCTTTTTAAGACCATTATGAATTAAATTAAGACCTTTATTACAACATCAACAAAGCCCTAAATTCTGTTTTTTCAAGCCAAGTAACGCTAAACTTGCACTTCCCCATAACTGAAGAATAAAATCCTTCTCAGTTGTAACTGAGAAGGGTCTGGGGAAGCTTCATTCACAGCCCATTTCCAAAGGGGCGACACCAACGGACGCCGCTCAAACGCCTCTGGGCGCAATTGGAGAGTCCTTCAACCATTCATACCAACGATCCTGGTGACGTAGCAGCGGCATCAACGGGTTTCCGTCATGCAACGGTGGCCATCATGTTGAATGTAAACAAAAAGCTGCTTGCCGTCGCTGCGCTATCGTCATTATGTAAAGCCCGCCTCAACAGTTGTGATTGGTGCCTCGATTTGAAAAAATTGGAAATGGGCTTGAATGGGCTCTTGGCCAGAATGACTTCCAGAGCAAATCTCAAATTTGCCGGAAGTTTGTCAGGGTTTTCCCAGGCTAGCAAAATTACATTTGGACTAGCGAAACAAAGAACTACAACACCACGGAATAAAAAAAAGAGCATTAGAGGTAGCGTTGCATGGACGTAGGAAAATTAATACAATACTAAAATTTTGATTTTGAAATTTTAGACTTTTTGAAACCCTGAAATGCGTTACTTTATGACCTTTTTTGCCAAAAAAAAAACCCTCCTCTGCATCAGAAAGGATGCAATTGACTTAAGATTATTGTCTCTGTACATGACAGGCAACCGAAAATGCTTTGTCATACCTTCTGGGTTGTGTTTATCTTTCACTGCTTTCTTGTGCAGGAAGGCTTTGGTTCCATTGATGCCAATGTCCACTATGTAGCCATGATCCTCCGCACTCTCCACACATCCGCTCAAGACCTGAGTTGTAAAGAAATAACATTACCACAAACTGTTGGATAAAAAGGGCAAGCTGAATGTTTACAATTTTCTTACCAAATATTTTACTGAAGATGCTCATTTTTTTACTCACCATGCCAGCTTTCAGAGAGGTTGAGGTGAGAGCCTTGTTGATCAGCTTTGGATTGATTGACAGCTGGATGCTAAGAGAGCCTCCTTTGGCTACATCTAACTTGGCAACCACACACCTGAACACCATGCCAGGGTAGAATATGTGTGGCAGAGAGCAGATCTCCTGTGAGGTAAAAAAAAATAAATAATAATTCTAAGATACACCTTAGATGTTACAAAATATCCTGGCATACGAGTAAACTGTTGACATAACAAGCTCAATGAAGAGCCCTTAGTCTAATGTAGTAATTCATGATCTGATTCTAGACTCCAAAGATCCAATAAAACCAAAGAGCTCACAAAAATCATCCTATACAAAGATACTGACAAAATCTGAACCCATATTTATTTTTTTGTTTCAAACGTGTACTGTACATCACCAATAAGGACGGCCACAGACTGGATGCATTGCCTGAGCGTGTCAGCTGCGTGGCGTGTCCGTTTTTATTTCGGCTCCCATATTAACAGGTTAGAGCTTGCAAACTGCCTGCGTGACACGCACGTCTCACGTGCGGCTCGAGCCGCCCCAAAAAAGCTTGCCTGTTAGAACTAGAACCGACGCCTATTTTTCACACGACACACAAGCATGTTGGAAGCGTTTCCAAGGAAATTTAGAAAAGGAAAAGACGCTTATATGTCGTTTTGACACAAATACATATTAATGACATTTTGATGTTTGAAAGTCTCGAAAAAAGTATAGATTTTTAAATGTCAATACTGTATAGCCTATTTTGCCGTCAACACTGCCGACGTTGTCTTTGCTGTAATCAAATCAGTAGATATTTATGTTTAACATGAAGTATACTACTGCTTGAGTGCAGTAAATCAATGGGAAACATACATGTATACATGTAGACAAGGCTCAGCAGCAGCGCCGCGTCAGACACGTTTCTGGTGTGTGAGACACAGAAAAATCCACGCAGCCGACACGTAACAGAAACGCCACGCTCACGCCACGCATCCAGTCTGTCTCCGGCCTAATATTGCCTACTACAACATTTCATATCATCACTCCGCAAGCCTACCTCTGTATCAGCTGACTCCAGTTGTTCGCTGAGGAGCTTGGTGTACGAGTCGCAGATGTTCCTGATGCTGAGAAAGCCTTGCATGCCACAGGGCAGGCTGACTGTCACCTCAAAGTCAGTTACCTCCTTCACACAGCCCAGCATCAGGATACCCTCCTTCACATTCTGGAAAATGGGAAAACACACACAACATCAAGTCAGATAATGTGCTGAATATGTTTCTTTGATTCACAGTAGTGTATGTCACACATAAAATTATATAAAACTTAAGTTGACTCTTGGATTATGGATTACCTTGATATGTAGAATTTCCACACACTTGGCTGCTGCATTTAGCGTCAGACCATCTCCTTTGCCCGTCTTTGGCTTCTTGAGCGTCTTTCCGTCATCTTTGACCGCCCCCTTTCTTTTCTTGGTTTCTGCTTTTTCGTTCGACTGCGAGAGAACAGCAAATTATTGTTAACGTACTCATACCATCTGTATGAATATTACAGAATTTATCCTCTGTCTGAAAAGCTCCATTTTAGCGCCTGATATTGTGTGATAATCCTCTCTTTGGGGATAGTCATAACTTATACACAGTTCTTTCGAGTCTTTTCCCAATTCTCAGTGACTTGTCCAGACAAATCAAAGGGTTTTTTCCCCCCCACAGTAGTATGAACAGAAAGATATGAAAGAGTGAAACTCTACCTGGAACAAGTTGTCCACTTCAGTCCGCTGAACCACTATTTTACTCTCTGTGGGCTTCTTTGCTGTTCCTCCTCGAGGGAAATCCTCCTCCACTGATGCCATGTTTGATGCTGTTTCAGACGTCTAAGAAAACGAAAGATACTGTCAATAAACAAATCATTTCAAACCTCTACTCTGCTGAGGATACAAAAAGTTAGTTTATGCTACGTGACGAATGGATGTATGTAGCCAAGCGTTAGACCCAGTTGGTGCCCCGTGTATCAAAACGTTAAATAATCGTTTTTCTATTTGAGACCTGGTGACTTTATTACATTTGTACAAATGCATAAAAATGATAGCATGAGAGTCACAAACACCAGCATGGCTCTCTAAGTGGACGTCGGTTTAATCATGACATGCACATCGAATTATGCTAAGCATTTTCTTGGAAAAAGATAACCAAGTCCATTAGGATCAGTTGTAGTACTGCTGCACATAAGGTTACCACTCAAAATGCACGAGACAACATGTAACGTTATCGTATTTTAGCACTCGGGCTAAGCACAAAGTTTGCAAGTTTGCCAGCAGGCAAAATGCTCAAACTCAAATTTTGATCTAAACAAATATGAAATGGTTCTTTCAGTATTTAACATGAGATGTTTCCTTACATTAAATCTCCGGCAAAACTCACATGTTGTTCAGCAACACGCCATGATCGTAACCCGGAAGTAAAACTCATATGGGCGGTTCATTCTTTAACCAATCACTGATTAGAAAGAATGATTGACACCGTTATTAGTCATTGAGTGGTCGTTCTAGACGAGCATCTTTGATTGACATTACTTTGGACCAATGCTGACACACTTTTAGATTGCTGGAGTAGGCGGGATTTCCTAGTGAATTTAGCATTGCGGCCTCTGTCTGCTGAAGGGCACTCGTCTCATTCTGTTTGCACAGGGGTCGAGTATTAAAGGTAAGTCATAACACATTTACTAACAAATTAGCCCATTCACTTTGGTTTTAAGAATGCTGAGTAACGTTTGTACCCATGTGGTCTTTAAACGTCTGTGTGGCAATGTAATATTTAGCTAGCGGTCTGAAAATTAAACAAACTAACGTTAGCAGGCTAACCTAGGAAGCTAACGTTAACCCTAATAACGTTACTGTGCTAGCCAACAAGCTAACTTAGGCAGTTACTGACCGATGAAAGTCAGTCTGACCAAAATGCCCACTATTAGTGCATTTGTCAGCCACACTGTTTTTTAATTGAAGGGGGTTAACTTGACAGTAAAAATGTTCTTGTATGTTTGAAAGCAGCATGTCAAGCCAAACCACCATTAAAGTTGCACACTCTTATGTAATAACGCTATTAAATTCAGAAACGTCAGCTACAATATCAAGACATTTGTTTTTGTGTGCGGTGGGTCAAAATGAAATGCTTCCTGAAGTATTTTACTAACGTGCCTTAGTTTTC
This sequence comes from Gymnocephalus cernua, assembly GCA_023631565.1. NCBI lineage: Eukaryota > Metazoa > Chordata > Actinopteri > Perciformes > Percidae > Gymnocephalus > Gymnocephalus cernua. The sequence continues at coordinate 32,337,927 of CM042427.1, read as the reverse complement.
ACACACTTCTTCCTGTCAAGTTGTCAGTACCGTGCATTAATTAACGTCTATGCTGTGTGACTAATACAACTTAAAGGTCATTTTAGTAGTGGGATTTCTTTTCATTATTAATTGAATGTCCTGATTATTTCTTGGATATCATAGTGCCTAAGGTGACGTCTACAAATGTCCTATTTTGTCCCAAACATATTTGAATTGCTGTCAGAAGATTGTAAAATTACTTGACAGAATCTTAATTAACTTAAAGTGTAGGCCTAATTATCAACATTTCATTTTCTGTCAGTCAACTGATCGTTTCAGACTACCAGATTATAATCACTCAATCACCACTATTCTTCTTGTTATAGGACCATTAACAATCCATCATGGGAGGACACGACGCAGGAGCCCAGCATCAGTTCACTGGATTTGCAAAGTACTTCAATGCATACACAATCACAGGAAGGAGGAATGTGAGTTGTGTGCAACCCTAACTTTAATTAAGATTTTCATACTCTCTCTCACCCTTTGAATTTCTCATCATGCCTTTTTTTTTTCTTCTTTAGTGTGTTTTGGCCACATATGCCAGCATACTAGCCATTGGCCTTTTCTTCAAATTGAAGCCCAAGAAACAGGCCGCTGTCACAGAAAAGTGATCATGTAAGTGCAATAAAGTCTCCCCATCCTATTAGTTTCCAAATCCATTGTATTTTAGGAAGGTATTGCTCCATTCAATTAACTCCAAGCCCCTATTGTCTCCTTACAGGTGTCTATTTTGACCATCGTTTATAACAGCTGGGAGTGGAGAAAGCAGCTGGACATGCTTGTAATAAAATGAGTGTTTGGTTTCCCTATGTTAACAATAAAGAAAATATATGCCCAAAACATAGAAAATGTGTGTTTTATTTACACCAGTATAAAAGACTAAGATACGGAAATGATAGCCACGTGTTGAACAAGCTGTACTCATGGCAGTGATTTAAAAAACAGTCCTCAATTAACAATGGCACTTGGCATGGCGAGGGGATATCTGCAGTAGATCAGCTTCATTTATGGCCAGAACAGAAGTCGGCTAATTTTAATTTGTATCTTCATTCACAGCCAGTTTCTCGGCAGAGGTGATGTTCATAATACAGTTTGGTTTTATTCCAACTGCACCACAAACCTCTTCAGTCACCTGTGGATCTTGGGGACCAGACGTTTGCTTAAATTTTAAACTTCTATAGATTATTTTCTCATAATTCAATGTCTCATGGATTGTAGGCCCCAGTGGCCAGCAGCAGGTTCCTGCGGGTGAAGTGAAGGTGTATAACAGGCGTAGATTTAGACATGTAGGTGCCCAGCAGAAGCTCCTGGGAGTTGTCTTGTAGATGGACGTGGCCTGTAGCTGCTGTGAAATCATCGGTCTCTAAATCATCAAAAGCTTTCATGGCATCCCACAGACGAACAGTGTTGTCCATTGAGCCTAGAATAACAACAACAATGAACATTGTCACTGCAAGTGTAATGTAGTATATTTGCAGAAAGTCCACTCAAATCTTCATTTGAATACACTGAAGCCAATAGATGTATAAAGACTGCAGGGGTATGGTCTTTTGAAAGCTTCATTCTCTAAATTAGATTTTGTGTTCAACAAATGTGGCTGCAAATGCATTCAGTTTAACTATGTTAATAAATATTCAACTGATGTCAAATTAAGAGATGTAGGTCACCCACCGGAGGCAAGGATCTCTCCGTCTCTGCTGAACCGGAGCGAGTAGATGGTATCTGTGTGGCCTTTAAGCTCTCCAATCATCAGCCCATGACCAATGTCCCACAGAAGAACTCTGCTGTCAGTGGCTCCTGAAGCCAAGAACTTCCCATTGGGAGAAAAGGCCAGCGCGTGGATAGGACCCTGGAAGAAAGAGTTAAAAGACTGGCTCAGTAGTGGTCTCTGCAGCCAATTCTGCTAGCTGTGCTGCAGTATGAATCTGTGAACCTTAAGCAACTTTCACTCTGTGGGTGTAAAGAAAAATTCCAGAACAGCCTTACTTTACAGGATCCATCAGAAATTATAGGTGTGTTGCTCCAAGCATACATTGACAGTTTATTTAATGTTAAATTGGCTAGGTTTTTTTTATTTATTTTTTGACAACCTAGTTTTGAATAGGAATCACATCACAATATTTGATGGATGAGTGTGACGTGTCAAAGTAAACTAACTGATTCCCAACTATGCATATAACAAACTGAATGTAACAACGAATTACATTTTCTAAAATATGACATAATTTTGTTAACTGCCTAATTTCATTAGTTTAGACAACAGATTTGGCTATATCATGACATGGCCCTACTGCTGAATGGGAAAGCACAGATCAGGGCCCTGCTATGGTGACTCGTCTGACCTTGTGACCGGTGAAGATGCGGACGCAGTTTCCGTTCAGGACATCCCAGAGCCGGATGGTGCGATCAGAAGACCCTGTGGCCACATAATTAGAGTTGGGGTGGAAGCGGGTGCAAGTGACATCAGCTAGGTGACCAGAGAACATCCGCAGAGGCTGGTAGTGATCTGTAGCCCACAGACTGTTATAGGGAAAGCACAACATAGGACCATGACGGACATCTGTAGGTGCTGCTGTGTATCGACAGTGTGTGTTCCTCTGTTACAGTTTCTTACCGGGCAACTCGGTCATGTCCCCCGGAGACAAAATAGTACCCATGGGGGGAAAAGTGGGTGTCCCACACTGGGTAGTTGTGGCCTTTGTAGCCCACCAGACAAGTAAATGTTTGGAGACTCCATAGCCTGACTGTACCATCTTCAGAACTTGACAACAAGTAGTTTCTGAAAAGTCAAACGAGAAGGTCAACAGGAATTGCCTATGTGTTATGTTTAGATACACATAAAGAAGGGGTAGTCAGGGGTCTCTTTACTATGTGCCTGTTTTTAATACTCTTGATATCTACTTTTTCTCATAATTAATATTTTTTAAGTCCTGATACATGGTTTAACTGTTAACGTGAGTGCACAGGCTGACAATAATAATGTCAAAAATGAACAGTGAAATGATTTCTACCTGTCTGGGCTGAAGCTGATGCCATACACCGGGCCACTGTGTCCATAGAGGATCTTAGACTCGCTGGCCGTCTTCTCATCCATGATCCTCTCCAGCACATCGTCTGACTCTTTGTCGATCAGATTCAAGTCTTGAGAGAGAGAGAGAGAGAGAGAGAGAAAAAAAATGACTTGTGTTATAAAGTCAGAATATGCGGTGGTCACAGTCATTCATCAGTGGTCACAGTCATGCACCGTACCTGCTGCAGACTTGACCTTGCGGAGCTTTTTCGGTGTGACACTCCACACCCGTACTGTGGAGTCAGCGAAGCCTCCCGCGATCAGGCTGGAGTCATCTGTGAAGTCCACTGCAGTCAGACCCTGCGGGGCAAAAGGTGGGAAAAATTCGAAATGATTCTCCTGTCCAAATAACTGTCCATTCGCTACCACTAACTTGTTTGGTAATTATGGGCTATTACCTGGTAAGCATTGAGAAAACTGTAGAAGCAGATGGAGGGCAGGTTATCTGGTCCCAGGCGGATCCTCTTGGTGGCCTCCTTCATGTACATGATCTTGTCCAGCTTGTCTGAATCCTTCAATTCTGGAAGAGGTATCCTTAACAACAAAAAACAATTACAACGGTCACTGACTGGTGGGCCCACAAACAGTTTCAAACTAAGCTTGCAAGTTAATAACTGAAAAGATATATATATATATATATTTTTTTTTTTTTAAATTGAAATATGTAGAGACTTTGGCGTTTTGCAAGTACAGCACTATTAACTGCCTTGTACTGTGTATGAATAAGTAATTTCCTTCAAATTAAAAGTTTGAATTAATGCGATAATTTCCCGACTGAAATGTCTCTGATCACTGCATCTGACTTCTAATGAATCCTAATGTTCTGGCCGTACAGCGTTAGGGGATGAAGACAAAAAAAAAATGGACCAGCAGGACTCGCTTAGACAGAGCTATATACCAGTGTATCAAAAATCTCTACCTAGTTTGTGAAGGTGCATTAGGATCCTGCTTCTTGCTCTTGGAGCCCATGCTGTCCTTTTTGGGTTTCTTCTTCTTGGGTTTACCCTCCTCATTCTCTGCCTCTTCATCCTCATCATCAAGCGGCAGCTCAATTTCCGGTTCCTTCAGCAATCCATAGTAAACCTGATTGAATGATAATAAAACAAGAACATGTCACAGTTGTTAAAAAACAAAAACAAAAAAAAACACACACACACAGGTAGACAAAGAAAACAAAGATGCCATCATAAATGTGTGTTGGTGTATAAATCCAACCTTAGCCTTATTGGCCTCTCGCTTGCCCTCTCCTGCCAAGCTGCCGGACATGGCATCAATCTGGCCCTTGCTGCGTGGCATGCCATCAAAGATGTCAATGTAGAGGTGCTCTTGTATGATATTCCAGATCTGGTTGTTCTGACGCTCCTGCAGGTGCCTCTTCAGCAGCTGGTAAGAGTCACGGGAGATACGCAGGACGAACTTGCTGGTGCGGAAGTCCATCAGGGTCTCATTGCCTCTCATGTGCTCCCTCTTGGACAGGCTGGACAAAATACGCAAGTCGTCTTCGTAGTAACACTCTTGATCGCCACTGAACCTGAGATGGAGAGTAACAACAACAAAAAAGGGTAGGGTTCATCAACTGTGCGGGATTTAATGCTACCCAAAACAAAATCAACTTAACTGTTTATAGTTGGAAGGACACGCATCATGTCAAGGAAACTCACTTTTCAAAGAACGCCTTGGCCTCACTTTCGTGATTGTTGTACACCAGTTCCAGATACATGTGCACAAACAGCGGGTAGAAGAGCTGTGACAGCTCTGCTCTGTGACAGTCCAAAACCGATTCTATGAACTTCTTCAGGCCGCTGTAGTAAACCTGGTACAGCGGAGGGTCTCCCTGCTGGTTGTAAGCTGACAGCACCACGTTGACATCTGGCTGATCCTCCCCAGCAGCTGTTACAGAGGAAGTCTGAGTGAGATGTGCATTCTATTGGTATCGGCTAACTGCAGCTCATTGTATTAGTCTTAGTTTTTCTTTTAAAGATTACTTGAACTGATATTTAGGTGAAGAATATAAATAAAATGGCTTAACACAACAATAACACAACTTTTAAACTTGACAGATGACATGATGACAACTAAGGCAACTCCATGACAACTGAGAAAACTCCACCTGTTGTCAGACTTTTTGTAACATTGTTATGACAAGCATGTCTATAAAGCGCAATTTGTTTTATATCTTTATTTGCTGTTACACTTAAACTAAAGTGCATATTGGTACTTGCTCATTTCAATGGGAAAATAGTTAACCTGTATTGCTTAACTTGGGAAAAAAAACTGTCAACAATAAAGCCAAATGAAACTTTGTGAACACATTAGAGACTGTACACTCAATGACCAGAAACATAACATCACCTGTACAATATCATGTAAACCAAGCATTCCTTAAATGCATACAACCTTTGTGGAACTTTTAAAAAAAACCTTAACTGAAACTCTGAGAGAGGATTTGGATCAACATAGTGAAGTTTGTCTTTCTGGGTCATTGAGAGCACGATTGTAGTAACTCTATAGTCGTAAACGTGATAGTTATCCAAGGAGGAAATACTTTTAACTCGTAGGGGATGTTATATCAACAGGAAACGCACTAGCGTTTCACACAATAAAACGACAGTAGTAGCCAAGTTCTATATCGGACCTTTAGTTGGCGCCTGAGCTACAGCCGAGGATGAGATGGTCACCCGGCTGAGAAGAGAGCTCGCATCCCCGCCTTCTTTGTCCCCACTGCCTGCAGCACCCCCCGAGCCTGCACCAGAGGAATCACCCCCCTTCAGTTCCAGTGAATCCTCCGGTAATCCCGCTTCACGACGCAAAATTTCGACGGACTCGGTCAGTTTGTTCTTCCTGAGGAATTGCAGGACTGCCAGCAGCGTCTGCTGGTCCTCCGGGGCTCCTGCCGTAGATTTATTAATTCCAGCCGAAGCACTGGAGCCAGGGGACGTAGAGACCACTCTTCCGTCGTTTGCATTATTATTCCCAAAGCCATCGTTTGATGGTTCCGTTTTGATGTCTTTTTCTTCGTTCGTGTCGGCCAGACCACCTTGTACGGCCGCCATTTTAAAAATGAAATGCGCATGTGCGAGGTTTAAAAACGGAAAACACGATCCTTGTAAAATCAGGTCACTTGATTGGTGTTTATTGATGCAGCGTCATCCTGTGTAGAGCAGAAGTCCCGCCTCTCGTCACCAGCAGTTGTAACTCAATGGAATTTGGTGGCCTAATCCTAATTTATAACCCAAAATCAGGTTATATTTCTGATCCAATAGTTTCTAAATAAGCTTTTTGCACAATACTATACATAACTATTTCACCTGTTGGCATTTCCATTCTATTGAAACTTAGGTAAACTGTATGCATTTAAACACTAATTATCATTTTCTTTCAGAAGTGAAGAAGTTCTATTTATACATACATTTGTGTGTGTACTTTAAACTGAATTGCATATTTTATTTGTAATTAGAGATGTACCATTTTGTACCAGGTGGTGGCACTTTGGTCCCACGCAACCCATGCCCAGTTTTGAGTGTCCCAACCAAAGGATCCCTTGGACAAATACAAAGAAAAACAGAGCCGCGAATAAAAAAGATGATTTACATTCATCTACATCTACTGATTATTTTATTGATAAATCGAGTATTTGTTTTGTCAATTAAAGGTCAGCAAATTCACATCACATGTTCCTAGAGCCCTTGGTGACACCTTCATATGTGTTGTTTTGTCCAACCAATAGTCAAAATCTCAAAGATATTCAATGTTCTATCATAGAAGAGTAACAAAAAATATTCACACTTGAGAAACCAGTGAAACCAGTGATTGATTTTTGTTTTTTAGTTACAAATAGATCTGCAGTATTTCTAACCTGCTAAGTCTGCTTGGTCATGCTTTTATGATGTTATAACTATCTTCCCCTTTATTTGATTGACACTACTGAAATAGAATTGTCTTAACACTTATTCAATCCAGCTTTGCGTTTTGCAAAGTTTTATAATGCAACTTGTAGCAGAGAGGAATAGAAACTGATACTACATACACGTACATCAGCAGTACTCACTTTGCATTTTGCTGAGGCTGGATTCCTGCCTATATAGTACAGAATAACATACCTTCCCTCTCTGAACTCTCTGTCAGAGACACACTCATATACTGCTGACTGTACATCTTTCGGGTCAGCACAGTATCTGTTTTCATTTCTAGGAGACTGTCAGTAGAAAATCAGAACTCAAAAGCATTTTATTTTATTTTCGAACGAGCTGCGTTCACTCACTGGCAGCATTTCTCATTTGTTTCAAATCTCTTCTTTGCTCAATATCTGTCTTGATTATAACACCTCATAGATTGTAATATCTGTACATCTGTGTTCTAACCTTTGACTAACTTATATTTAGATGCACTTATAGAAGCTTTTCTCTCCATGCCCCGGCTCATCCACGCTGGATATCATAAGAGTGATAACTCAGCAGCAGGTTTATCGTGCAGACTAAGGACCATAGTGAGGGGTGGGACAAAAGAAGGAGAAGGGATCACAGCAGTAGCAGCAGGGCGTTGTATAACATTGCGGTGGTGTAACTCCATGTGGAGGAGAGGTGGGGGTGTGGTTGGTTGGTGGGTGTAGGAGACAAAACACATATTACCCAGCATATTACATATCAGTAGCTCAGGGCGCGGCCAACAGTGCAGGCTCATTTTAACATGTCTCCTTTTGGTGTCACTGAATGGCAATGACAATGTATGTGGTTTGATACGATCAGCAATTTTACTGTACATGCTTAATATAGCTTTTGTTGTATTCACCTTCTCTCTTACTTGACAAATATGCAGATGACCAGGGCTGAAACACGCGTGTCAGGCTAAAGGTTATTGATTTTAGATCTATAACCGTTCCCTTCAAATAATAATTTACACATGATATACATGATGGAATAATGACAGAAAAATCAATCTCTTCTGGCTGCTTTAATGCTTCATGGCAGCCCATCAGTGTTGACATTGAAATTAAATAAAACTGAGAGATTACATGCGGCAGTAAGATGGTACTTGAGGATTGAATTGTTTCAGTGAGATAGACTAGGAGATTTTGAGGTAGACAATTTATAAATGAACGTATACTTCTACTCAACTACATGTCAGAGGGCAATATTGCACTTTTTTTTTTTACTTCTCTATATTTATCTGATGGCTGTTAGCTTCATTTGCACACAAGCTCATAAAATGTGATGCATTCAGTGCCACCTGGGTCATCTGAATGTTATAATGCTGCTTACACAATAAAGCATAATTTTACACCTTTAAAAGGATCGTTCTTCACAGTAACTACTGTTATTACAATGTCCTGCTTTGATAGTTTCACAAATACTTGTACTTTTAATGGAGTACTTTCTCCTGAGTACATTTGATTTCATCCACTTGTGTTAGATGTCAGTATATTAATATGAAGTGGCTCTCTCCCCCTCTAATATTAAATGGTGAAATTAAATGGTATTACAGACAATTCAAACCCAGAAACCTTGTGCAACCTGTTGCTGCTGTCTCTGATCTCTGGTCACTTGTACACCTTTTCCAGTTGCTTTTTAGATTTAAACTGATCATCTTCACAAAACCACCCTCCCTAACTTCATCTTCCATTACCAACACGCGTGTGTGTGTGTGTGTGTGTGTGTGTGTTGCCTGATATTCAGTTTATGTAAAGCTGCTCACGCGCTGTTCACAATCGTAATGAAATGGTCGAGTTAGGTGGGGAAAGACACATATTCAGTTGGATTCTCCTTTCACACCTCAGTGATGGCTTTTCTCGCTTCCTCTCGGTGTGTGTGTGCAGAAGCTGTAAGACTCCCCCCCCCCCCCACTCTCTGTCTCTGTCTCTGTTAGGGAGCAGGGTGTGGCATCACCCAGACAGCTCTGTAGCAGCACACAAAAAGACCCTAAAAGACTGTTTCATGTGCACTTAAACCCCTGAAACTTGTATTGCTGTAATGCCACTACGTACTTTTTGAGAGCAATACAATAGTATGTAATCCAGACATTAGAAAATCACTGTAATGCATGTTTGAGCATTAAACAGTGTTCACGTTTATGTCGTTGTCATGTCAATTGCTACCATTCCTGTATGCTACTTGGTTTATTTACATGGTACTAATCAGTCTGGTGCTGATAACCACTAACATGCATCACTGATTTAAATGAAAAGGCTTTTGCTTTGTTGTTACAGCGTTAATGTGGTTACAGCTTTATGGATGTCCCCTCAAGCTATTGTGCTTATGTGCCAATAATATTGTCCTCTGATGAGATTGGAGGAAAGGTTTCAGACGTTGGATTTATATTAGTTTGATATCACTTTTACGATCGTCCGGAGCATTTGCTGTAGTGAAGAAGAAAAAAAAAGCCTTGCTTTGCAGGAAAGTGTGTATGTGCATGTTTGTGTGTGAGGTAGCAGAGAATGGTGTAGTCCTGGGAGTGCAGAGTGGGGGTGGCAGTTTTCTAGCTGTCAGTGTTTTTTTTTTTTATGCATTTATAAGAGTAGGTTTTTCCCAGCTGCGAGAAATGGTGCAGTTGAGCTGCATCTGCTGATTACTTTAAATATACTCACCATCTCTGTAAGATAATGTCTTCTTTTGAAGGGCCTCACATTATAAGAATACTCTTATAGGACAAGATGACAACTACATCTTGAATGCCTTCTTATACATATTCACATATAAATTATATACTATATTATACTATATTATATACACATATATATACTACTCAAATGATTCTTCTCTGGCTCGCTGTGTTTGTCCGTCCTCATTTTCTTATGGTGGTGTTAGAAGAGAGCGAGCGTGTGAAGCAGATCTGTGACACTTACCTACACATTTAAAGGACTTGCCTTTCAGAAACCACCACCTGTCTATCTTGCAGCAGTAAACGGACAGGGAATGCAGCAAGATCCCTCACTGAGATGCACAAGTAAATAATTCATGAGGTGTGACTCTCAGAAGAGGTGGAAAATGCCCTAAGAGAAGCAAAAGGGGGAGGGAGAGAGTGAGGGAAAAGATGAAGGGAGATAAAGGAGTGGAAGGAGGGTGGAAGAAAGGGAGGTGGCATTGTGGGTGGGATGGGGATTGGGCCAGGGAACAGGAGCGGTTGGGGCAGCGCACAGGGAGCGATAACAAGACAGAAAGGATGGTGCCTTAAAACTCAGAGGATGTACGGTTAATAGAGAAGCATGGAGAGGAGCTCAAGTGAGATTGTGAATGTGAGAGGTGAGAGGCAGGTGTAAAGGCAGACGTGGAACCTGTAAATGAAGTGAAACAGCAAATGAAGAGTGCAACAGTAAAGCAGGGAGAAGGGGAATAAGGATTTCTCTTCTAGTGGCTGAAAGAATTGCATCTTCATCCAGTTTAATTACACTGACGTGACGCAGTAAAGATCAAATTTAGCTTTAATTTGTACCCCTACCACAATCCACTGGGGTTTAAACCTTTACCACACCAGCTATCACGAACCTTGGTGTTCATAATACTTATATAAACTTATAAATTCCCGAAATCCATCATTATGTTACAATAACTCACTGAAAGCTCCCACATCAAGTTGTTTCTGGTTAGCTTCTATCCTGTCATTCCTTGTCTTGCAGGGGCTGCTTATTTTCTTTGGCCTGTGTGTGTGTGTGTGTGTGTGTGTGTGTGTGTGTGTGTGTGTGTGTGTGTGTGTGTGTGTGTGTGTGTGTGTGTGTGTGTGTGTGTGTGTGTGTGTGTGTGTGTGTGCATGAGTGCATCTTGGAGCTCTTTGCCCATCCAAGCGGAATAATGGGTGTGAAGGCAGAGCTGTGGCACTAAAGATCTCAGTTTTGGGGGGATGAAATGTGGGGAGCCTGCATTATTCAATACTGACCTAAAAGGAGGGCTAGATCCTGCACGCAATTGTCGGCTCTGCCGCCCTCATGGATGGGCGGTGGCAGCCCCACAGAAGCAACCTTGTTCAAATCCCCCAGAACAGCTGGGAAAAGTCTGGGTTGAGTAAACAAAATACACTTTTTACTTCGCAAAGTGCCCTTAAGCAAGGCATTTATTCCCAATCTGCTCAAAGGCAGCTGCTACAGCAACCATTAATGCAATTCTAAGGTAGCTACAAGTAGTTCAACTGCAAAAAGCATCTGTCCTAACAAGCATCTGTCAATTATACTCAGCCATCAAACTTTCTGAAACAACAAAAGTTTGACATGTTTGGAGCTTGTTTGCTTTCTTGAGAGTTAGATGAGAAGATGTTTACCACTTCCATGTTTGTATAGGAAGCTAGGTTAGTTTAGTTTTCAGCTTTTGTACAGACAGGAGATATAACATGTTAATTAGTTGACATAGTAGAGTAGGTGGATTTTGATACCTTTAGATAAAGCCAGGCTAGCTGTTTCCTTCAGTTTCCAGCCTTTGTCCAGCCATGCTTAGCATGGCGGTAGCTTCATGTTTATGGTACGGACATAAGAGTGCTATCAATCTTTTCATCTCTTAAAGCTCCATTGTGTAATTTTTTGAGTTGATTCTTAGCAAAATATGTGCTCATTAATGTGTTATTAATTCCACCAACTAAGCAAAGTATTCTCGTAAGCGTAGAATCTGCCAGTTGCTCGAATAGCGTCAGCCATGTAGCGCCTCCATCTTTAAAATACATTAGCCAAAGAGGGACATACCTCCGCCTTTCGTGCTTTTACACCCAGTGGCAGCGTGACGAATGCCAGGGAGGGGGAGGAGATGTAACGGAGTCACCAAGGAAGTTCAAAAGAGAATTAAAGCGACAACGTGACAGGCAAAGCAACAAGACCAAAGTTAATACTGTTGTGGCTTTTCCAAGATGGAAAGAGCTGATGAGGAGCAAGGATTTTAAAAGGGACGCCGAAGTCGCCTGCTTTCTTCTCAAAAGGTAATTCTGCCTATTTGTGTAAATTCTAAGTTTTATAGTTGCTACTTGCTTGGCTAACTATTGCATGGTTGTGCATAACGCTAGAACGACGTCTAGGATATTTTTCCTTGTGTCAGTGATGAAAAAGGATTGTCTACCTTGTAACATAAACGTAATCATGTGTGTTGTCATGTGCAGTTGTAACACAGACTAGCTACAACTACACTAACGATAGCGCTGATACTTTACTAACATTAGCTTGATAGCTGATGTTAGCAATGAAATGGTTCCAAAATAACGTCAAACTATTATTACACTGGAAGGAACACTCACGGACAAAGTCATACTTCTTGGAATAATACTGCCACCGTAGAAGTTAAAATGCGCTCAGAATGGGAGGGGCTAGAAAGTAATGTTCAGTTGGTTGTCATATACAATTTCACCACTACATGGGAGAAATTCTTACACAATGTAGCTTTAATTATCTGAAAAGGTCTGTCTCTAGATGTATACATCTGTTACCACACAAGTGTGGAGTGGTGTTCATCTTATCTTTAAACTGTCATTTTATATTAATGAATTCATTTGAGTTGTTTTGACTTTATGCACAGCCTCTCCTCTCTCTCCCTCTCTCTGCTTGCTATTCCTCTCTGTTCCCTCCCACCAACGCATTTTCTGTCAGTAAATCTAAACAGGCATTTAAGCAGCCCCCCTCCAGGCCGCAGGTCCTTTCCAGCACAATGTTCTGCACCACAGTTTCTTTATCACTATAAATAATGCAGGCTCCTTAAACTGATAAGGCAGCACGGCACAGTGAGGCGACATAACAACCTCAAACCAAGAAACACAAAGAGTCCTATTGAAGCATTTTGATTCAACTCATTATTTCAGGCACCCAACACTGTATGTCTCCATATCACATAGTGCATCATAATTAATCTTGTTATTATAATTAATTGTTTTTTGTTGTTGAACCACATGTCGGTTTTATAGAATGGAGCTTTATGTAAGAGACAATTCACTGCATGAATGTCCTTTGTTCCCCGCAATCAAAACCACTTCAGAAAGCTTCCCTACCAAATTAGTCTTCTCTGCGGTCCAATGAGCATATCTAAAGATTATCACACACACACACAGACACACACACACACACACACACACACACATGCACACGCACACGCACACACACACACACACACACACTGACTAACAGCTGCTGTGAGGGTAAGATAAAGAGGTGGCCTCCAATTTGCTAAAGGTCTATAGGTCAGAGCCTTTGTACTTAAAGCCTAAATCAATAATTATTTGTAACCAATGGCAACATCAACATTTTAGAGAAAAAATATCATTTTATGATTTATATAGTATTTTCTGCTGTTTTAGCAATGACATTCAGTCAGTCAGCTCTTCTATGGATGTAAAACTGAATATTCCAAAAAGAACAAATGGTTGTATTATCTGCTCTTTGCATCTATCCCCTCATAAATTAGAATAACTTACTTGAGAGATATCACACCTCTCCTTCCTATTGTGTGTCACATTGGCAGAATTCTTCTTCTAGGACATCCAGGACAATAAACTGGCTGATAAAAAAGATCCATGTCACAAGTAAGCTTTTGGTGGATTCCTGAAATCTGTCGATGTGGACCTGAGCTAAATCCTGATTTGCTCTGTAAGCCAAGGTGTTCAGGAGCACCTTTTCACGGTATAGGTTATCAGTTCATTTGTCGGAAAAGGACACATCGATTTTCATTCAGTTGCCTGACATTGTGGAGGTGAGGGACTTGGGCTAGGCCTACTGCAAGGCCAAAATAATCAATCATCCTCTCTCTCTCTGAAAAAATATATAGATACATACATCCAAAATAACAAACACGCAAATGCACAAACAACTCTGTTCATGGAAAAGCAATGCTCTTTGTTCTCCTTGAGTTGTGTGTGTGTGTGTGTGTGTGTGTGTGTGTGTCTCAGACCCAAATTAAAAAGGTGGGAGTAAAACCAGGTTTTCCTTTGTCACACCATTTGATGTCACCAGGGGGGGAGGGTGGACAGGATGACGGGAATGTCCTTGGGGACCGACCGACTGACCTATGGAAACATGGTGGCACATGAATATATCCACATGGAAAGACAGAAACACAGATTTCACACATAAATATGCCTAAATGCATTTGAAATTGAAAATTGAAATGCAGACTGGGGGTTTCTGAGCGAATCCCCCAGTCTGCATTTTAATTTCAATTTTAGACAAGAGACTTATGACATACTATACCATTAAAATCATGTCTCTTTTGCTTTTCAGGAATGCCTTGAGAATGTAAATGTTGTGGTCATAAGTTCTTATGACCACCTTATTTCTTATTTTCACTAGATCCACAGGTGGACTCCATATTCGTTTGGAGAATAAATGTATTACACCAAAATCGTATACACATTTTGGCAAAATATAATGTAGCTGTTGGTAAGAGTTAGAAAAGGAAATTCAGATTTTGTGCTAAAAAGCAGTTTCAAAGGGAAGAAAATTCCTAAGGGAATTAAAAAAAAAAATATTAATAGAATGTTTTTAGGGATATCTAAAATTGCCCTTAGAGTATACAACAGAAGGTAGTTGCTTATTTTATATCTATCTGGAGTCTGAATCTACTGACTTTGATGTCCAATTATATTGTACAGTAAGAAGACTGCAAATTTAGTGCAATTAATATGGCATTTTCATCTCCCAGAGTAATAACATTATGTCTTCACTCTGAGAGAGCCTGTAATTATGTGATTATTTGATGAGAAAAGGCATGCATGGTGAACGTCTTCTTAAGAGTCAGTTAGGTAATAGTCTCATCCATACATGTGTCGGGGAGTCTAGATCCTAACCTCATGACGCATAGCTACATTGTACTCTCTTATAACAGATAAACTTACTTGTGAACAGGCCTGCAGATTTATTTACGCAGACAAGTGAGTTATAACCTCTCAGTCTGCTCAAAAGCTGAGTGTACAAGCCTCTAAACTGCTTTTTAATTAATAGCTGATCCTGCTCCATCGATCTGCTCTCTAATTATGGGAACCTTGCTTATAATGGATCAGCTGCCCTTGTAATGCACACAACCACAAAACCATCTGCACACACACGCACGCACGCACACACACAGGCACATCACGCATACCTCTACACCATTAAGCCGGACGTTTTATTCAATTCATTATGGGAGGTAAATATTTTACCAGCCGGAAACATTGTCTGAATGAGTCTTCGGCCCAAAGTCCCACAGGCTTAGAATGAGTTGACATTTTTAAATACGGTCGTACCAAGATAATGGTGTTTTCTGCCCGATCAATAGCTGTTAATACGTGTACAGTGACACAGTATATCAGCCTCTGGGCGGGCCGCCAGCAAGTGGGGAATGACTCCAGTCAGCACTTTGGGAGATGGGAGAAAGGGGGAGGGAAGGAGAAGCGGGGGTGGGGG
The DNA here is from genome assembly GCA_023631565.1 of Gymnocephalus cernua. NCBI lineage: Eukaryota > Metazoa > Chordata > Actinopteri > Perciformes > Percidae > Gymnocephalus > Gymnocephalus cernua. Next base: position 32,322,502 of record CM042427.1, on the reverse strand, counting down.
GGGGCAAACACACACATGCACATGTAGGCCTGGTGATGCCTTGACATTGCATGTATTTGCTGTGTTGGTGTAGTGCAGCAAAGAGGGTGGAGCCAAGGGTGCTGAAGTTTCTGTCATCATGGATTTAAGAAGCTGGCTCTGATGGGTTTTGCAGCACTGCGGACGTGCGTGCGTGCGTGCGTGCGTGCGTGCGTGCGTGCGTGCGTGCGTGCGTGCGTGCGTGCGTGTGTGTGTGTGTGTGTGTGCGTGTGTGTGTGGCTTTGTCTGCACAGCCCCAGCTGTAGCTAAAGACGCTCATGGTTCTTCAGTGATGGATGTTCAAACCTTCCCTCACACATAGCTTGTGACACTGTACATGAGATAAGTGAAATAAATGGGATGTGCTGACCATTAATATCTTTGTTTGTCGTCATCCATGGCCTGTAACACCACACCTGTGTGGCACTGCAAAAACAAATTAAATCAGTGAGCTAACAACATCTGTTTGACAGTTTCACTCACTCAATAAGGCAATACCTTTGATCAATGGTGACATTTGATCAGTGAAAGCAGCCATTAGTGTGACATACTCGCATAACTGTCTCTGCTTTTATGTAAAGAACAATCGCTCTGTTAACTTCAGCTGGTCATTTCTTTCTCATGGAACAGCAATCTTAAGAAAATCATAATGCCATAAAGTCATTCTTTGCTGATCTGGAATGATGCCTTGTAATTACCCTGCACTCACCCATGACTAGCACGTTAGATTGAATGACTCACGTCCAGGGAAACGCTCAGCAATCCATTGCTAATCTTGATGTATCTTCTTAAAACCTCAAGGTTGAAATAGATATTGTCACTCAAACAGGCACAGCGGAGTAAGGTGATGACGGTACTGTTCAATACTTTAGCACCACCCACCTAACCACCTACCCACACACCACACATCACACATCACACATCACATACAAAGACATTATAACCTTCAGTGGGTGAAGGTTGCATGCACCAGTTAAAGGGGCAATATAACCTGGTAGTCACTTCACAGTGAAACCACCAAAAGAAATAATTCAACGGACAAGAAAATAGTAGGCTTATATGGTACACTTAAGCATTTATAACTTGCAACAAATGGCTTTCTTAATGGTTTATAAATTTTTTTTATATGCATCACTATAATATCACAAAAGGGATTTTTCATAACATTGCAATGCAAACGTTCTTTTTAAAACGTCTAATATTGTCATCCCACACCAGAAGTGAAACAGGGGAGAGATGGGAAATGACATGCAGCAAAGGGCCGCAGGTCGGAACCGAACCTGCGGCCGCTGTGGTAAGTATTGAGCCTTTGTGCATGGGGCACATAGATCATATAAATTAAAAGAAAATAATATAAAATACAGGTGTACAATACTTGCAAAATGAGTAGAACCAAAATGTATATGTGTAATCAGAAGAAATAAATATATATAAAGATATGTAAATGGTTAAAGTGACAATATAAAGGTGAAGATATCCCACAAATCTGTGAACATGTAAGCTTGCTTTAATGAATCCCTGCCACTGATTGATCAGTGGTAAATTGTTAAAGGCTGCACTATTTTTTCTGCACTTCACAGAGAGGGGGCAGGGGAGTATGAACAGCACATCCCCCCGGTCCCCTCCGAGCTACCCTGTGCACGTCTGGATGTTTGAAGACTATATACCGTGTAGAGCATGAGGGCGCTGTCAATAAGTCGGCCTCTGGAGGCAGGTAATCTTTATTCCTCCAGCCTGACAGCCTGCAGCCCTTTTATGTGGGGAAGGGAGTGGCCCTCCTGTGTCCTTTTCCAGTTCTTACATCATCTGCTGCACATTGGTTGCTACTGAGGCAGTTTAATGCACGGTACAAATCATACAGTAATCTCACTCTCAGTGTGAAACTGGGTGAGATGACAACTTCAAAAGTGATATTGTCTATCCATGTTTGATGATGAGAAAGAAATACCCACTGACTGTTTTAGTGGAGTTAAAATAATCATAGGAACTTGAGAAACAAAACCTCATCAGTCCAGTCATGCCACATTAAGTGTTTCATTTTTGGAGATGAGAAATTATTAAACCAACAATTCTGTGAAAAAATTGCATTGTGCTCAATATTAAAGTGCCCATATTATGAAAAAAATAAACACTTTTTCTGGGATTTGAGGTGTTATTTTGTGTCTCTGGTGCTTCCACACGCATACAAACTTGGAAACAAATCTACCCATGCTGTTTTGAGTGAGATACGGGTTTCTGAATGTGTCCTGCCTTCAGTCTCTGGGTGAGCTGTTCAAAATCTGCAGGGCTTGTTACGTAACTAGCCGAAATGACGGGCTAAACACAACCGTTAGCATGCTAGCGCTAGCGTTAGTATGCTAGCTCGTTCTCAATGGCAAAGCACTGCTACAACACACATAAATTCACCATAATCTACAAAAGAAGTACTTACATGTGCGCCCTCCTTTAGAAGAAGTCTCCCGGCTAATCCTGCCTTGTAACTGACCAAAGTTGGAGAAACAACCTTTCTTTTACTGTCTATGGAGCTAACTGACATGATCTACGATCTGAGCTACTGCGCATGTGCGAGAGGAATCAAAGAGTACAGAAGAAAAGATGATTCACTCTGTAGCTAAAACAGAGACCTGAACACAAGGTGAAAAGAGGAGCTGCAGCAGTGAGAGAGAGAGCTGTGCTGTACAACAAAAATATGGTGTTTTTTGAAAATTAAACCATGTAAACCTATTCTGGTACAACCTTAAAATACAATTATGAACCTGAAAATGAGCATAATATGGCATCTTTAACACACACAAAACAAACACAATCTAATGAGGGGCTTTTCAAGGTTAGACACTAATCCCCTGGAAGATAAAGATGAAATTAACCCCACGAATGAGTACTTTAGATAAAGTAAAACAAGCTAACCGCCTATTCAATATTTTCTAGTAATGATGGGTCAAATGATAACTGTAAAAGGGGTTGCTTTTATGAACCCACAGAGAATTATCACCTGACTGCAGTTCCCCTCGGCAACTGAGCATTTCAGCATCTTCTAGGTCCTTGGTTTAATGTCTCACAGCTTTACTGGTATGGAACAGTCTCACTGCTGTCATTGTCATTTCCTGCCATAAAGCATGCAACTGTTTTCAGGGGAAAAGTCCTAAAACCCAATGAACACTACCTGCCTAGACACAGTTAGCGACTAGCTGGTGTACAGAGTGGAGCATTTAGCAGCTAAAGAACTGGATCTTTTTCTGTGAGTCGTTTAAGACCATAACAAAGCTACATAAGGAGCAGAATGGAGTGGTTGTTACTGAAAAATGAATGTTATTTTGTTATGAATGGCCTTAATAAAAAAAAAAATTTAGTGTATTTGTAATAAAGTGCCCATATTATGATTTTTTTTTAAAAAATCAATCTTTTTCTGGGATTTGGGGTGTTATTATATATACCTAGCTACTACGCATGTGTGACTGCCAACAAAGATGATACAGAAGTGAGATGTCTCACTCTCTAGCTAAAACAGATACCTGAACACAGGGTGAAAAGAGGAGCTGCAGCAATGTGTAGTACATCAAAAACATGGTGCTTTTTGAAAATTAAACCACATAAACCTATTCTGGTAAAACCTCAAAATACAATTATGAACCTGAAAATGAGCATAATATGAGCGCTTTAAGTCCTAAGGGTCTGAAGATTAATGATAGCAGAATTACTCTGTCTGACCTCTGACAGTTTCACACCTGTTCAGCAGCAGAGGAAATGAATGGTCACAATGATGTGGCCTAATGATGATAAAGAAAAGCTAATAATAAAATATGATATTTAATGAATATTCTACTTGATAATATCCCTTCAAATAATGGGTTGTTTTTTGGCACATGATGTAGACTGCGCAACGACATTACTGCACCAACTCTCCAGCAGCAAGTGTGAAACAGCAAGTCAAGTCATTTTAATATTTTACTATCTAGGAACAAGAACAGAGAAAAAAAGCCCTGAATAAAATCATGAGAAAAAGCTTATCTTTCATGTAATCTTTCAACTGATTAGGCTACATCTAGGCTACATCTAGCTCTAACATGAGTGAAAAGGGGAATTATTAAAACAGAATCATCTAAAACTGATCAGAAGAATGACTCTTTTTATTTTAAAGCTTTGAGCTCATCATTTATTATTCCCTTTGGCACACTCACTGTTTTTACTGTTCTTACAACTGCTTCACTTCTGGGTTTTAATTCCCTCATGTTACCTAAATCTCAGCTGCAGCTCAGCATTGTGACATTTTTATACTTTCAATTTCTCTTTGTTCTCTCTCTCCTCTCTCTCAAAACGCTGTGTCATAGTCTGCAGGCTGGATGTTACAAAGCCCTGGATGGACTCAGCTGCTCCATTATGGATTAGGCAGCAGCACACACCTCTCGCCCCCAAAGACCTAAAAGAACATTTTAGAACACGACGGTATACACTGTGATCTTTAGATTCACCATTTGTCTAAAAAATTTCAACTTGTGTATGCACTTCTGTGTTATCCACTTATGCTCTTAACATGACAGGAGATGATAAAGATGGAAATAACAGATAGCCATACCATGTTTTTTTTCCTATACTAAAAACCCAACCTTGAACTGACATTGCTCATATAAAATAGATTTTTGAAATTGGCTGGAGCTTCATGAGGACATCGCCTGGTAATGAACCCCAAGGGGCCTATTTTAACGATCTTTAACGCAAGTATCAAACGCCAAACGCAAGTAGCTTTGCAACGCAAATCTAAAATGGGTTGGTCTGAAGTAGCTAGGTGTGGTTTGGCCAACATAAACCAATCAGAGCGTCATCTCACATTCCCTTTAAGAGCAGGCGCACTTGTTCCATGGCGGATTGCTATTATGACGGCGGATTTGCCTGGCGCACGCCAGTGTGCGTCAGGTGCAAAATAGGAATGATAAATGCGTCGGTGTACAGTAAATTGCGCTGGGTGCAATATAGGGCCCCAAATGTCTTTATCCAAATGGACGTCTTAATGTGAGTTTCACTCCAGATTACATCTGTTGATACTGCCAGTGGTTGGACACTGCGGCACCAGGTTACTCTAAGGACAAATCCCTGTAGGTTGAACTTGTTTTGTTGCACTCCTGCACCCTCCCTGTCCTCCAAAATAACGAGTCCCAACTGAATAGGGACCAAGCAGAACTTATTCTTCTTCAAGTCACAGACTGTATCTCTGAAAAGGTTTGGCAGAAAGTAGCTGTTACATGAAGGAAGCATGGATAAATGTAAGGGAATTGGCATTTACAGTATTTATTAACTGAAGGTCATCACATATTGGTCATAACAAAAAAAATTCAGGAATGCTTTATTGCTAATTAGTAGAGGAAGTGATTATGACTGCTGATGTTTCCTAAAGAGTCCTCATGTAAACGTTAGACCTGTATTGAAAAAGGACTGCAGACTTAACTCTGACAAAACACCTGAAGCGGGATGTGAAAAAATACCAAAATATCATCTATTTTTTTTAACCAGATTTCTCTCCACAGTGACTCTTTGTACCTTCATTGCAGTACCTTCCTCCCTCTCTAGCTTTTAATGTAGCCAGCCAAAACCTAAAAATACCTTCCTTTTAGCATCACATCCGACGTTTCCCTGTGAACGTTCCCTCTGTTTAATCACGGCAGGAAGTGAATTGAGCACACACACCAGGGAAAAGAATAAGATTTCACCCCAGCTAGTTCTGGTGTGATGCGTTTTAAGGTATAGTCTACATGAGAGAGAGGTTTGAATGTTGTAAACTGCTATGAGATCACTATGACGTTCATCACATGTGGTAGTTATGGGGCGGCTCTTGTGTTTTGTTGTATAATTCTTGCATAATGCATGTGTATGTTTGTACATGCATACAATTGTGCAAACTAATTATATAGCCTACTGATGGAATATTTGTATTAACAAGTTTGCATTTGCTAATGCATTATATTACATTACACAACATTTCAGAAATCTGTCAAAATATTAATGTGAAATATAAAGTTAAATGTTGATCGTGTGTCACATCTGGTGTATGTGACTAAAGAACAAAGACAAAGAAAAACATGGAGCTATTAAGTCAGTTAACCTTCGCTCTTCAAATGAAATCTTTACACCTAAATCAAATTCTCTACAATATTGTAATTATTTGAACAAGAACAGTGACCATGCACTCTCCCTTTTCTGATTAGTGAGATGCACTCTCCAGCTAATGTAATTGTATTTCTCAGGTTTAATTCCCCCAATATCACTTCATCCATCTTACAGAAGCTTAGATGGAGGCCAATAATAGGGCTGCGACCTTCCCCGGTCTGTCTGCCTGCATGCTCGTCCGTCTGTCTGCATGTCTGGATGTCTGGCTCTGTCTCTGCTATTATTAGCACCAAGGGGGAAAAAAATACAGCGATGGCTTGGTTAACAGAGAGAACGCCACGTCACACACAGGGCCTACCTCGAAATGACTCAGTACTTTCTGCCAGGCAAGGAAGCAGAATGAATAGGTGACGTAATGCTAAACCCTCCTTGAGTGCATTTTCTCCAAAATAATAGTAAGTTGCTTGTCAAAAAACAATTTTTAGTTGTTGCTTCAATATGTTTTAGGCGCATCCAATTGCCTCAGTTTGCCATTGTCTTAAATGTGACAAATCTGCTCTCCTTAATGTTTGCTATCTGGCTTCTGTATTCGTTTATTTGCCTCTCTTCAGACCTTTGGATGAAAACTGTAATCCCCCCAAGGCTGCTGAAGCACAGCAGGATGCTAGCAACAGATTCCAAGGCAACAGCATCAGCAAATCACAAATTAACACTTTGTTTACAGGTACAAAAAGAAGGCTAAACATGCATCACCATCTGTTGCTGAGTCAAATGGTGGAATGATTCATGCTAACAATGCATTGAAAATGTGTTTGCCTGTCTGTGTGTATTTGAAGGGGTACTATTTTGGGAAATTAGCGTGTTCAACAGCACTTTTATCTGTGATGTGTTTAGCCTAGCAAAGCATAGTGCAAAGCAGTGGATGCAGGGAGTAACAGCTAGCTAGTTTAATTACACAAGTATCCTTTGTAATGTGTAGAATAGAAAGCAAGACACTGGTTTAATGAGCGGTTAGCTTACACATTTTTACTCATGATGATGTATAGCACCGCAGAAGTCACGCTGAAGTTGCTGGCTTTGCACACTTTACCAAAACCCTGTTGATTGATGGGTATTATTGGCAAGTTTGCAAGCTAGCAACTTACAACATGCAAAAGACAATTCTGGAGTTGCTGGAAGGTGTGCTTCTTCCTGTTTTGGCGGAGGCTAACTCTTTCCTCCTGATAGCAATGTTTGTGCTAAGCTAGGTTAAACACGTCCTGCACAGAGAGGGATGAGATCTTCTCATTTAATTCCTGGTAAGTCCACAAACAAACGCACCCAAATTATTGTGTATTTAACTAAAATGGAAGAAGTGTCTGTATGTCTGTCCTTCAATTTTTTCGACAACCGTTCATCTGATTGACTTCACACATGGCTAGTGTATTGCTGAGGAACCAAGAAAGTTTTGAGAGCGAGCTCTTGAGGTCTATGGGTCAAATTTATTAGTAGTGCGTTATGCAAACACTATTGAGAGAGGACCCCTATTAACTGTTACACCGCCAAACGGCATGCTGGGTAAAGCTTGCTCTTCCTCACTCACTACAATACATAACAGATAAACAGATAAAGAAACAGTCCTTCCAGAAAAGAGTTTTTTGTGATTGTTGCGGGCAAAAATCCTTGATTATGCGGCACGTTTTCTTAAAAAATGCGATGGAATATGTGGGATATTTATGCAATTTTATGCGATGAAATTGCAGGAACTTGCAAAAACTGTGGTTTGATGAAAAAGAAAAAAAAAGTGATTCCCCAACACCCTGTTCTCACTAGGTGTAATTACGTCACTTCAAAATGTTCCCATGGCAACGGGAAAATGGCTGCTCTTGTGTAAACTAAATGCTACATTTTTCACGCGACTGTTTTTGCAAGTGAAAGTGCGGCGTATTTGAAAAAAATGCGGACTTTGGCTGATTATGCATTGAATTATGCGAACGCATAATCACGTTTTTCTGGAGGGACTGAAGAAAAAGAGACTTATAACATTATAGCATCAGCGATGGAACTCGGAATTTACGCTTTAATTATTGGGAATAGCCTGTGTGTGTGTGTGTGTGTGTGTGTGTGTGTGTGTGTGTGTGTGTGTGTGTGTGTGTGTGTGTGTGTGTGTGTGTGTGTGTGTGTGTGTGTTGTGTGTGTGTGTGTGTGTGTGTGTGTGTGTGTGTATCACACACACACACATTTTGTCTGCAGAGCCAACGCCTCAGTCCAGTGAAGAGGGATGGCATTGCTCCAGAGACGCTGACAAACTGGTTAAATTTACAGCCATGGCCCCCTCGCTCCACATCCTGATTCTCATTTCCACCACCATCACAGCCCCACACAGACACTTATTACCAGACAGGACATAAAACATGCTTCTCCCTCAGCACAGTCTTTTTTTATCTCTCAAGATAGCAAAGGCGTGGAAAGGAATAATTGCCACAGTCAGTGTGGAGTGTGCATGTACAGATAATATTTATTAACTTCTCAAACCCCAAACGGTTAATCTAAACATTGTTACTTCAATTAATTAATTAATTAATTTGATATTAGGTGAGATCCCAAAATGTCAGAATATGTCCATATATGTCATCTAGAATATTTCCATTTGACGGAATGGCGTAGCCATACAAAACATGGACTCTGAGGTTAGAATATTTCATTTAGAGTAACCATATTAGAGCTTCAATGAATGGTATATAATATAAATGTAATACTTTCAGACAGTCTGGAATTAGAGATGATCTCCCCAACCCTAAAGTAACTTCAGTGGAAATTAAACAGGGGAAACTGAATGTTAACTGGATGTTGTGAGAAATCAATAGAGAAGCTATTTCTATTACAGCCTGAAACAACATTTTTGCACACTTCCAGCATCTTAAGACAAATTAGCTAACTGCAACGTATGCTGATTGCATTGGGACTGAAGGACCAAACACCCTCAGATAGTTTTCAGCAGCTATACATTTCAAATTCATCCCAGAGTTTCCTGTAGGAGGCAATATTTTCTAAATGGTATCCATACGCTTTTATAGCCTCGTAATACTCTCGTGGGTTTTGAGAAAGGGCCAGGGGTGATTAAGGTGAGACTTAAAATAGAAAGTTTAAGCACTCTTCAAGTTTGAAGCATGAGGAGGGAGGGCTGTTTCATAACAGGGCTTCTACAGTGGCATCTCACGGAAAGGCTCCCACCACACCTTCTACTCAGCAGCATTGCAGGGGTATAAATCTTTGAAGAACTGCAACCTGCGTCACGCATGCACATCCAGCGTCAAAGCTGTCCCACCCAGTCGGTGGGTGAGGAGAGATGGGCTAATCAGGGACAATCCACAAGGCCTAAGGTCTTAAGGTCTACAGTACAGCAGCGGGTAATCCATCATGTGACTTTAATACACATCTGCACTGTGGCCCTGAGAAGCAGAAGAAAGAACATATCTACAAGAAAGAGGTCAAGGTGACATTGCTTTCCGGCCTGTGTTGCTCCTAAGAAATATTTATTTTAACAGATAAATCAGAGTGACACATTTATTTTCCTCAGGCCTGAAAACATGCAGAATATTACATTACAATATTGGCACTCAACATTGAACTTTACAGGTTAATAGATCACATTTCCCCCCAGGGATCAATACATTCATATCTTTCCTTAACCTATAAGATTACATTATAGTTTATTTGTTGATTATATAGTTATTATTAATTTGAATCTGCAAAGTCAATAGTAACTATAGATATGAAATCAATTAAGTGAAATAAAAAGTACAAAATTTCTCTCTGAAAGGTAGTGGAGTAAAAGTATTAGGTAGCATACAATAGAAATACTCACATAAAGAACAGTACAAGTACCTCAGAATTGTATTTAACTGCAGTACTTGAGTTAATGTACTTAGTTACTTTCCACTAGTGTTATGAATGCTGTTACATAGGCTATGTACAAGCAAAGAATGAGCTCTTTTTCAGACCACTAAAAAGTGGGTGTTGCATATAAAATAAACACAATGAAAACATGTGCAGCCTCAATAATGTCAAGTCTTTATTGATATATATGGTGTCTTACAGCAATACATGTCAACTACATTCAATCCCCATGCTTTTGTAGTCATGGTAACTCTAATAAACATTAATAAAGAGATAATAATGATTAAACACTCCACTGAACAGAATCATACATGTCACACACATGGCCAGAAACAAAGCTGCTGGTGTTTTAAGGCATTTCACATCCTACAGTTATTTGTTCTATGGCTAAATCTTTATTTAGTTGATGCTGATTTTTGTATCAATGACGCATTGTGATGCAATGTGTTTTCAGAAAATGCTTGATGCTTTTTCCCCCATGAAGTGGTGTTGCATGTGCACTTAGAAACGTTTGGCAGTGCAGTAGTTGCAGGCTAGTAGTGACACCATTGAAAACTCCTTTGGTTTTACAGTGTAAAGGTAAAGGCTTGACATTTGCAACCAAGAACCATTTATCCATTGTTATAGCAGTTTACTATAAAATGCTGCTTACATTTTTAAGTTCTTGTACATCTGAGATTTTTCTACTGCTTTACATTGGAATTCTGTTATCCATAAAACAAAATGCCCAATTTTCAGATTTGCCACCCCCTAAATTATTCCAGTTATGATAGGCCACTGTGTAGAGATACACACAGACACACTCACTACAGTACTAAGATACTTATCACAAGCCTCAAGTTAAACAGCAGGAATCCAATCCAGAACAGTCTTCCGTACAATCAGTCGTTTTTTTGTTTTAATTGTAAGTGCAGCTTGTCAGGGTGTGGGTCGCCTCGACCAGCAGCAGGAGAATAAGCTTTGTTAAAGTCGGCAGTGCGCAAGCAGAAAAGAACAAGCTACACATCTCTCATACTGAGGGGTTTTAAGTGGTGAGGTTGTACTACAACAGACATTTTCTCCAGTCATGGCCACAGTTGTAAAGAGAGAGAGGTCAAGTTGTTTCAAACACGTGCAGTCTGGCGGCTTCTGACTTGGCATATTTTGAGTGATGATGGCATGGTTTTCTTCTGGCTGAGTGATATGGTATGGATCCTGGGGAATCCATACGAAGGGAAATGGTGTTGAATATGCGCACAATTCATAACACCCTGATAGATCATGGAGAATCTTGTACTTTTGTGCTAAAGCGAAATCTGCAATTCAGTATGTATAGTATAGTATAGTTCATATAACTGGACGGTTTCAAGATAAAAATCACTACCTCTTTCTTATTATATTAGCTGCATTTTGCTTCCTTTGCTTAACCCTTTTCCCTGTATCCTTCGTAGCACATTGTGCAAACTGTTTACCAAATTTGGTAGTTTTGACCTTCCAAGGATTTTTACATTTTCATAGCACATGACTATTTCAGTTATTAATACGTTTTGTGCATGATGATGCTCAGTATTGTAGATGGTGGAAAGGAAAGCATGAGACGGCCTTTTAACTCCAAACAATGACATTGTTTCCAATGAGCAATGGGCCGATGGATTCCATGCAAGCATGACATCTACATACACCATGCAAAATGATGCTCTATTAATACATTTGTTTTCTTGTTTTGCTTCAAATCTCATTTAAATAGCTACGGGAATCCAATTTTGAGAATGAAACTTCACCGGGAAAGTAAAAAGGAGTTGGAAGAGAATGACTCTTCCATGCTGTTGTCATGCAGAGCTGATTAAACCACAGTCAAGTCACTGATGCACCAACTGGGATCAAACAAAGTGTGCAAGAGCACATTTTGCCTATGAACCCCATTTTTAGTAAAGAGACTCAAAATAATGGCTCAGCAATACACTATCAAATATTATTGTTTATTTTGGCTGGTTTCCGCTAACTAACTTTTTTTTTGTATTGTATGTATGTAAGTGGATGCACACACATGCTTTCATAGGAATGTGTTGAGAGGATCTCACAGCTTGTGGTATTAGTGAATAACCAGTTTAGAGTTAACATCTACCGTGTTTCAGTATCACATATTGTGTTGTATTATGTAACATCAGCCCAAAGTGTGAAAGACTGAATATTATATTTTGAAAGACCATACTTCTGTATGAGATGCTACCTATGTGCTTGTCATTATTTGATGTTGAGGAGAGAAGAGAGAGAGAAGAGAGTACTGTGGTTTTGTATCGAGTGATGGTTACAGTAGAGTTATAATGGATTTCCTTTGAGTAACACATGTGAGGGACAAAGGGGACAGGGCAGGATAAACCCACATAAAAACAAACATCTAGCTCCCAACTCAACACACTTGTGGACATCCAACGCACAATAGTGCAGAAAGAAACCATGATGATTTTACTATGATTATAATAAGGCGGTTTTGCTATTATTTTAGATCCCCACAAGTGCTTAAGTGGCCCAGGGTTTGTTTTAGCATGGGAAATCAAGAGAGAGGTATAGGTTTGCACGGTAAAAGGGAAATCTGAGGGGGTCAAAAACTAGCTTAGTTTTTCTGATTGGTGGGAATGTCGCTGGGGTCTTGCTGCTTCTCCATCTTCTTGGCGGTGACCACTGTCTCCTCATAAATTTCACGCTGGGTCACCTTGCCTGCAGACTTGCTCTGCTGCTGCTGGTCCTCGTCCTCCCTCTTGGAGCCCTTGCTGGAGCTGGTGTAAATACGGCTCTGGTAGTTGTAGCCTTGCCCAACACTTGAGCTCATGGAGGAGCCGGGATAGCTAATCCCTGTCCCGATGCGGGTCTCCTCCCCTTCCAGTAGTTTCCTGTAAAGAGGACAATGGAGGGACGGGTTTTCGAAAGAATAGAGATAACATAACACACACACACACACACACACACACACACACACACACACACAATGTCTGTACCTTAGAGAGAAGAACCTACCTGTAAGCTGCAATTTCAATATCCAGTGCCATCTTGACGTTCAGCAGATCCTGGTACTCCCTCAGGTGACGAGCCATCTCGCTCTTAGTGGCCCTCAGCTCATTCTCCAGCTCTACCATGTTGTCCTAAGGACAATCAAACAATACAAGAATTATAGGACAGGATTCAAGATTTCAAAAAAAAGAAGTAAAGAAATATATGCAGTGCCCAGACAAAGACCTCTGTCAATCCTATTGTTAACCTGAACATTGTGTTGCTAGGAATTTGAGTCGTTTATGAGCAAAATGGGTTGAAATGTTTGTCCTGAAAACATATTCTCAGTTGGGATGGCTGAATCCAAAACAACACTGAAATGACTCCTTTAGCGCACATAGACACACTCAGTGGGCGTTGTCAGATGCAGCTGCTGAGCGTCTGTCCCCGGGGAATGAGTTTCAGCACCACGGACAGAGCTCAGCTGCTCCTGATATTATTATTGCTCTGACATTCACTTCTTAGGAGGAAAAAACGCTATACAGTGTATTCTTTTTAATGTAAATGAACCTTTATGAGAATGAAAAATAAAATGGCTGATTCTTACACCTTTGATAAGCGGTTAACAAGTCATAACAAAGGTGGTTACCTGGTAGTTTCCAATCTCCACATTGTGCCTCTCCTCCATCTCCCTGAGTTGCTTTTCCATAGACTCGTTGGTTCCCCTCAGACTCTCTATCTCGATGGTCTTGGACTGCAGCTGCCTCCTGAACTCGTTCAGTTCCTCCCTGCTGGCGCGAATGGCCTCGTTACTCCGGGTGGCCTGCTCGGACAAGTCGGCGAACTTGGTCTTATACCACTCCTCGGCTGACTGCATGTTCTTGGACGCCATGGACTCGTACTGGCCGCGAATCTCTTTGAGGGCGGAGGTGAGGTCCGGCTTGGACACCTCCATCTCCACAGACACCTGGGCAGCGTGGATCATGTCCGTCAGCTCGGCCACCTCCTCTTCGTGCACTTTCCTGAGGAAGTTGATCTCGTCCAGCAGAGATTCCACCTTCTTCTCCAGGTCCAGGCGCACCATGGTGGCATCATCCACATCTTTCCTAAAAACCTTGAGGGTGGCCTCCGCGTCCTCCCGGGCGCGGTACTCCTCTTCGTATTTCCCCCTGAGCTTCTGCAGGTCGTCTTCAATACAGTCCCTCTCGATGATGAGCTGGGACTTCTCTCCGTTCAGCTCTTCGAGCTGGGAGCGCAGTTCGCGGATCTCTTGTTGGTAAAGCTCGGCCAGGCGGGACGGCTCGGTCTGCCGTTGGCGCAGAGCAGTCAACTCCGTCTCCAGCACTTTGTTGTGCTGCTCCAAGTTGCGCACTTTGTCGATAAACATTGCAAAGCGGTCATTAAGACCCTGCATTTGTTCCTTCTCATTGGTGCGGACGATTTTGAACTCATTGTTGAGGACGTTGCTCTGTGTCAGGTCGAAGGTCTCCAGTGGCATGGAGCGGCCAGACTTTCTGTTGTAACCCAGAGATGAAACGTTGCTCCGGGTTGCAGAGGAACGGTAACCTCCCCGGGACACGTTCACTGTCCGCGACGGAGAGGACGCATAGCGGGGAGACTCCCCGAAAATCTTGCGGTAGGAGGAGGAGGAAAAGACATCAGATCCGTAACTCATCTTGGCTTGAATGGAGACAGAGCAGAGCAGTGGGCGCGTCTCCTTTATATAGGGGGACCAACCCAATCACTCATTAATGCCCGGTGGTAATATCCGGACTCAATCGTTCCCCGTGAGTCAGGGAGCCCAGTAGCCTAAATATGCGAATCGATGCTGAATATTGTGCTGAATTTCCTTATAATTATAATTAGTCTACAATTGTCCCGACATTGGTCCAGATGTGCGCAGTTGAAATTGTTCTTTGTGTGGAGCAGATGGATGTCCTTTTTGGCGCAGTGGTGCATCAGCTTTTATTGCACATTTAGCCTACACTTAATAGAGAGACATATCGAAATATTCTTCCAAAATCATTAGCTCAGTGTTTTTGTAGCTGAGAAAACAATATTGAAAACCAAGATAGGCCTACCTCTAAAAGTTTTTAAAGAACCCTTACCCACTCTAAATCCAAATTCACGTAAGGAACAATGACGGTGCACTTTACTTTAAAACTTTATTCTTATCAACTAGTAGCTGCCAACTAGGCATGGAAATGTACGGCAAAGCACGTTTATTTATAGAGCACCATCATATACACAGAGGTAATTCAAAGTGCTTTACAGGCAAAACAACAACAAACAATATACAATAAGATACATGAAAGGACAGACACATCTTATAAAGATTCAACAAAGTTTAAAACCTAAATTAATGAAGTCATTAAAAGTACCATAAAAAGACTAATTAAAAGTTTTGGAAAAGAGAACAGTCTAACTTAGTTTAATAATTGGTAACAGTTGGCGCATATCTTAGATCTGATGGAAGCTGATTCCAGCAGCGGGCAACAAAATGGCTAAAAGCCATTTCAACACACTTGGACTGAACTCTGGGAACCACTAACTGACCAATCCTATATATTACTGTTGTCTAAAACACTGCAGTGACACTGTCCACAAAACTCAATTCTGCACAAATCAATAGGGTTTTAAAGGTTCAAAATGAAAGAACACGTGTGTTTGAATGAGGCCAAAATAGATAACATAATAAATGTATAATAAATGTGCTGAAAATGGACTTTGTGAGCGGCAGAACATAAGAGAGGTGAGTTTCACTTGGAACTTTTAGATTTGTTGACCTGCTGACCGACATCAACAGGAATAGCTATTAAATGAGGACTTATCATTTGAAGATTAAGTTGTTCATGCATGTATAAGTAACAACTTGCATCTAATGCTGTTGTTGGCCTTGAGGTGGCTTTTTGAGAGTTAAGAGTTAACTCTCCAAGAAGAGATAGTTTAAGATATTTATTCATATTTAAAGTTTATCTTTAAAGACAAAGTAAAGTTGAGATAATAATTGTTTTGTGTGATGTATATTTAGTTTTTCTGGACTCCATTGAAAACAGCATCCCTACTGACAGGCCTTTGCTGCCCTCTGTTGTCAAATTGCAGCACACTGCAAGCAAAGATGAATGTAGGACCACTTGGTACAAAGCTATGTAAGTACATGAACTACATGTGAATATGAAGCATGGGGCAAAGTGCCAACAGTCAGCTTCAGACAGGTCAACCCTGATTGGTGCCATTTCCAGGCTGACATGATGATACCATTCACCTGAGAGACACACATTTGATGCAGAATATTCAAACATGAGCCACTGAGATGCCCCATAAGTGCCCTGGAGATCTTTTCTGCCTTTCTCTTCAAATATATGCTGATATCAAACAATGTTGCAAAGAAACAATAGAATGTTGCCCTGCAAGCCAAAGTAAATTAGTTTGTGGCAGGGGAGGCACGTAGTTGTAATGACAAAGTCAATAGAAGACCTTTTTTTCCCCATTATCTGCAAAAATGCATTTTTGAATTTGCGCTGTGGAAGTTTGGGAGCCATATATCAAATTTTTGCAGCCAAGTAGCTCTGCCTCTGCATGCAGGCAGAATGTATCTGAAATGAAAAAATGACTGAGGTTACCGACCTTTAACTTTCAGGGTGTTTGAGGTTGTTCGTATCAATAGGGTAAACAGACTTATAGCCCTTTTTTAGTCCTCTTAATTTTAGAACAGTGTGGCAAGACAATGACAATATACTATTGGTGTGAACACCTGTAAATGAAAGCTGAAAGTCACAACATTAACCTCTAAGTCATTGTTTAATTTCAGACCCACGGCAAAACATGTGCCATTGTCCAAATACTCATGGGATGCCACTTACCGTCAATATCCAGTGGTGGAAAGTAACCAAGTACATTTATTTAAGTACTTTTTTTTCAACAATACCTTTATTGGATTTTTCACATAACAACCCTAGAGCTGAATGAAAGGATATTACAACAATATATCAAGTAGGTACCAGATCAGCCCATCCCACCCTCCCTCCCTCCCACTCAACCCACCCCTACAGGTCCGACCATGTATACATTCCTACAGAGTGTGTACCAAGTCAAATAAGTAAGAGTAAATACAAGCCTTCAGTATATCATAAAATAAACAAGCAAAAACAAAGTTAGCCTAAAACAAAACTGTTGCAGAGAGGGAATACATAGCAGAGAGAGGTAGAAAGTAACTACAATTTTGAAGTGATTGTACTTTCCTACCCTCAAAACTTCTCAGATGGTTTCATTTATTTGTCTAAGGCCCAAAGAGGTGAACCTCTAATATTTCACCAACAAGCAAAGAATAGACAAATGAATACAAATTTGTGCAGCATACACTTTATTCTTTCTTCCCAGATTTATCAACCGTAGGTTGGTAGCCACAGGAATTAACTAATTAACTGTATCTAAGGAAGATAGCTCCACATTGAGCAGTTACAGCAGTAAAATGTTACTAGTTGCATCGGTATTAACAATCTAATAATGTCATATATAATAATATTTCAGTTACAGGTACGGTATATAGGGTACGAGTACTTTTACATTCCTTTATGTACATTTTGCTGATAACACTTCTGTACTTTTACTTGAGTAGCTATTTTTACACTGTTGTATTGCAACTTTTAAAGGATCTGAGAACTTTTCCACCAATGATAATATCCATCACAGAGTACAAATGTCAGATACAGTATCTCCACCTGATCGAGCTGTTGATGCAATCAGCCATCATGAGAGAACTATCTTTATTTTGTTAAATATTAACATTTAAAACAAATAAACATTCTTGGAAAAAGCTAAATGGATGCAATCCATCTACAGTAGGCTAGGTCTCCTCTCTGTACCTGGTTGTGGTCAAACTGATAACAGAACAGATGCAAAGCCGTGGTGTGACGTCTCTGCGCCACGACCACAGATAGTCCCGCCTACTCTTGATAGACAGGAGATAACACCTCCCCCTGAACGTCTCATAACAACAGCTGGTAGCACGGAGAGAGAGAGAGAGAGAGAGAGAGAGAGAGAGAGAGAGAGAGAGAGAGAGAGAGAGAGAGAGAGAGAGAGAGAGAGAGAGAGAGAGAGAGAGAGAGAGAGAGAGAGAGAGAGAGAGAGAGAGAGAGAGAGAGAGAGAGAGGCACTGGCACAGCAGAAACACTCATCTGCTGCCTGGCTTTACAGTGAAGACAGAAAGAAGAAAACACATTAGCGATTTTTCTCCGACTTTTGCACAGCTCAAGGCGCATGCTCAGACTAACTGACGGTGCAGTTGTTTTATTCAGGAACTCAGAGGTGAGTACAGTAATGCCAGTCACGGCTAAACGCAGTAAAATCTGCCCCGACACTTTGTGGCTTTTGTTTTTTGCATAAAAGCCAGCTAACGCGTTAGCTTGCCCGGATCACTTTTTGCCGTCCTTCTCAGCAATGTCGGATAAAAGAGAGCAGGAAAGAGGCTATTTGAGCGGACTGTTAGCTAAGTTAGCTTCTACAGTTGAGCAAATATCGGGACGTTGTTTGGTGTGATAACGTTGTTAGCTTGTGTAGATACTTTTACAGTAGCTTTAGCTAATTTCCCAGCGTTCGCCGTCGGTCTAGCTGAATAGCCCTTTATATTTATACAGCCAAAGATAAATGACACCTTAAATTTAGTGACAGTTAACGTTACGTGTACGTTAGTATTGTTTGCGATACACGCCGACGTACTGTCTCACTCTCAAGATTGACTTGAGGCAACAAAGCCTGCTTACAAGTTATGTTCCGCCTTCATTCAGGTGCTGTTTGCAGTGCAGGTTTGCTTATTATTGCTAGGCTGTGAATCTTTCCATGCCAGAGCTCCCTTCAGAGCCCAGTGGACCCAGGTCATGTCATGGGTTAAAGTGTCATAAAGGCATTAGCTAAAAAATAATAAAACATGAATGACTGAACAGTTTTACACGGTGCTAGATGTGTTATTTTTTTTACGAAAATGTGTTTACTCTCCTGTAAAGTCAACATTGATAATGAACAAACACATGTCAATGCAGCGTTTGTTGACAATTCACCTCTGCCTCAATATGCAAGTCTCATTTGCATTTGTGCTTGTGCTGGAACACAGAACAAGAAAGCTGACCTCCTCTGCTTTTCCTTCCTGTGGCCCAGCCTTTCCAGTGACAGGAGAGTGATAGTGTCAAAATAAACTTACAACTGGAGCCATTAAAGACTAGACTAGGCTTACATTCCACTTAGGCAGGCAGGAATTCCTGAGACTTTCCCACGGATTTTTCTATTTCTACTTTGGCCTCTCCTCTTTGGTCTAAGCCTGTTTGTGTGTGTGATCTGATGCATTAACCAAACAACCAGACTCCATCAAGTTATTTCCGTAAATAGAGTAAATCTTGTTCCTCCAGTCCAAGATACCACTACTGAAATTAAAAGTGACTGGAATGAAATTTATTTTGACTCCTTTTTTACTGTTGTATTTTTTTGTGTAGCAAAGAATGCTGAAGTTCAGTTGCGCATATTGAGTAAATGGTTGTGGGTTGTGTTTGACCACATCTTGTCAAATTGAGCCCCTCCCTATGTGTTGCTTTCCTTCACCCCAGACACTGAAAGGTTTTAAAGATGACCACTTCATGGAGTGACAGACTGCAGAACTATGCAGACTTGCCTGCCAACATGGATGGCGTGTCAATGAAGAAATACAGAAGAGAGCCATACCACAGGTAAGAAACAAGTGTGGCGGTACAAGGTGCATTTCTGATGATCTGAAACTAGGCTACATTCAGATGAGATACCTGAGCTTTTATTACATAATTTGTGCAGCCAGACAGAATAATTGACCCTTTTTTTGTGCCATACATATAAATTACAGGGAAACTACTGGGATTGGCAAAATAACAGCTTTAACTTTTGAAGGAATTACAAAGTCAGTTTACAGAAGTTTGTTATATTTAGAAAAGGTGAGTTTGTCATTACAGGAAACAAACATATTTACAGTAACAACAATCTCAAAACCCTTACAACAAATACCAAATGTGGAAAAACTGCTTCAGAACTTACATGGTTATGCAGGCTCATCAAACTCCAGATTTAAAGATTGACATGAAAGCCATGTAGTTTCCATGTAGAAATATCCGGTATAGGCCATACATCCGTAGAGTCTTTGTTTCCATCCATTTAGGAAAGTTTCTCATCTGTAACACCCATGTGATGGGGGTTTAATGAATGATCAGTAACCATCGGGGAAAAACAGGCCACTCTGTGCACATACATTCGTAAACAAATTATTATAATCATTTATGCCTGGATGGAGTCCGGTCCACTGCTCTCAATGGCTTTCCTAATCACCGATCTAACCATCACTAAGCAGTTAGTAAAGAGGATTGTCTTTTCTTAATTTCCCCTACGTAGAACTGACCAAAAGGTATGCCACATTATTTTTCATTCAGTAGCTCAAATTTGATCTGAGCATATTAACCATCACTGCTTTCTTAGAATATGTAATCCATACTAGGCTTGGATTAGATATACTATGGATGGCCAAACAGAGGCATTCACTGTTCATTTCACTGAGACTGAATGAATCATCACATACAAATAGAAACTTAAAACAGAACCTGAAATTGCCATTAAGACCAGATTATGAACCATATCTTTACATTCTCTACATTGTGTCACTTCTTTATTGTCGAATTGATTGAAATGTCACTGATCAACAAGATAACTTGAATATATTATTATTTAGTCTTACATCTCACATTGCCTGTCATTAAGTGGAGCAGAAGCCTTACTAGGTCATGAACCAGTTAGGTCTGTGAGCTTGAATATGGACATACAGTCAATTGTGATTTGGGAGTGGTTTTTGGACTATTATGCAAAATTCTTCTGTGCCTCATTGCAAAATGTCACTGGACTGTTGAGGTCCTGGGAGTGAGTGCATGAATCCAAAGCTTGTAGTTGGCTTAAAGGGAAAACAATACCCTCCACTGCATATTGAATACAATTGTTTTGACACTTATGCCGTCGATTCTACGCAGGACCATAAAACGGCCTTTACTTGCATAATAGGAGAGTCTTACCATAGATAGACTTAGACTAACTTGTCCCTGTACTTGTTAACTGGAAACGCCCTGTAGTCACCCTGGCTGAAAGGCTAATGTCAGGAGGCATTTAGTCCTTGTAGGAGGAATAAAATGTGTGTTGCTGTTCAATGTTTAACTCAGCCTTAGACATGCATGCCCTCCACTGTTCTTTCACACCATTATATAAATATGCAATGCTCACAGGGTTTATGAAACTGTTATTCATCTGTTAGCTCTGTGTGTGCTGACATAAGTCCTCCTCACCCCGTCCAGACACACACACGCAGACAATCACACGTGCAAAGATAACAAAGGTACAAAGGTGGTGTGTTGAGCTCGCTAAACAATATACCTTTGACAGCTGTTCTGTTTAATTAAATTAACCAAGGCTGCTTGATCTTGATTGAGCTTAGTCATTCTTGTAAAATATAAAAAAAACTTTTTGTTTACAAAGACCATTACTTCAAAGTAAGAGCTCAGCTGAAACAATGCGGCCTGGCAGTGAGCTGTGTATCACATAACAGAGGGCTGACGACTCTGCCCAGCAGCAATGATAAACTTTCTATCTCAGGGAGTCAAATCACTGTCCACTAGTGAGATTAGAGAGCAGTGGAAAAAATCTGTCTGATTGTCGCACAGCTGTGTTTAGATGGAGTGTCATTTTTTACAGGATTCTATTGTAACTGTGGTTTGGCCCATGGGGGGATATTTAAGGCAATAATGTTGTCAGCAGGACCAAAGTCGAGGCTGACTCTGAAAATCAAGTCACCTCCAACCATCCTTTAGGATGGATTAGGAGAGGTATGATCCTACATAAGTTATGATTTATGGCTGTCCATACTACACCTCCCATGTGCATTGAGCAAGAGGTCACATGTGAAATGACAACAGCTTAACAGAATAGAAAAGATTTAGATTGAAATCCCTCTCTGGAAAAGGCGTATGCTCGCTCAATGCTGAGAAATACTGACTGTAGTAGTACATTTGTTTTTATTGAGGCGTACCTCTGCTTTAGACGGACTATATTCTATGGAAGCAGGCTATGGCCAAAATAATTACAATTTCATAAGCAACTGAATAACTACATAAATTATCAGTAAGGGATACTTAATGTTGGAATATAAATACCACTGAATTGATAGCATAGAAATATGTCAATATTTAAGTGTTGCTATTTTAAAAACTACATTTTGTTTCCAATTTCAAGTGTTTTCGGTTTAAAGTCGCTCATGCGAACTTTTATTCTTGGATCAAATGACTGACAGACCATAACGTTCCTTCCTTGCTATCTTGATTGTTCAAATGTAAAAAAAATCATCTTAAATGTTGGTGTCTGAAACTAATCAAATTTGAGCGATTAGGTTTTTGCCTTGACTTGA
Organism: Gymnocephalus cernua; assembly: GCA_023631565.1. Taxonomy (NCBI): domain Eukaryota; kingdom Metazoa; phylum Chordata; class Actinopteri; order Perciformes; family Percidae; genus Gymnocephalus; species Gymnocephalus cernua. Next base: position 32,300,085 of record CM042427.1, on the reverse strand, counting down.
ATTTTAGATGTCAAAAATGACCAATTTGAACAATGTGAACATACTTTTTTATGGATATTTGACACTTTTCTAAATTTGGGAGTAAAAAAAAGTTGTTGCTATAAAGTGAGTGTTTAAATTTCACAATCAGGTATTCAGCTACCTTATTTCACTTCCATAAAATACATCCATGTCTACTAAAAGATAAAATGAGAAACATCTGGTGCCCCTGTGGGAGAACTCGATTACCAAATGTTTACTTTAAACCAAATCTCAGCATGGTAAGCAGCTGTTGCTCGGGGGCCGGGGCTTGCTTGATTCTACCTGACTTGTGTTTGTTCTAGATGTCTTTGAGGGCCCACAAACACCATGCTGCACAACAACAACACTGACTGACAGCACACAACAGAGAATGACGCAGAATGCCCACAATCATTTTTGCAACAAGTCAGAAAATGTCTGAATGGCAAGGAAGCAAAGCGAGAGAGAAGGCAGGGGGGGCATTGTTTGTGGGCCAGAGCTGCCCTGTGTAGCACACCAACGGAGAGTCAAACTGAGGTTTAATTTTGCGCAGAATGCATCGCCAGTTGTCTGCTGGACTAACATCTAAATGGGAACTTGTTCACTATGGATCTGCTGCCAGGTATTTCACAACTGATTTAGAGATTGGCAAAGATGAGAAGGTCATTGTCATAGATTATGACAATTGCCTTGCAGGATCAGTCAGTTTTATGTCAGATTAATGTGCTAGTTAAGAGTGATCTAACCTTGTTATTATTTCAGTGTGACTTTTTTGATTTCCCTTTAGCTGATTTACATCTTATTCCTATGACTAAACATTGACTTGTGTGGAAATATCTCAGAAGACGGCTACATGTTCAGTTCAGTCAAAGATGCTGAGATATGTGGGTCTGTGCCATCAGTCAGCATGTGTCTTTTCGGTTTGAAGCCCTGTCATCCAGGCTATGTAAACATTGTATATCACTGTGGCCGCTGTGGACCCTCAGTCTCCTGATTGATATGAGTCAGCAGCACAGTAGAGCTGTTTCCTGGAACATTGACATGCACTAAGTCTAAGTTAAATCTGTAGGGTTTCGCCATCTCCTCGTTTAGAGTTTTGTAAACTTCCTGTGGTTTTAGCAGGCGGCTAGCCACTGGACTAAAGACATGGTTTTAGATTACTCAACAATTTTAAATTCTTGTGTTACTCAAGTCCATTCAAGTGCTGAGTAGGACTTCACTAAAATAATATGATAATGCAGTTTAAAAATAAACAGACAGACAGAACAGAGGAACATCTGATAAATAAAATGTATAAAAAATACAAACGTAAGATATGAAACTTAAAGGGTTAAACACGAGTGTTGCAAACAGGGACGTTGTAGAGCGCCCTCTGGTGGACAAACTGCAACGCCAACACTCATAACATGGTTGGAGGGGGTTTCGTCCGTTTTTATTTTATTTTTTAAATAGTGATTTATCGGCCATTATAAATGCTGATACCGATAGTTTGGAAAATCCCCAATATCGGCCGATAATATCGGCCCGCCGATAATATCGGCCCGCCAATAATATAATAATATCGGTCGGGCTCTGATGTCAGCATCAATACCCAAAGTTATGAATACAAATGATACATAGCTTGAACTTGTGTAGTTGTGTGTGTCATTGACTTATTGAGTTGTAGTAGTATGTTTGGTACATTTTCACATTACCAGCTTTTTCTGGATCCTGAATAGACCTATTATTTTAGCCCACAATCTGGGTTATAGTGGGTTCATTCACTTAGTGACACCACCTTTTTTTTAGTCTGCCAGAATAAATGCTAATCTTATTTTTGAATATTTGATTGCAACTAAAACATTTACCTCATCTTCTTTCCTCCAGAGTGTTTGTCAACAGAAGTTTGGCAATGGAGAAGATTAAGTGCTTTGGCTTTGACATGGACTACACTTTAGCAGGTAAGTTAAATACACATTCATCTAACTAGCCACCACTAGTGCTGACACAATCCTTTTTTTAATATGTTTATGAAAATGTGTATGTAGGAAAAATACAAATAATTTGCTGGTTACAGTCTCTTAAATGTGAGGATTTAAATGCTTGTGTAACTTTTGTTGTTGTTAACTGAATGTATTTGGGTTTTCTGAGTTACAGTTTTATACTTTAGGCTCTGTCAACACTTTGACAGACATTTGGCCTTATTTCTAACATTTAGTAACCAATATAAATAAGTTTGAAACTGAAAAAGACAGTAATCAGTAGTCCCAGGCCTACGCATTACTGCACTACTATTGGTACTTTTAAGTGTGCAGTATGCCGTCCAAGTTGGCCAGAGGGTAGCATAGCAGATCCAGTGTTTACATGGATTGTCCTTCCTTTTGCCATATTAATTATTGTAAACTAGTCCAAATGAGCAAGTGTCACTTGATAAATCCAGACTGATGAAAAGGTTCAGAGATAAAAGTTAATCAAAAAAAAGATCCATTGATCAAAAACAGATGAAAAGGTGCCAGGGTACATTTTGATTTTGAGGGATTTGTCACCTTTTAGAATCTGTAAAAAACAAATCTAGTTATTGAATCTCATTTCACCTTGTGTGTTTTCCATCCATCGTCGTCCGCTTGTGTGTTTTGTGTAGATGTTAAAGTCTACAGTATCCCTTCTTTTCAACTCTATATTTGGCTACCATACAGTACCATCCCCCAGAACGGCAGCTTGTCCACAAAATATGATTATTTAGGTCAATGCCGGTGACATATTGAGCACACCATAACACTTAGATAACAGAATGTCAAGCATAGCTAACTGGTGCACTGGTGCAAGTCAATTGTATGTTCTTTTTCCTACTGACCTGTTAACTTGGTCGAAAATATCCAGATTTTTCATGCCTGTTCTGTGACTCAGCTCCAGTCTTTAGACTCGCCGTCTATAAATAAATCCTCCCCTACTTTGAAAAGCAGGTCATGTTTGTTTGTTGAGTTCACCAGTGATGGCTCCCTTGAGAACGGGAATCACTTGTAGTCCCTCTCTGGCTCTGTACCCCTATCCCTCTATCCCTGTTCAGATTGCAGGAGATTTTACGGACGCTCAGCTGCTGTTGACATGACTCTCTTTATGGGCGCTCATAACCAAGTGTTAATGTTTTGCTGGAAGCGTGGCTATCATGTATCTTTTGGAGGGTGTTCAGGTTTTGACCACAGAGGTACTCCATCAACCCCACGGAGCTGGTAGTGTCACAGAATGGCTGCTGCTTAACCACAGCACTCTGGCCGACTGCAGATATTTTAACTAATAACTGATTACTATATATATATATATATATATATATATATATATATATATATATATATATATATATATATATATATATATATAAATGTTATTATACATTGCCACTTTGAGCAATATGTTTAATTGCCACATTTATAAAGTGCAAGATGTGAAGCTTGATCTTTCAGCATGAAGGTAGGTAGAACATGGCCCAAGACGCTTTTAGTTTCTCCTGTTGTTTCATGGTGCTGTGATGCACTTGTGATAAAATGATGAATTCAACCCCCAAACATAAAGATCAAAGGTTGATGATATATTTACAACTATTACTGTGCGTGCATTAGGGGTGTCACGTTTCTCCAAATCTTCGATTACATTTTCGATTCTAAGGTCATGATTTGATTCAATTCTCGATTTTTACATTATTATTTATTTTTTGACTAGACTTTTATGCAATATAATATCTGACCTTTGTTTGCAATGTACCACACTACATTGTCAAATTTAAAACATGTATTAGCAACATAATGTAACAATAACATATCTTCAGTCAATTGGAAACTTGACAATTTATCAATGAAGTTTATAAAAAAAAAAAAGTTTGCCGAGGGCAGATTCTTCGACTTCGCAGCAGCACAGCGGCTGAGCAGTCAGAGAGCAGAGGCAGTCCGCTAACTTGTTGCTCTCTGTAATATAACTAACATACTGTAAGCTTCTCTGTTTAGGCTACAAAACATTCATGCAGGCTGAAATTCAACTGTGTGGTGTTGGTGGGATAAAGCTATAAGCAGAAGGAATCTCTGCTAGCTGCTAGGCTAATGTGCAACGGTAAACACACAGAATATGGTACAGGCACATAGCAGAGCATGCAAACTGTGGCTTTTTTTGTCGACAACGCGAACGTTGTCAACATAACTCACTGGAAATCCAAAATACTTCTACACCGGCGACTTCAGTGAAAGAGGAGGGGGTTCAAGTTCTGTTGATGGATCTCCTGCATCTGCAGTTGCTATGTTATCTTTTGACTGGCTCTAGCTAAGTTAGGAGGTTGACTGACTCGCAGCACTTCAACACGTTTTTTTTTCCACTTGGCAAGCCGACTGGACGTGACATGGGGGCGTGGCAGTATCGACAATTTTTCAATTCAATATTCAAGATTGTGACTTAATTTCGATAGATTTCGATTTAAAATCGAAATTGTGACACCCTTAGCGTGCATGCACGTCACACATTTTGTAGTATTTGACAGGATTGTGAACTAAATCAACATTGTATGAGACAACATTGCCTCATCTGTTCTTTGTGTTCCAAAAAGGAAGCACATAGTAGCCTGCAGAAAATGTTACTCAAACACACAATTAAACCCAGATTGCATTGAGAGATACACACAGTTCCGTCCTAGTTATTCAAGAGACTGTTAGCTGGAATGTAGGTCCCCGAGGCTGTCCTTTTAAAAGTTTTCTCCTTTTTCCACAATATGTTTGATCGTGTCATAAATCTGTGACAAAGGCCTACATTTTTATATTAGTGGCCACAGATAAATTAAGAGGTGTTGGCTGCTAATATAAATTGCTATGTGACATGGTTCAGATACAGTCTCTGTGCGTGACACTTTATAAGATTTCGATTTAGTGGTCTTGTGTGTGAGGGGGGTGTACATTACATTTAGGCCTGAGGTGACCTGGCCTGTAAACTCTGGAGAGACACCCCATACCACACTTCAGCAAATGGAGCAGCGGGACTATAATTAACTGGCAACAATCTCATCAGAGATACAAGGTAACGGAGCCCTAAAGCTAAGACTGCTTCTCGCCCCAGCTCTAACTAGGTGCTCGCATGAGTGTGTGTGTGTCTGTGTGTGCATGTGCATACTGACAGCATCAGAAATGTGAGAAGGGGCTTACAGCAAGGGATCAAAGATCTGTATGAAACAGAAATGCAAGGGAGTCAAGGGCACAGCAAGCAACAATAACACAACTTCCGCTCTGCACAAAAATGCTGTAACCCTAACTCTTTTCACTAACATCTGTTGATAATACTTTCTCAGATGCCTCATCCCACTACTAAATCCAGTACTATTTCTGTCCGGCTGTCTTGCGCATGCGTTTTGCCCTGTCCATTCGGCTGAGACATCACACGCAGCATGCTGACGTACGGAAGTAAGCATGGAGGCCACTGTGTATTATCGTTTGGTTATTTCATATAATAATGTAATGATTTTAGGCCCTAGGCAAACAGCGTCTTGCTTTACTTTTCATCTTTGCTCTAACTGGGACTGTTGGTATTGGCAGTGGTGGAAGAAGTACTCAAAAGTTTTTTTTCTGAAGTAAAACTATTTATAGTAAAACTATTGATAGTGCACAGTTCTGCATTTAAATATTTACTTTAAGTAAAAAGAGAGGCATTATCAGCACAATGTACTTAACGCTATTTCTTGTCTGTTCAAGGTACAGTTTTCAAATCTAATTTAATGCTGAATAGTTTATGTAAGGGTTAATTCCCGACGAGGTGTCCATTGTCAGGTATTAATGGACAACGGCGAGGCGTGAACCGCGGAGGACGGTTGCCTCCGCCGAAGTCCATTAATACCTGACAATGGACACCTCGAAGGGCATTAACCCGCTTATACCATGGTCACTTGCCAAATAACATATTTTTAAAACTTTATTTCACATTTTAATTAGTTTTACAATCGAAATCTAAAGTTTTTACGAACAATAACTCTGTTTCCCTGGTTACGCCTGACAGTTTGACTAATACCTGGAACAATCATTCCCATCCATCAGGTTCTTATGCAATGCAAATGTTGTTCACTCCTCCAGGAAATAGGAAAGACCTTAGATACGACATTGCCACCCTTAGCAACCGGAGATGTTTATAGTCCGCTCAGCTGATAGAACCCGCTATGCTAGCAAGATCCAAAGTCAATAACATTGTGTACAGTTGGCAATCAGTAAACATAATTTGACAGTATGTTAAACAACAAGACAAGCTAGCTATCCAGCCATGTCATTGTCCCCAAAACAATATAACGACTTTTACGAACAATTTGATCCGCGATGTGTAACGTTACTGTCGGCCGCAGCGGCGCAGCCTGGAGTAGCGACCTGAACAGTGAACGGGATGTAAGATAATGTTATTCTCTGTGAAACAAAGTCAGTCCGGAGGGGAAATATAACTTACTTCTTGCAGCGTGTGTTAGCGCCATCCTGTGGTGTTCAGAGGACGAGTTGGAAATAACAGATCCACGTTTCCTTTTTGATTTAATGTAGCGCATTGATTTAGTTATTGATTTAACGGTAAACAGTCACCGGAACTCCTTTACTAGGTGTCCTATATCACTTTTTTTATGGACACCCAGCAGCCAATCAGAATCGAGTATTCACCCAGACCATGGGTGAATAATAATGCATCATTATGAATATATTATAATTGTGGTCATTTGTGAGTAAAATCCGAATCTGCAACGTAACCAGTAACTTTTCTCTGTCAGATAATTGTAGAAGTACACAGTATTAGGGGTGCAAGATTCAGAAAAATGTCAAGATTCGATTCAAAATCGATCTTCGATTCAAAAAAAATTCTAGATAAAAAAACTTCACGGGCGCCCGGATAGCTCAGTTGGTAGAGCGGGCGCACATATATAAAGGTTTACTCCTCGAAAATGACCAAAAAACATCATCTTTAAAAAAAAAAAAAGATTATTCACAGTATGTAAATGTAGTTACTTTTACCATATGATTGCAGTAGACATACATAAAAAAAAAACATAATCTAAGTTATTTCTGGGTAAAATGGTTTTGGAGAAAGCTGCAAGCAGCAATACCAGAGGGCGAGCAATCAGCTCGTTTCCAAACATGCACGTTTAGAACGGGCGCTGCACTAGTTTACTAAAATATGTAACTTTCCATGACTGCAAAAAACAGATCTTCAAATCACTCCCGACTAATAACTGCTCAAGGCTTCAATCGTGAAATTCTGAGAGCTGTCTAGAATTACGTTTGAAAGGGATACACTGTAGGTCATGGGTTTCATGTGTCTGTGTAGAGTTTTTGAAGGAGGGTTGTTTTTCAAGTTGTTAAGAAGTAAAATGGTTCCAGTGTCATTAAAGTCACAAAAACAGCTACAGTAGTTTGGGATTGTGGTCAGTGTTTTTTTGTTTTTTAAGGCCGGTTAGAACAGTTTTGGTTATGTCACACGAGATTTTCTGTGTTTTTGTTTGTGCTCTTCTCACTGGTCTGAAGTGAGCAGGGTACAGATGGAAAAAGGTGATCTCATGTATTTCTGTGCGACAATCAGATTTAGCAACATTTGAATCGAAAGCATATTTGCCTATTTAAATATGAACATTTTTTGTAATAGAAAAATACCTATGGTTTGAAACCAAGTTTTGAGGGGATTTACGGTCATGTTAATAAGATAAGTTTAGTTTTTGTTTGTTAAACTCATATTAAGCAATACCTAACAATGCTTTCCTTTATTTTGACTGTTGCACATTTAGTAATATTTAGCAATATTTAAAGGGGAACACCACCGGTTATTTCCATGGCCTAGGAAAGTTCAAGCAATAATTGTGAACATGAGCTACCAGAAACCAGAGAAGTACGGCTCAACCTTGTGATGTCATCAATTATATAATCTGGTTGCTGCTCAGTAGACAATGAATGGGAGACTTTATTGAACCACAGAATTGTTTTTTTTTCTTCTTTTTTTTATAGCCAAATGAGCTTGATTTTGTGTATTCTCAGTTCTGTTTTTGACTGTCTGACCATAGGGATGCAATGTATGAATTTTGAAAATGGGCGTAGTTCCTCTTTCATGTTATAGAGAAATACTTTAATAGGTTTTATTCAGTTGAGTAGTTTTAGTACAGTAGTTAGTTGTCTCAACTTTTGGTTTTAATAAAACGAGACAATAGTCTTGTCTAATTATTATGTAACAAAAGACCTTCCTGATCCTAAATGACGAGCCGGACTCACTTTCACATAACCTAGATTGAGATGTGATTTTATTTTGTGTTGTGGGAGTACCACACCGGTGTCCAAAGGTCAACATGTGGAAAGATCCACCCAGTGAACTAAAGAAAGAGAGAGTGATGATAGCAAAGGTGACAGAGGGGGAAACAACTCTTAAAATAGGTTTCTTTGTAGAGCCTCAGAGCTTCAAGAAGATTTTGACAAGTGAGAGACGAGGAGGGAGGAGGAGGAAGGGCAATTTAGTTGGTGTAGGCTACTGATCTGGGCACAGGGCCCAAACCCTCAGTTTGCTGGGAGACCACAGCGAGGGGTGAGGAAGGGGGGTTGAACTGCGAGAGGTTACGTGATTATAATGCAGAAACAGGCTCAGGCTTACAGAGTAGGGGTGTCAACAAAAGGACAAAGCTTTACTTAACTCAAGATTTTCCTGTAACTCCGTGCATACTCATTATGCTTTCTGTGTGTAACCCAGCATTGGACACAAGTGCACACTCACACATTTTGCAGAGTAGGACACAGATGTTTTCCTGTTTGTTCTGCAGTGCTGTTCCCCCACTAACTGTCCTCTATCCAAGCATCATCAGCCAATATTTCTTCTCCTCCTCCAGGGGCCTCCACCACCCCACTGGGAGTGTAGAAAGCTGGCAACAACACAAGCGCATTCTCCTTTCGTATTTATAGCATCGGACATATTCTTTTCCCAGTGTCACATAGCATTTTAATCATCCGTCAGCCTATTCTGAGCCCAGCGTCAATCAACGTTTTTATTTTCAGAGCCCTGCCCTGCCTCGGTGTTGGTAAATATATTGCTCTGGCGGTGACAGGGTGGGGGCTTGTCGGTCTCAGCAGGGCTCATTAGAGCTACTGCTGAAAGTTGAGTTCATTTTCACGCCTGATCCTGTTTCCTTGCGGATTTGCGTGCAGAACATTGAGGCCCTTGTTGATAGCGAGGAGAGAGAGAAGGGCAATAAGTGTGTATGAGGCGGGGGGGCGGGGGGTTCACTGGAGAGTGGGAACATGTCATAATACTGAGACACCACAGACTCTCAAGTGGATGAGGTAGCCTTAGAAATGTCTCATGTACGCGTTGTGTAACATAAGTGAGCTCCACTGACTGTATGCCACTAATGAAATGTTGTTGGCTGTGCAATCAGAGCTTCACCCAAAGGTCATGTTACTCAACTGTATACATATGTATATATGCATATTCATGTACATTTGTCATGTACTCCATGTGCTCCGCAAGCTCTCCTGTCAGCAGTTTAATAGTTGGTCATTGTTGTGTTAAGCAGGTAGAGTTATCTTCCATAGAGCAAGAAAATGTGTCACTGGAGACTCATTGATTTCACCTTTTACAATTACATTCTGGATGGAATCTGGACATATATAGTTTGTTATGTTGCCATATATTGATTTGTTTTATACGTGTTTATATATATATATTAGGGCTGTCAAATGATTAAAATTTTTAATCAAATTAATCAGAATTTTCAGTGGATTAATCATGATTAATCACTATTTGCAATTACACCTGAATCCTAACCATTTTTTTTCTGAAATGCATACCAAAAGATACTAGTGCTGTCAAGCAATTAAAATATTTAATCGCATTAATGTCATAGTTAACTCGCTATTAATCGCAATTAATCGCACATTTTTATCTATTCTAAATGTCCCTTGATTTCTTTTTGTCCCATTATATTTTCTCATTTTAATTCTCTTATCAGCATGGAAAAGTAGATCGGCTTGCTTTGTGACTGTTTTTTTTATTGAAAACAACATTGTCATATACGTTATGTTCAATTTCACACTAACATTCACACTTGGATCTAATAATCTGTCACATAATGTAACGCTGTTACCTCGATGTTCCATTGCAGGTAGTACTGCAGATAGTCCTGCAGATAGTACTACAGGTAGTACTGCCTCATTTGTTTCTCTCACTGACTGTAGAGTCACTACTCGCTCGCTCTGAAGATAATCGCCGTCACGAGCCTACAAGCTACGCGGCTAGCAAGCTAAAACCGGCCGAGGCTTGTGTCTGTTTTGTTTGCGGTCTGCGAAATTACAAGACCCGCCCTTCAATCACTACTATTGGCCAGGCGTCGAAGGTAACGTAACTCCATTTGTTCAGGTCCTATCCCCTGACCAATCCACTATCCTCACCACTCGCGGTGAAATGCCTAAACCAAACCAATCAGCTGCTTCGTAGGGCGGGACATGGTGTGGCCATAGACAGTTAAAGAAGTGGACTAACAGATCCCGTTGCTCTCTCTATGTGTTACTCGTGCGTTAAAAAGATTATCGGCATTAAAATGGGTTTGCGTTAACGCCGTTAATAACGCGTTAAACTGACAGCCCTAATATATATATATATATATATATATATATATATATATATATATATATATATATATATATATATATATATAATCATAGGTCATGTTTTAAAACTGCTTAATGTTTTTTTTTACGATCATCAAAAACAACCAAAGATGTTCAGTTTAGGGCTTAAACTAACCATTATTTCTATTATCGATTCATATATTGGTTATCTTGTGCTTAAAATGTCAGAAAAAAAAGCCGGTCACATGTTCCCAGAGCACAAGGTGAGGTCTTCAACTAGTTTGTTTTGACTAACAACCTAAAACCCAAAGTTATTGAAATTACAAAGAAAAACTGAGAAAAGCAGAAAACCCACTCACTTTTGAAAGGCTGAAATCAGAGAATGTTTGGCATTTTTGCTCAATGAATGACTTGCATAATTATTTGATTATCCAATTTGCTGGTGATTTCATTGTCTGATGGTCGACTAATTGATTAATCAACTAATTGTTTCTGTTCTAATTCAGTTTACAGTGACTTACAGTGGTGACTAACGATAAAGCCGTTTATTATATTATCATCTTATTAAGCCAGGACTAAAACAATTCAATAACTTGTTCATAGCATTTGCATAATAGTTTTAACTGTCAACACCAACATCTGTGGCTTTTTTGTATAGGAAATAAGACCCCAAACTGCACTGTGGCACCACTTGCCTTGTTGCCTTGATCTTCTTTTGGGGTCATTTTACTAAACTGCGTCTATGTTTCATTTCTAGTGTACAAGTCACCAGAGTACGAGTCACTAGGTTTTGAGCTCACAGTGGAGCGGCTGGTTTCCATCGGTTACCCCCAGGAGCTACTCAGCTTCGTCTACGACCCATCCTTCCCCACCAGGTCAGACCAATTACACCCCTCCACACAGACATCATGATGATGACGACGGCCGTCAGGTTAATGGCCGACAGCTGCTTTTATTGCCTCATCTCTCATCATGTTAGTCCCTTTAACGGTCTTACCTCTGTGGATATCGAGGAAATTAAGCAGGGCTAACGGACTGGGTGGGGAAAAAAAGCCATCATCTGTTTAAAGTTCAGTCTATCCTGATATTAACTGCAATTATATCACAAATGATAGCAGTTAAAATGTCAAATGCTATAATCAAGAGATAAAAGTTAGTTTAATTCTGTATTGTAGACTTATAAGAGCATGTGTTCCCTCCTGCCTTCAGGGGCCTTGTGTTTGATACCATGTATGGAAACCTGTTGAAGGTTGATGCCTACGGTAATATCCTGGTCTGTGTCCACGGATTCAACTTCCTCCGAGGGTGAGTGAGTCGTCACACACACACACACACACACACACACACACACACACACACACACACACACACACACACACACAATCCTCTAAAAAAAGATTGTAAATCATCACACTGTATGTCAATTTTGTATTTTTCTCTGACATTGTCTACATATTTGTGAGCACAAGAAAGAAGACAACTGACAATTTACTCCTGTCTTCTCTTTTTTCCCCCAGCCCTGAGATCCGTGAACGGTACCCAAACAAGTTCATCCAGAGAGATGATACAGAGCGCTTTTATATCCTTAACACTCTCTTCAACCTGCCAGGTAAGGTCGCTGAGCACAGAGGAGAATACCATGGGACTGTGAAAGAGAAAGAAAGAGCTTTTATCCTGATTAAAATCTGAATATTACGTTATGGGAGGTCCAAGCAGAAACCTTTCCCTGCAGGTTAAGGAAAAGTGTGATCGAGCTGCTTTGTTTCTGATGACTTCTCCCTGCTTTTCTGTTTCCTTTACAGAGACCTACCTCTTTGCTTGCCTTGTGGATTTCTTCTCCAACTGTGACAGATACACAAGGTAAGGAACCATTAGTAACACTATCCATCATGCAACAAGTTTCTGGGCACCGCATGGTGACACAAAGACAGTTGCAAGCCAAACTGGGTCAAAGAACAAGCCCTACAGCATGGGAGGGTCCAGGTGTCTCAACTGCTAATCTAAGCTAATTGTTTTGTAATGGAAATCAGATGGGAGTTCAGTCAAAGAACCCATATTTGTATATAACAATGACTTTCTAACTTATCTACTAATTGTAGAAAAGCATGGATTCTTATCAGAACGAGATAGGAATGACAAATGATCTCACTAACTATTTAAAGAGAATGACATCTTGATATAGCTAGGAGATACTCTTTTAAATGTTACTGTAAGTAAATATAATGGCCTGTAAATTAGTTGAGGATGTAATCTGGAATGGCTGCATGTCCTTTGTCCTCTGAAACCTGGTTGTTGGTCTTTTAGGGGGAGAATGCTTTCCTGTTTGGCTGGGGACCCCTCCAACAAGGGAAGGCTATCCCATTTAAAAGCAAACAAAAAACAAATGTCATGTTTTTGAAAAACCTTGTGTAAAGACCTGTGGCCTGTCCGACGGCTGTGTACGTGTGTGTCTGTGCTCCTCTCCCCCAGCTGTGAAACTGGCTTCAAAAATGGCGACCTCTTCATGTCCTATAAGAGCATGTTCCAGGACGTCCGCGACGCCGTCGACTGGGTCCACTTCAAGGTACAACACCTGTGATGTTTGTGGTTTTAACATCACTATGTCAGTATGTTATTTAACTGACACGGCGGACGTGTGTTTCACGAAACGTTTCACACGTTTCGTATTCAGAAAACGCAGCCGGCAGGACGCACGTATGGTTGTGATGTCACAACTATATTTCATAAAGGTAGAAAGTGCCGCTACAGTGCTGCTACAGTGCTTCCCCGGCTGCAATGACGATGCAGAGACTCCAAGAGCGTAGATGCTGATGACCTGGAAATGCTGACCAATCAGAGCAGATGCTTTTTCAGGAAGGGGGCTTAAAGAGGCAGGCGCTAAAATGGAGCGTTTCAGATGTTGAATACAGGTCTATTCAGACAGACAGTATGACAAAAATAATGTGTTTTTTGAACAATAAAGCATATAAACATGTTCTAGTAGAAACCCAAAATACAATTATAAACCTGAAAATTAGCATAATATGGGACCTTTAAATAGTGATGAACAGATAGAAATGGAACAAGAGAAAAGGCATTTAGTACCGTAATATTACAGGGATGGATTTAATTGTTTAGCTTTTGTATTCTTCCTAAAACCATGTGTACTATCTACTGTCACAACATTCTGTGGTTGGTCTGCTTTGCTTTCACAAAACAAACAAACCACATCAGGGTTGACAGCAGTCTGAGACCCTCCTATTGAACCAAACCAGAGAGGTGAGGTGTGAATGGCGGCGTCATATATGGTAAAAAATTCCGCCAATATCAAGACAACTTGGAAAGGGGAAAGCTCTGGGGCTATTAATATCCATCTTTATGTAATCTAAAACATCTGTGGTAGGCGTACAGGAAGTTGTTGTCAGGCCCTTTGGGTCTCTATGGGACCTTTCTGCTTAAATAAAGGATAAATAAAATAAAAAATAAAAAAGCCTCAGCTAAATACCACAAGTTCACACGTGTTCTGTGTGAGTTGTCACTGATTATTGTTACTCAACTGTTACAGCATGAAATGACTTCTAACTGAAGAGGGTAGTGTTTGTGCAGGCTGTGTGTAATTCATTTAAATCTAGATGTTCAGTGTTTAGTCTGACTCCTGTGTCTCACATTGCAGGGTACATTAAAGGTGAAGACGGTAGAGAACTTGGAGAAATATGTAGTGAAAGATGTAAGTATTTGTTTTTACATTGGATGCTACATTTGTACTGTGTTAGAGAACACACACATAGTGTAACACATTCTTCAGAGGCTGGTTTGTAAAGCTTCAGTCTTTTTCTTTCTTTTCTTCTCTGTTCCCGCCAGGGAAAACTGCCTCTTCTCCTCAGCAGAATGAATGAAGTAGCCAAGGTATTCTTGGCTACCAACAGTGACTACAAATACACTGATGTGAGTATAGGTGTGCAGTTATGGTAGAAACATTTTCTTTTGAGGGGAAAACGGTCATACGTTGACAGAGATGATGAAGCGATCCATCTCTTGGAATTTCTACTAGTCTGTTCGCTAGTTGGCAGCTGTATTAACTCTAAACACAGCTGCGTTTGATCTGACTGCCGGTCTGTCTGTGTGTTGTGTTTTTACAGAAAATCATGACATACCTGTTTGACTTCCCACATGGACCGAAGGTAAAGTATAGCTCTCCCCCCTTCCCTTTGATCACACTTTAAAATGTATTAAATATGCAGGTGAAGGTGAAAGACACATTTTATTTTATTGTGCGTGTGTGCGTGTGTGTGTGTGTGTGTGTGTGTGTGCGTGTGTGTGTGTCCCTCCAGCCTGGTACCTCCCACCGGCCCTGGCAGTCCTACTTTGACCTGATCCTGGTGGACGCCAGGAAGCCCCAGTTCTTTGGAGAGGGTACGGTGCTCAGACAAGTCGACACGGTGAGCACACACAGCCGAGACAGAAGATGTTATTAAATGCCGGACTGCGTGTGAACGCTGACGTATCCGGACATGTTGCAGCCCAGTTTGCATGTCAGCCTTTTTAAGCTAATGTGGCAAAAAGGTGAATGTTGTATCATTAGATTATCGTCGGCATGATTTAAACATTCATATTCATGGGACCCTTTTTATCTTGGCAACACACACCTGACACTATTTGAAAATCCTGAATTAAAGACGGGATTTCAAATTTGTTTGTCTTAAACATATAGTTCAAATACACTATAACAGCTGCATAGTCTGACAAAAGTAGACAGGCACTACACTGCGTGTAAAAATGTGTTGTAGCATTTGGCTCCATTTATGTCCATGTTTGCGCTTTACCTCTGTGATTGTGCCAAGGTTCCTAGAAATCAGATTCTCTGTGTTCTTCATTTCAGACAACAGGGCGTTTAAAGATAGGAACCTACACAGGACCTCTGCAGCATGGCATAGTCTACTCTGGAGGTAAGACTCTATTTTCCCTTCGTTATTCATTCTTTGACCAAGTGTTTAGTTGTGTGCAGCATCTGTGATTGATAAGATATTTCAGGTATTTTAAATATCACGTCATTCCCCTTTAGGTTCCTCAGACATTGTGTGCGACCTGCTGGGGGCCAAGGGGAAGGACATAGTGTACATCGGCGACCACATCTTTGGAGACATCCTCAAGTCCAAGAAACGCCAAGGCTGGAGGACATTCCTGGTTATACCTGAGCTGGCCCAGGAGCTGCACGTGTGGACCGACAAAAGCTGTGAGCCTGTAGACAAACGCATTCACACAGTAGTGTGTGTGTAACACGCATGCGATGACATTTAGAAATGACACTGACTATATCTACATGCGTAGCTGCATTTGGGCTTTCCAAGTATTGCAGGCCCACTGGCATTAGAAAACAATCTCAACAGGGACCTGACCTAGAACAGCAGCTGCAATGTCCGACCTGCACATTTCAGAGAAAGACATTAGTAGTTCATAAACTAAAGTTTATGTAATCAGTAGGTACAAAGTCAAATACTGGAGAGTCACATTCTCACTCACAAAGTGCTCATTCACAGACTCATTAGCATTTATTATCGAGATAACTAATGCTCGAACACTGTATATCCACTGTACTTCTCCGTGAGATTCACTCTCTTCTCGTGTTTTACAGCATTATTCGAGGAACTGCAGGGCCTGGACATTTTCTTGGCAGAACTCTACAAGTAAGAACTCTGAGCTTTAGCCTCCCCTCCCTTCCCCGTGTCCCACCTCCCCCCTATTTACATCTCTTACACCAGTTTTGCTGCTCTTTGCAGCAACAGGGTGCGTTTGAGAGAGAACAACGGGGTCAATAGGGTAAAGTCGAAAGGGCCAGTTCTCGCAGGCCGTCTGATAACCAGGTTCACCGAGGTTATTTATAGCGGGGCATGACCTGTTGCACCACCTCCTTGACATATTACCTTTCAGCAGATTGATATCAATATCCTCCCCTCCCTCACCGTTTCACCGTCCTCATCGCCTTTCCCTGTCCTTCCCCAGACACCTGGACAGCAGCAGTAACGAGAGGCCAGACATCAGCACTCTTCAGAGAAGAGTCAAGGTACGGCGTTAATCACCTTTGTTTCTATGACAACAAGATACCTGCCCACATGCTTTTAACACTGGCTGCCTAGAAACGGAGAGTTATCAATGCCCACGCGTTTGATACAGTTTGTGTCTACTGTAGTCTAATCATTAACAGTAATCCACTTCCCCATCAAAGAATCACCTCTCTCAGTCCCTGGTGAGGTAATCCACACCAACATCCCTGATAAAGATACTATACCTTCTATGGTTAGGATAGTAAATCCTTGTGTCTTCTCACAAATGTCTTCTCTTCTCTTCTCCTTTTTTAGAAAGTGACACACGACATGGACATGTGCTACGGCATGATGGGTAGCCTTTTCCGCAGTGGCTCCAGACAGACCTTGTTTGCCTCTCAAGTGATGCGTTACGCCGACTTGTACGCAGCCTCCTTCATCAACCTGCTGTACTATCCCTTCAGCTACCTCTTCAGAGCTGCACACGTGCTGGTGAGTCACTGAATGTAAATGGAGGGAGCATGAATTACACGTTACCGCCTCAGAGGGTCAGGGCCAATGCCACTTCTTTATTTTGCTAATAGAGATGATGAAAGTCTTGTCTCATAACAGATTTGAAAACTTCATCTGTAGACATTTCTCCCAGGTCTTTAAAGGTCTAACATGAGTCTCATTAGTTTTTTTCCCCTACTGTGTAAAGACCTGTTTGCATTGTAGATACTTCAATATCCTAATTCCATTAATCGGCTCGTGTTGCAAGTTGTTTTCTCACATTTTGTCCTACCTCCTCCTCCCCAGATGCCCCACGAGTCGACGGTGGAACACGCCCACGTGGATATAGACACGGAGTCGCCACTGGCCACGCGCAACCGCACCCACTGCAGCGACTGCAAGGACCTGGAGTGCAAACGCACCCAGCTGACTCGCTCCTTCAGCGAGATCAAACCTCCCAACCTGTTCCCCCAGACTCCCCAGGAGATCACTCACTGCCACGATGAGGATGATGATGAAGAGGAAGAAGAAGAAGAGGAGGAATAAGCTGGACATGCAGAAGAAAGCCAGGTTCCTGAACCTGCCTTCTCATGTTTCCAGCTAGAGTCGGTTAGTTAGCTCTCTCAAAGTGAGGCAGGAAGGAAAAACATCTCCAGTGTGTGTGTGTGTATATATATCAATACAATACACACACACACACATACACACACACACACACACACACACACACACACACACACACACACACACACACACACACACACACACACACACACACACACACACACACACACACACACACACACACACACACACACACACACACACACACACACACACACTCACTGAAGATGTCTGAGGAAAGGACCAGTAGCGAGACAGATCATATGTCAGAAGACTGTATGCATGCTCGGTCCTCTGAAACCCAACTATTCCTAGCTTCATTGTGTAAAACAAAAATAGAAGAAAAAAAGAAACACTTAATGATTTTTAATTAATTTTATTTTATTTTATTTCTGCATTATTTTCTCCGTCACACACTTCATTATGTTTTTTAAGCTGATTTGAAAGACCTGCTGGTGGATTAAGTAGACGCAGTCACATTTTTAGTTCGTTTTAATCCTAACTGTATGCACATTATAACAAACAAAAAGCACTATTCAGTTACGGTGTCAAAAACAAAAATGCGCAAAGTGTATTAAAACTTTGAGGCAACATGGGAACAACATTCAGTTTTTCATCTGTGTAGTTTTGTGTTTCTGTGTGTGTGTTTCTCACTCAGACTGCAGCATCCTGAGTAACGGTAAGCTAAGAATCCATTGTACTAAACTAAAGCACAGGAGCACTTGAGCACAAGCTGGCATTAGACGGATGCATTTTTTGTTTGCGGTTTGGTTTAGAGAGCACCTTGTGGGACACGAGTGGCTCTTGAACTGATATTTTGTTACCTAGCAACAATGAGGACGGAGTACTGTAACCGTATGTTATGCCAATAGACTCTATGACTATGTGTAACTGGAGCGTTAAAGTTGCCTCAGCATGCAAGGAAATTAGGCTGTTTTAGGATGGACTGTAAAAGGCTCAGTTCAGTAGGTTCAGTGTAATCAGTAGCTTCAGACTATGATTAGCTTGTTTTGTTTATCTCTTTGGTTTTGGTGCTTTGTTGGGTGTTTTTCTACTTTTATCTGCTGACACTGAATTGTTGAGAGTGTACAGTATTCTTCTGTTGGGCCTCTGAACACTGTGAAGTGACCACTACATTATAGTGTCGGTTCCAGCTCTGTTAACGGTTCAGAACTGGATGGAGATCTCTGAGTTGAAGCACTTGACTTTTCAAGCAACATGATAGTTTAAAAAAAAAAAAAAAAACATCTTACGGTATTATTTATTAAGCGTTAAACTATCAAAACGCTCAGCTAATCTGCTTCGGGAGATTCGGGACGGTATGGGTGTGGTATGATTTGATTGACAGTGCGTGCCTTTCCATACGTCCATTTTCAACCTGCATGGAAACGTGAAGAAATGTCGAAATATAATAGAAAAGTTTTATGCGGTGGAAAGCACCAGCAAAATGGGACAAAGTGCAATGGAAACACACATTGCCAACACATCACGACACGTGATAAGAAGCATGTGACCACTGAAGAGATTAGCAATTGTGACAGAAAAAAAACATCACATGATGAGGAGACCCTAACCTTTCTCAAACATACATTTCCATGTTTCTTTTACTCGTTTGAGGTTCTTTTTAATGATGTTCTCTCGCTGCATGCTCTTCTTCTGCAAAGGTTTTAATGGCACCGGACTGGAGAATTAGCGCCACCAACTGTTCGAACCAACTCGTAATATTTGCAAAACAGTAGTGCTTTAAAATGCATTTTCTTTAAGTTTTAAAATGTTTCACTAATTTTGGATGCACATTTGTCATCCGATTTAGATTTAAGTGTTGCTAAATCCTGATAAACAGAATTTTGTGTCATCACACTTTTCCGGAGAAGCCCCGCCTACTTCGAACTAGTGCGAAGAGCACAAAGACAGACAAAAACAGATGTCTCGACAAATTCTGCCAGAAAACAGTGTGTTCATGTTAAGACCCCATAGCGATAAGCTGATGGAGACAATGTTTTCAGGGCCTTTAACCCAGGTATCCCTGGCATGTCCATTTGTGTCAGTTTAATACGTGTGTCCAAATGCATCAGTGTTAGTATGCAGAACACCAAGAATTTCACACATGGTGACTTGTTTTTTCTTTTCTTTTTTTAACATCCAGTTTATCCTGTAAGTTAACTTTCCTCACCTTTTTGATATTTAGTCTTGACATGCTGTATCAGTCCTGTACTGCCAGTGTTGGATCGGCCTGCTCAATGAGGCCGCGAAAGGGAAGAGAAAACATGCCGTCTACTTTTTGCATCGTTTTTGGTTTGGCTTGATGTGGTGTGGAGAAAGGTGAATGCGTTTAACTCTGTGGCGATTAGATAAAAAGCTTGTAGGACATTAAGAAACACATTACAGCTGTTTGTTCTCTTTTATTATTTTCTTTTTTTTCCCTTACAAGTGAAATATTTGTATTTTCAATTTGATTTTGTTTCTTGAACATAGAGTAACTGGATATGCTACGTGAGGCAGCTGCACTGCTAATAGGAAATAGTTTTTTCTTTGCATATTTTGTATATGCATGTGAAAATAACAAGCATATCCACTCTGCTAAGGTGTTAATGGTAGCATTGGTTCTACTTCTATGTGGACTGCATCATTTGTCATTGTAATTTAAACAGGGACAAAAAAAACAACAACCTGTGAACCTGTAGTAAAAAAAAAAAAAAAAAAAACGTACAATGACGAGAAATGTGAATAGCATGTTAAGTACCGCAACAGATATGTTACTTGTAATCAACGCCTTGGGTTATTTTTATTTTTCTAAGCTAGTGTTTTTAAATGGTCCTGGTTTACAGAACTGTAAATAGACATTTCCATTTCCTTGTCATATTATTTCTTTTTCAAATAACTTTTTTTGTTAACTTTTATACAGTACCGCAGAAGTCTGTCGCTCAGACTTTGAACTAACTGAAGCCTGGCGAACAGGTTACAGTGCTTTAGAAGATTTGTATCCATTGTTGTGATGCCCCAAATACATCCACATTAACAACAGGTGCCAAACAAGTCACCTTTTATTTTCTAAACTATAGTAATCTTTTGTTTTATGCATATCCATTCAAGTTCTCCCGAACAGTGTTTTGTTTGTTTTCAGAAAATATCCTACAGACTGTACATTGAGGTAAATTACATAAAAATGTAGAATAAAGATAGTTTTTCATAATGTCTTGTTGTTTTGTTGTTTATATCTTACTACTGTGATAGGCTGGATTACCAACCGGGCACAGTGGGCAATTACTAGGCTCCAGGTTCACCTTGTGGCATTAATTGCTGCTTAAATCGTCCTTAGCAATCCCCACCAATCATGACCAAAACGTCCCAGTTAGATTGTAAACGCCGTAAACATATTCCTTGTAAATCTTTACAATCATTCACTGAAAGAACAAAGCAGGCCGGCCTTACAGCACGATCCAAATTGTTTAGCTTTTAGCTTGCTAGCTCGAAGTTTGTTGTTGTTAGCCATATCAAAGGGATTTTAAGGAACAGCAACGCACAGCAACATGAAGACTGGGCCTTTTACTTTATTAATTCACATAGATCGAGTGTGAGTGGCAAATGTCAGGCTTTATCCTGGATATGTACTTCTGATGATCCAGACTATACCAGACCAAGTAAGGCTGTTGCAGCAAAACCCCAGAGTGTGTTGTATTGAATAATAGGGCATTTCTTAACTTTGAATTTGTAATTCCTATATTTGAACTTCTCTGATGTGAGTATCAATACCAAGTATGTATATTAGTCAGAAGAAACTCATATATTTAGGAACCGGCTGTTTTTATTGCTAAAGCATACCAAAAAAAAAAAGAGGCTTTAGAAACATTTAGTAGGCTAGAGCTTTAGATTGAGAACATTGACTTGACATCAACTGTCTGTCTGTTAATCATTCACTTTTTTATTAAACCACCAGCTGGAGGAGGCAATGGGAATGTTGTTGTAAGGTAGAAGAAGCATTATGGACAGCACATGGGTACAGTAGCAGCATTGGGATGGACAGAAAGACCAGTTAAACACAGGCCTGCAAAGCATTCACATAATGGAAGGATGATAATCTTGTGTTCAGCAGAGGATGGAGCGTGTGAGAGAAAAAAGATGCGTGTATAACAGAATGTTGAAATAACCCAGTCACAGCTAGCGGATGTGTTCATCAGTGTTTCCTGTTCCTGGACTTTTGTATTGTCATCATGCCTCTTGTTCTCCCGTCAGGCACTGAAGTCTGTGAAGCAGAGTATGAATGTCCCAAACACAATCTTACAATCTGTTTCTCATTCATTGCTGTACCTCGGGAGTGATTGTCCCTGCAGAGCAGGAGCGGGCCTGCTGCATAGGAGCACTTTCAAGTGAACAATTAACAACAACGAACATGGCTGCAAACAATGCAGAAGTACTCTCTGTCTGGTTATACAACCGAGACACCCCTCATGGCTGAGCAGATGGAAAGGCTGTTTGTCCATGTGTGCTGTTTTCAGGGGCCTTTACACACACATAGGATTACATGTGGAAACAGCGACCACCAGTGGTTACAAACTGCAACTGAATATTAAAAGAATTCAGCTATAGGACACTGTTGCCTGTAAGGTGGCCAGAAAACTGCCAGCATATGGTACATAGAATGTTAAGGAACAGGCCTGGAAGTGCAATCAAAGTAAGTGTTTAGCGAAAGAGTTAAAATTCTACACCCCTACAGAAGTGTGTGTAGCTTTAGGAAAAATTTCAAGCACACATACAGTATCTTCAAAATCATTCCTGTCTTTATGAGGTAAAACAATAAGGGCAAGAAGGTACTAAAGCAAAAAAATTAATAAAAAAAATCTAAAAAAAATAAAAGAGTTCAAAGAGTAGTTTAACTTTTACACTTATTTGCTTTCTTGTCGAGAGTTAGATAAGAAGATTGAGACCACTCAATCAATTTAGCTTATTTCCAATGATGTCAAA
This sequence comes from Gymnocephalus cernua, assembly GCA_023631565.1. Classification (NCBI taxonomy): domain Eukaryota; kingdom Metazoa; phylum Chordata; class Actinopteri; order Perciformes; family Percidae; genus Gymnocephalus; species Gymnocephalus cernua. The sequence continues at coordinate 32,277,413 of CM042427.1, read as the reverse complement.
CTAGTCTTTAATTGTGTGATCTTGAAATTGTGAGAAAAATAAGCATATATGGCTACAGTGTTTCTAAGATAAAATCAATATAAATATCTGTTTAATAACAGTCAACATTTGTGAGGAATATTTTAGACTTTGATCTGAATTAACTCAAGAATTATTAAACATGGATTATAATCTGCATTGTGTGGGGAGCCAAAACAAGTCAAGTCTAGTTTCTTTCACATTCACTGCTGTCAAAAAATAGCCTTTATATGAACTGAACTGCCAGCCTATGTTTTGTAGACACACAAATGCAAAATAAAAAAAATAAAATAAAAAACACATTCACACACACAAACAGTGGAAAAGCATAGCTGTGTATCATTCATGGACATGTTTAATGTCGAGGTTACTTTTTGTGACGTTGATGATGCTCAACATGTTAGATGAGGTCATTAATACTGTGCAATTATCAAGTTTGATTATGCTTAAAATTGGCAAAAAAAGACACATAGCCTCCACATGCATAGGTGCTTTGTTGACCCCCCCCCCCCCCATTACACCAATAGTCCAGGCATCATTACTCCCACATGTACGTATAGTAGACGTTGTGTTTGAGGTCAAGGGATGCAAAAACATGAAAGAGACAAGGAGAAAGAGAGACTGACTAAGGGTAATTTTGCTTGTGGATGGCTGCAGTTTAGCATTTTTCAAAAAACAAATATACATATACAGTACATACATACAAATATATCTGTCAATTTATAATACAGTGATTTTTTTTATCATAATCATCTCTTAAATAAATTTCTGTTCATTGCACTTTGTTAAAAATAATTAATTATATGATTTCTCTTAAAGGCAATAGTGTGATTGTTTAAAAGGTGAAAAAGATAGTGTACCATAAGCCTGATTTAGGATAATAGTAAAAATAACAAGATCTGTAATATACATACTGTATCTGTAAAAGACCCTCACCTCCTCATATACATGAATGGATGTTTGTCTCCATATATGTAGCATGTCCTTTTTGATATGACATGTTTGCCCCACGTACACCTTTGTGTACATGCTTGTGCATGCTCGTATGCCAGTTTATGTCATATCATGTCTCCACGCATACATATATACATACAATATTATAAAATAAATAAATACAGGAAAACATTCTTGGTTCATGGTTTAACAGATTCTTTCAAAGCGGTTTTTGGTGCAGTCTTTGACCAACCGCTCTCTCTGCTTGTTTGAGTTTGAGCCTCCCTGAAAGACTCACGGGTGGGGAAGCTGCATTTGTGTGTGTGTGTGTGTGTGTGTGTGTGTGTGTGTGTGTGTGTGTGTGTGTGTGTGTGTGTGTGTGTGTGTGTGTGTGTGTGTGTGTGTGTGTGTGTGTGTGTGTGTGTGTGTGTGTGTGTGTGTGTGAGTGAGTGAGTGAGTGAGTGAGTGAGTGAGTGAGTGAGTGAATGTGTGTGTGTGTGTGTGTGAGCAAAAACAGTCAGCGTCCAGTGTTAAAAGGGGGGACCAAAGTCTTTGGCCTGAGGAGAAAATACAGCGAGTGTTGTGTTATGTTGTGTGTGTGTGTGTGTGTGTGTGTGTGTGTGTGGTTGTAGTTTAGGGGAAAGGGACAGGGTTTGCATGCACTCTGTCATCCTCTAGTCCAGGTCACCGCTATGAAAGTGTCAGATTGTCCCAAAATAGAAGCTCAGTCACAGGTACTGTCCGAGAGCACCCTCTGTAAGAGGGTGTAGTACAGCAGGGATTCTGACAGCGTTCAGGTTGGGGCGTTCAGGGTGACTCAGCACCCGTCTTTCCCACTGCCCCTCCATGAAAGGGTTCCACTGACTGACTGACTGACTGACTGGGGTTGGAGCAGAACCCTCACTCCACCCACCTCCGTTTCCCCATTTTCCCTCATCTCCATCTACGCCACCGCTCCGTGTGTCCACGAGACAGGGTGGAGGGTCGGGGTCTCCACCGGGCTCGGCGGGGGCTAGATGGGTCCCTCGTTGTGGGCGCTGTGGTTGCTCCTGCTGAGGCCCACACAGTTCTGCTGCTGGTTGAGCAGGTAGGAAGTCTCGTTGGCCACGGATACAGACACGGCAGGGGTGGTGCTAGTGGTGCTGGCTGTGGTGGTGACGACAGCGGGGGTCTCCACTCCATCATGCAGCTCTGTCAGCGTGAGCTCGATCTTAGTGAACTCACTGTCTGTCGATTGGGGAGTTTTGTCCATCCGTGATGCCATTACCGCGTTCTGGTACTGTTGGCGTGTTACCTAGGAAACAGAGGATGGAGGCATGATGAGGTACATTGTCACAGCAGAGGGCTGAGATTGATTGGGCTGGTAGGTACCTGCAGGTCATCCCAGAGTGACCTGCCCGACAACCCTAGACAACCCTTGCAAAATCAGTCTCTATATCAAATCTATATATCGCTTCTGAAAACGTATTTTTATCCTAAGCCTTTGTTTCATTTGTTCGCATGTGTGTATTTATGTGTGCATGCTGGTTGGTGTGTGTGTGCGAAATACATATGTAACATGTACGTTTTATGCTTTTCTTTTTTCCGTTTCTTCATTTTGTCCTTGGAATTTGTAATATCTGGTTTTGAAAAGTGCTAAATCGAAGGTGGCACAAAGACAACCATGTCAGGTGTCAGCCAATTAGCGCTCTAGTTATGCCTCAACAAATTCCCCAGAGTGACACAAAATATGTTACTTAGGTTAATGGATGTCTACAAGAGGAAACATCTGATTACAGCAAGACACAAACTGATAAAACAGCTATCCTTCAAATTTCTCTTTAACTTTAAAATCTTAAATAAAAAAATAAACATTAATTGAGTTGTTTGGCCATTTGGGGGCAGCAGAACAAAAGACAACATTGACATGTTATTATCACCTATTTACACATCCAGCAGCAACACTAGCATTCATTTGGAGGCGTATTTCGGGCCACCTGATGAATGTAAGTCCAATATTCACTCTCTTTTAGCTCAGATTTCAGTCTCCACTAATTCTGGAGGTATAAATCTGTTTCTTTAGCTGCTAAATCTTCCTCTATGTTTACCAGCTAGATGCTAACTGTGCTCGCTGTTTTATGCAGAGCAGGTAGTATGCAGTTGTTGTAAGAGCTTTCTCACTGAAAACAGCTGCCTGCTGCATCTTGAAAAAACACTGATGAGATGATAAAGTGAAGCAAAACATTAACATTGCGGACCATAAAACCAAAACTGGGAGCTGAAAGACACTAAAACGATCCGTAGAGCTGAAGGGACCTGCGGAGTGGGCTTCAAAATTATTGTTATGCTACACTGACTTGTAGTGGGCAGAATGATGCCTCTGTCATTCCCACTTTTGCGCCCTGATCGCCTGTTCTCGCACTACGTCACTTTGGCGAGCGGGTACGATCTTCCGCAAAGTACGTAACGCTTTACGGCACTACCACTGATTTTGGTGAAACTGGATCATATTTTTAAGGAGAAAATTGTTTTCTGTTTTTCTCTGATAACCTCCAGCTGCTCTGCCTCGACTCTCAGTGATTTAGGGAGTTTCCTGATGGACAGAAAGCTTTACTCAGGCTAACCGCTAACTGCTGCTATCTGTTAGCTCAGTTAGCCGTGCTGCCAGGACTGGGAGGTCAGAGCACCGGGGGAGTGTTGATGTTTACACCGCTAGCACAGTAGCTTTGGACCGCTGGGAGGAGGAGGCTTTCAGGCCCGGGGCGGGGGGGAATGCTGGCGGCGCCAGTGTAGTGCCAGAACCAGAGCCGGGCAAGCGGGTAACGGAACCGGGTTCAGCAGCCGCTACGGACATCATGGCAGGGGCGAAGAGACCGAAGAGGACGTTGACGGAGGAAGCTAAGAAGAGAAAAGGAGAGAGTGACCAAGCAAGAGGTCTTCGGGACAAGTGTAAATTTTCGGACGGGCTTTTAGTCGTTGGCGAGAGCTTTGCGAAATAAAAGGCTGTAAGACAGACGGTGAGCTGACCATCTTGCTGTCGAACCAGTAAGTAATATTAGCTGGTTTGTTTAGTCTTGTGTTGTTGCACATGCTTTATGTTTAGCTGTGTTAGCAAAGTTGTAGACTCACTACTTTTTGATCATAAGTAATGTAATCATCAAGAAATGCACGCGTACAGCTGTCTATATTTACGACAACGGTGTATAAGTGAATTGCACTCTGAAAACTGTAGGGGCACTAAATCGCAAAAAAAAGTCCAATGTTACACAATGTTGCTTTAATTAATTTTTTTTATATAAAAAGATTGATAAGTGCAGCTTTAAACTTACCTGGTAATTCTATTGCATTTCTTTCAATAAAACTTTGTTGCCAAATTGACAAACAAATTGTAATATTCATTTGGGAATTTAGGGGATTAAATAATGGATATAAAATGAATTGATACATTATGGAAACTGTATTCTTTCCATAATGAATTATTCTTAATATGATCAAGTTATTGATACAAAGCTTTTCATTTGTACAGAATGTTATCAATAATTAGTTTTATTGTCCAAGTAAATACCAACTATTAAACTGCTTTGATATGTGGTCTATGATTTATGACTTGATTTGTTGATTTGTCAGTCTTCACGTGTCAGATCTCTTATTAGACATTTTCATTAATCCCTTTTTAACTGTCTAATTAATGATTGACCAAGTAGCCACGTGCGAGAATCTTCTATACCAGCATCTATGTACACACAGGAGCCTCAGTGTGCCTTTCTTGCTCATCTGTGTGTTCTCACCAGTGGTGGGAGAAGTATTCAGGTCCTTTACTTAAGTAAAAGTACTATTGCCACTCCGTTACAAGTAAAAGTCCTGCATTGAAAATGTTACTCAAGTTAAAGTATGTGAGTATCGTCAGGAAAATGTACTTAAAGTATTAAAAGTAAAAGTACTCAATGCAGAAAAATCCTCACATTTTAGAAACTGGAAACGATCAAAACAGTTCTGTCAATCAACTAAGTGTTTAATCAGCTAATCAGTTCAGCTATACTTGTAGGCCTGTATATTAACATTTTATAAACTACATGTGTTTTGTGTGCAAAGGTCTGCTGCCAGATTAATGTAGTGGAGTAAAAAGTACTATTTTTCTCTCTGAAATGTAGTAGGAGTAGAAGTAGAAAGTGGCATGTAAAGAAAAGACTCAAATAAAGTACAAGTACCTCAAACTTGTACTTTAATACAGTACTTGAGTAAATGTACTTAGTTACATTCCCCCACTGGTTCTCACCTTTATAAACTGCAGGTCTGTGCGCGCTCTGACTGAGTAGTCAGGTACGTAGATCTGCAGGAAGGAGTTGAGCTGGTTGTTGCTGCTGCCGAGAGTCGGGGTGATGGCGTCTATACGGTCACTCCTGTTCAGGGAGTCTGAGTGGTTGAGTCCAAACGGCCGTGGAGGAGATTTATTTTCTGTAAGGAGGTGATAGAAGAGGAGAATACAGTTAGACTCCTAACCAGTAGTAACCCAAAAGTATCTCAGAAAAATATTTCCAACCTTTTAGCTTATTAGAGATTGTTTTCCTCTTGGTTCATTGACTGTGTGTTTCTTTCACAACCAGAACTTAAGACATGCAGAAACAAAACAACACCCAAAACTACATTTATACAGCAATGACAACTACTCTCTGCTAGAACTCTTTATAAGGGAATCCTCACACACTTCACGTGCTGGGCTGTCATCTACTCTGTAATCCTGTTGTTGTTTGTGTCTCTGGTGCTGTCATATCAGAGAGCAGAATTTGAGAACAAGGTGGTCCAGACAGAAATATCTCATTCACTATCGGATGAATTGCCATGGAATATGGTACAGATAGCTGTGGTGCCCCGATGATGAGTCCTAATGACTTTAGCGATCCTCTTATTTTTTTGATCTAGCACCACCATGAGGTTCACTTTTGTGGCTTTGCAATTACATTTCTTCTATTACATGGATTGTATTCCATCACCATTCCCCCACATGATGAATTCTAATAACTTTGTTGATGTTCTGACTTTTCTTCTAGATCACCAGGTCAAAATCATCAGGTAAATAAATGTCAATTTGTCCAATACTTTGCTTTATACTTTCCCATCAACCACATCTGCTCTTTGTTTAGTGCTAGCTGTGAGCATGATAGCATGGCCGTAGATTCTCTTGTTAATAAACGGAGGTGCCAGTCATCAATCACTTGTGTTGGTCTTTCACATCCCTACTGCTCTGACACTTGCTATTTATCGATGGTTTTGTCTGGTTAGGTGTCCTCCTTGGCTACTAGTAACTGCTTGGAGGAGGGGTGGGGGCGGTGCGTGATCACGGAAGGCTTGTATCATGTGGATACGCTGACAGTTCTGTTGTCATAACTTAGAATACCTCATGGGGGCGACAGAAACTACGCACTATAGCTTTAATCATCACCATAGTAAGTACAGTACATCATCTATTTAGACATATTTTGCATATTTTGATACCTACAGATACAAAAACTCTTGTGATGCACTACCTGCTCTAACTCACAATTTTCGCTAAAACTACTTGAGCTGCTCAACAGCTTCAGCAGCACCTGTGACATTTTTCAGTGTTTAAGTGTTAGACATAAGCACAGATGCTTGCTGTGATGTATGGAAATCTAATTTCTACGTAAAGCTTTAGGTGAGGGGAGTCAGTGGTCTCCAGTGATGCTGCTTCCATCAATGTGCTACCACATAGAAGACTGATTTTTTCTTTTCTTGTTTTTTTTAATTAAAGCCAGATTATGTTTTCCACTTCTTAAAGAAGCCTAGTGAAAATCAACAACAAAGTGGAAACGGCTTGGCCAACGCTAATGCTACTACGCGACTGGAATGTATGTAATCCCATGTTGGAGTATGTGTGTGTGTGTGTGTGTGTGTGTGTGTGTGTGTGTGTGTGTGTGTGTGTGTGTGTGTGTGTGTGTGGACCGAGCGCAGTGGGCCAAAGACCTGGCATGTGAACTCTTGCGGATTAGTACTCCACTTTCTAGGGGCTGCAGGGGCCAGGTCAAAACAAGACAAAGGTGTGTTAAGGAGACACACATAATGCATTTACGTACATGCAGACACACACTCAAACGCAACGGGGCGCCAAACTGGGTGGAAATAAAAACATTTTTTGAGGTGCACTGCAGGTCACTGCTAAAGAGAGGAAGAGAGTGTATTTGTTCAACTGCATTTCCGGATACATGTGGGTGTGTTTGTGTTTGTGGCAGCATGTCCGTAGTTATGTGCGGAGTGTGTGCGCTTTGCGTACATGTGCCTGTGCATGTGAACATATGTGTACGTGCATGTCTTTGTATGTGCTCTCAGCCGTGTCCGGCAGGGGGGCTGTAACTGTAGGTCTTGTTTATGTAGTCAGAGGGTTAAAGGTTAGGGGCGAGCGGGGCGGAGCCTGGGTCCGCTCTGGGGCCTCTAGTCTCTAACACCATTCAGCCACTTGACTAATGGCTCAGGGGATGAGGGTGTTAAGTCTCAATCTGAATCGGTTTTCCTCTCTCCTGCTTTCTCTTTCACTTATACACGCATGAATATACATTGCATGTTGCATTCAGGTACAAACAGACTTTAAGGCATCAACCCCTTCTTTTGGTCACAAAAAAACTACTCGACGATGAGGATCAAAACGACCATACACTTGTGTAGGTTTACACAAAGCATGCAGGGTTAAACTTTGAAAACAATCTCAGTTGTTAGCACAAATGTGATAACATCTTAGGGAGGTCGACGAGATGGTATTAGTATGGTGTCATAAAAGGAAAAGGCAACAGTACCTGGAGATCCTGCTAATGATTCAGCCCTACTGACCACAAATGTACGAGACAGGGACAGAGGCACTGGGTGGGTGGGACAGAAGGAAGATACCAGATATGGGAAAAAAAAGAAGAAGAAAAGAAAGAGGAGAGTCTGTCAAAGTATAGACATAATCAGTGCACATACACACACACACATAGTAAACTTGGATTAAATCTGGTAGCGAAGCATCAGCAACACTTGTCTTTTCATAAAGTATTTGATTTCGGAGCGCCTGCACACATGACAGGAAGGTCATTCTACTGTTTCACCAGTAGGTGTCTCTCAGATCTCACCACCAATGTGAATCAGAAAAGTTGAAAAGGGCTGAGAATAGTACTGCAGTTTATGAATGAACTGAGAGGATCACTAGGTGACGCTTTCTCATGATGTCACTGCAGTATTCATAAACGTTCATCGAAGGGAATGTAGGCTTTTAATCACAGAAGGTCCTGGACTGATCTGTACTTTGCCGGCTTGGTGACACAAAAGGACAACGTGAATGCAGACAGTGGTAAAGCAATGTTTATTGCTGCTAAAATTATTTCTAACATCTTCACATCAAGCATTCTGCACTCTGCAATCTGAAATAGGTATTATATGTGAGTGTCTCAATACTAGTGTTGATAAAATACCAAAGTTTCCGATACCAAAACAGTCCTTCTTTTTAAATGATACTTTAAGGAATCTAAACATTTCTCTACAAACCCATTTTTTTATTCGACAGAAGGAGCCAAAGTTTTCAAATGTTAAATGTTATCACAAGCACAAACAGAAGCAGCTGTACAATAACTTTGCTGAAACATAATACAGTCTAAAACTGGCAAAACTTGGCAAAAGAAATTGTCTGAGCAAAGAATAAATAAAAAGTAGTATTTTGGTACTTGACGGTTTTAGACACTTGGTGCTATGAATACATTTCAGTCAATACCAAAAAAAAAGCAGTACGGTTTGGTCTATTTGTGACTTATTTTTATTGGAGCTACAGTAGAGTCCAATATGAACCTGCGTGGCCTAGATCTTAATAAAAAAGAGAAGACCTGCATGCAAAGCTGCATTCTTATAGTTTACTGAAAAATAAATAACGTTATAATACAAAGGGGGATTTTCAGAACGTTGAACTGACAAAACTCTTTGTTAATACACTCTGAGAAACTGACTTTGGACCCAGGTGGGCTGGTCAGAGATCTTACCTGGCGAGGATGTCAGAGCCAGCATCCCATAGAAGGAGAACGGCCCCGCTTCAAACTTCATCCCCTCTTTTCCTGCCTCCACCTCCACTTTCCCCTGTGACAGAAAGATCCAGAGGCGACAAAGAGTTCAACAAAACTATGCTCTTTAACTTTGTCCACGTGTTAAACCAAGAATAATAATAATGCTTATTACACTTCTTTTATTTCTAATTAACTCTCAATTGCACATTTTCAGTTTGGAGCATTAGTGCCTTGTTGTGTTAATTACCCTTTCTATCTAGGATTTCCGCTACAGCTTTAGAGTTACACTTTCACCCTATTCAAAATCTGCCACTTTTCCTGCTCAGATATATTTATTCTCCCTGCCCCCAACCTCTTTCCTTTCCTTTCCTTTTCCGTTTTACTGCTTATAGAAAATCCGTTCTCTGTTTCATGTAACTATATGTAATTAAATGTTTCTGAAACTGTGTAATATCTCATCTGATGATCATAAATGACCTGTAACAGCACACGAGACTAACCGTGAGAAGAAGGCTATTTTTATATCGCTTTTATTAATGCCTTTGCCTAGGTCTGATTTTTCCCGCAAAGTCGCAAAATGATTTACAGCAGCTAGACTGGCTCTACAGTCACACATTCTGATGGGTCACAGATTTCGGCGTAATACCGGAAAAGCCTGTGTTAGTGAGTATCCTTCCAGGTAAAAGGTAGCAGGAGTTTTCTTTATATAGGCCTAATTGTATTTTAATGTTATTTTACAAGTTATCTGTTGTAGTTATGGCTGATACTGGGGCAGGGCCATCACAGAAAAGAAGGAAATTAAACGAAGAACAGCTGAAAGCTAAAAGGGAAAGACAACGGCAAAATCCTGAGTCACACTCGGTCGGGCTTTCAACAGATGGAGACAATTACAGGATCGTAAATGATTCAAAACCGACCCATAATTACCCCTAGGGTATGTAATATGTCTATTGCTTTCATAAAATAACTTTACAATGCGCAATGGGGTTGTACGTCAGTGGTCTACATTAAATGACGCCCTTTCCATGTAGCGACTGGTTTTTAGTTCTTTTCAGTCCGTGTTTGTGTTGGCCTACCATTTTCTTTTCCCTCGTCCGCCTGTACTTGCGTAAAGCGTCCGTGGGTTTCATGAAATGCGCCATATAAGTCAAAGTTATTATTACGCTGGTTGCTACAAAAAACTCTTAATGCTTTGGCTCATGACACAGTGACAGTGATACCCGGTTTAGTTCACGATAGGCTACATCCAAAGTAGGCTAAGTTACCGTATGCAACACTTATAATGCACCTGTAACGTATTATCTTATTGTAAATGAATGACTTTCTGTCTGAGCAAAATATTCATCGCAATGATATGACCTCCAGGGTAACACTAACTCAGTAATCTACAGTGGGCAATACAGCACCATAAAGAAAAGATCTTTACGACAGCGGGTATGGTGAAAACACTACCGCTTTTGTCCAAAGCGGCCGCTAGAATCAACACAAACTGAAAGTCACATATAGCCACTTTAATAGCTCCAAATCTCAATCCTCAATGATAGTGACCCCACACCTCGCAGGGCTTAGTGGACTGATAGGGGAAATATACAAAGTATGTGAATGTCAGTACTATATTTGTTATTCTATGTTGTATTTTCATGGTGGGAAAATTACTTTCAACTCCACTTTAGCGCCAGTGATGGTAGACTTCCCCTGATCTCGCCAAAATACAACCTAGGGTCTTTTTGTGAATGTACGTGAGTCAAACTTTTGTTTAAAAGCATATTTAGGACAGAATCGCCACTTTTAAGATTTTCCGTATTCTCGTTTTTAGGTCAAATGGCCTTTTGAATGGGAGAGCTAGGGGCACTTTTATGCTAGCCTCAAAATAGCTATTTTTAAACACTAAGAAGGCTCGACACAACATGAGACTTTGCTTGAAGTATCTCCAGGAGCTCTACACCTTAACGCAAGCATTGAGAACATTGTTTGTGGACACAGAGCTTACTAAAAAGAAAGGTTTTCAACAACTCACCGTAGCTCTTGTTGTTTCCGGTCGCTACCATCTCGGCAGTCAAAACGAGTCAATATCAAAACAAGTAGCAAAAGATTTAGCATATCCCTTGTGCACCGGTGTAGTTAAGGTGTAGAGCTCCTGGAGATCCTTCGAGCAAAGTTTCATGTTGTGTCGAGTCTTCTTAGTCTTCTTAACAAAAGTTTGACTCACGTACATTCACAAAAAGACCCCAGGTTGCATTGTGGCGAGAGTTGCGCTTTAAAGACTTGATACTCTCCCTGAGACCAAAGAGGAAGACTCTGTGTTGGGACCAGCAACATATTCAGAGACAGAGCAGACATTCAGACCAGTTTTCAAACTATAAGGCTACATGAACCTTCATGTTTTTTCCCCTTTATTACAGAGTGACAGTGGATAGACAAGAAAGATGGGAGAGAGATGGGGGATGACACGCAGCAAAGGGCCGCAGGTTGGATTCGAAACCGGGCCGCTGCAAAGGACTCATGGGGCGCACGCTCTTACTGGGTGAGATAGAGGTCGCCCCAATATTTGTGGTGTTTCTAATTAGAACTGACACTACTGCAATCGATCAGTACAGTACATCATTTTCTTCATACCAACCTACATTGTTTCAGTATATTTTGAAGTGTTATAGCGAGTGTCTTTGGCCAGACATTTGTATTATTAACGAGCTGTTTATCTGGTATTGTTGCATTCTTCAATAGAAACTGCCCTGCAGCACAGTCATACCATGCATACCTTTTAGGGACGTGTGACCCCTGTGGGGGACAAACTTGCAGTAAAGCTCTTAGATGAATGGCTATACTGTGGAAAAATGGTTAGAACAAGGAAGACAATAGCTTGCAGTACTAACAGCAGCATGTCCCTGTCTTCAATGTGTTTAGTGTAATGTATAGTGTAGTACTGGTTAGGGTACGAATACTTTCTTAACGAATGAAATATTGTTCTTTAGTGACATAAATTCATGTTGTGCTGTAACTCGTGGGTCATTGGCAGTAAGTCCTTCACTTTGCACCTCATTGTGTCCACATACCTGCATTATGAGGATGAAATAATCAACGGGCTTGTTCCTGTGAAAGAGGTAGTGCTCCGGTGCCCGCTTGTTCTTCTCATCATATTTCAGCTCCTGGATGACATTGGGGTGCTTCAGCAAGCGTAGCAGAATCTTTTCTGACATTTGCACCGGTGCGAACGGCTCGACCTCTGAAGAACCAATGAGAGACAAGGAGGGAGACTGTGAGGAATTTGAATGCAAGGCAAGGCAACTTTATTTGTATAGTACATTTCAGCAACAGGGCAATTCAAAGTGCTTTACATAAAACATTAAAGAGCAGTTGAAAACAATAACAAATTGAAAACAGATAAAATACGAGATTTTAGGACGCTAGTATGGGACAATGTATAAGTCGTTGCTCTATACACGTAATCCACCCGCAATCCTTGTCGTTCCCATGCCGTCTTACTTTACTTCTCTTTAGAATTTTTGAAGCAAATATTATAGCCCAGCACACATACACATGGGCCTGATATCAATATCAACATTCAAAAGTAAAGAAAAAAATCAGTGATATATTGGCTCATTGTATTTATATTTACACAGCAAATGACAGATTTTTTTTTATAATCAGAAATTGCATTTACAAGTGTTGTAGTGCCAGTTGGACGATACAAGAAATTTGATAATGTCACATTTCACAATAATTGTGATTTTTCTCTAATTTCTGACATTTTATTGACTTGAACATCCAAATCGACAAAAATTGGCCTTGTGCAAAAATCACTCTTACAAACTCATTTGTTCTTAAGTGGCACTTTTGATCCATTTAGGTGAATTTGTGGCATTCACCAATGTTCTTGTGCTTAAGACGTTTCTCTTAATTCTTCTTTTTAGTCTTCTGTGTCACAAGCAGAGCCAAACAAGTAGCCTTATATAGCAATATCATGGATGTTGATTGCGCTAATGATGAAAATCTCATGAATGCGCACTTCCTCATGAACTGGCAATTTATAACAAGATTGTGCAGTTGAGATAGTTTGGTGAATCTGATTTGAAACCATCACACAAAAAAGTATGAGAAGTTGAGAAATAAGAAATTAGTTTCTACATATTGGAATTTCACAATTGTTATTCTACTCTGTATATATGATACCTATTGTATGTCTATCCATCATGGTCGAGGGACCCCTCCTCTGCTGCTCTTCTTTTTGTCCAATAAAAGGGGTTTTATTTGTGGATTTTTTTTACTCCATCTGTCTTAGCAAACTAACATACAAACCAAAAACTCATTTATAACACTGTATCCACATTGTGACTGATCTGCTTCAACCACCTAATGGGCCAATCAGCTCCTTCAACTACTGAGCGGCGGTGATGTGTGTCAGCTGGCTGCTGGCTCCACCACCAGGAACTAAACTCCCTAATAGCCTTTAGAGGAACTTAATCAACGCTTAGCTGCTAGGTCAAAGTTCTGAAGCAAATCCAACTGCAATGAAGCATATTCAACTACTGCTGCTGCGGCTGCTGCTGTAGTAGTGCTTGGATATTCTGCAGCCTTGTTCAGAAATCCATTTCCCAAGAGAAAGCGGGTGAAATAGTTCACATTTTACACTAAGTATGTCGACTTGTGTGAGAACCCCGATCATAGGCCAAAAATGCTGGACGTGATGTCACTGAGGAACGCGTGTAAGCAAACAGGTTGGTGTTTTTAAAGCTGTGAGCTAAGATCCCAACATGTAACCTCCAGTGCATGAAACGCAAGCAAATAGACGCCTGCGTTTTTTTTGGGATCTGCACGCAGTCTGCACAGACATCCCGTGCTGCGCTCCCGAGAGGCCTTCCACCTCTTCACACACACACACACACACACACACACACACACACACACACACACACACACACACACACACACACACACACACACACACACACACACACACACACACACACACACACACACACACACACACACACACACACACACACACACACACACAAGCAAACCAACACACTTGTTGTGAGTCCTCTCACAACTCATTCCCTCACACACACCAACAACAGATACTCATTCTACACACATACTCACTCCTCCCTACACCCACTTGCCCCAAAACTCAAAGCCCATACGGGCACATGCACACACAAACAACTCACACATACACACACACACACTTTCCCCACAGTGAGGGGTTGAGGGCACACTGGGGGAAGTCAAGCAGCAACGCAGCCCACTTGCCTGTTGCTAGGAAACGCAGGGTAGCCAGCAGAAGCTGAGGTGATATTTTAACCTTCATTTCATTGTCGGTAGGCTTGAAGGCCGAGAAATCCTGCTTCCTTTCCCGATGGGTGATTTTCTTCTTCGTCTTGTTGTCAGCTGAGGAGGGAAAATGAAAAGCCAAGCGTAAGGCACAGTGCAACAGTAAAAGGTCGATCCACGCCACTCCACAGATAGTGAGCTCGTCCTCCAGGGTCATAGGGTGACTAAACTTGAGTTACCCAAAGCTTATTGCTTTTTCCGGAAATGTAGCTGGGGTGTTCTTCTCAGAACTAAAAGAGAGCTATAGGGGGCTACATTGTTAGCTTACCACATTCTTAGAATTACTTAAAGACATATGTATTAGGGCAACAAATAGACTGGCACGTACTCCATGTCTGCAGGCCTTTGCCATCAGCGGTATAGCAGTATAGTCAACTCATGGTTTGGTATGGTACACTGTATTAAGAAGTTAATAAATAAATTGTGACTGTACACAATTAATTCCTCCCTGAGAAATTATGACAAAAAGTTTCACCATTGTTACTTGTTTAGGTTTAGGTGCCCACACAAATAAGAGAAACTAATCTAATCTTAAATGACAAATATAAAGCAATTCTTTATCTACATAGAACTGAAGAGTAATATTCTCTAAAACACCTCAGCTGGCCACAAACCTTAATTTAAACATTGTCACACACACACACTGATTTTCCATTTTGGGATTAGGATGAAAGCATTCTTAAAGCTGATATGATCATTCTTTTTTTTTAGAAACATTGATCTACATGTGATGGGAAAGGTTCTTCCTCGTTTTAGCATCTTTCAGCTCATTGTTCTGGTTTTCCTGTTGCAACTATATTGTTTTGGTTCACTCTCTGCAATCTCATCATCGTTCATCGTTCATCACCTGCTCAGCCCCAAACGGCAGGGAGTCAAAGTTGCTAGCTGGTGAACATTTATTAGCTAAACAGCCAGATATTTTCTCAAGAGCTGGTGGAGGGCAGACCAGAGCTAAAAAGAGAGATAATCTTGGATTACATTTGTCAGGTGGACACAAACACAACTCCAAATCAATGTCTGACAGTTCAATGTTAACTGAGGACAATTTAAAGCTTTAGTGCGTAACTTTTTGATATTAATGAACGTCCGTTACATTCAAGCCATTGCCAAATGAGTCGCTACAAAGCTAATTAAGAGTATCAGCTCCATACAACTCTCTCTGTATTTCTCAGTATGGCTATGTTCAGAAGATTGTGTCCTCCTTGGCTACTAGCAACTGTGTGGAGGAGGGGTGGGGGGGGTGCGCGATCACGGAAGGCTTATCATTATATAGTCATTACTTAGAATTACTCACGGGGGAGACAGAAACTACGCACTATAGCTTTAAAGTAACATTATTTGTTTGTTTTTTGTCTACTTTGGGCAACTGTTCAAGGTTCAATCAAGGTTGACGTAAATCATGTATTGTTAGTTGTTATAAGGAGCCGGAACTTGTGCGGGAGGTGGAGCGCTACCAGTTGGATCTGGTGGGGCTTACCTCTACGCACAGTCTCGCTTCTGGAACCATACTCCTGGAGAGGGGTTGGACTCTTTTCTTCTCCGGAGTTGCCCAGGGTGTGAGGCGCCAGGCGGGTGTGGGGATACTCACAAGCCCCCGGCTGAGCGCTGCTACATTGGAGTTTATCCCGGTGGACGAGAGGGTCGCCTCCCTACGCCTGCGGGTTGTTGGGGGGAAAACTCTGACTGTTGTTTGTGCATATGCACCAAACAAGAGTTCAGAGTATTCGGCCTTCTTGGAGACCTTGAATGGAGTCCTGTATGGAACTCCAGTGGGGGACTCCATAGTTCTGCTGGGGGACTTCAACGCACATGTGGGCAATGATGGAGACACATGGAGAGGCGTGATTGGGAGGAACGGCCTCCCTGATCTAAACCAGAGTGGTTGTCTGTTATTGGACTTCTGTGCTAGTCATGGATTGTCTATAACAAACACCATGTTCGAACATAGGGATGCTCATAAGTGTACTTGGTACCAGAGCACCCTAGGCCAAAGGTCAATGATTGATTTTATAATCGTTTCATCTGATCTGAGGTCGTATGTTTTGGACACTCGGATGAAGAGAGGGGCGGAGCTGTCAACTGATCACCATCTGGTGGTGAGTTGGATCAGGGGGTGGGGGAAGACTCTGGACAGACCTGGTAAGCCCAAATGGGTGGTGCGGGTAAATTGGGAACGTCTGGAGGAAGCCCCTGTCCGACAGACCTTTAACTCACACCTCCGGCGGAGCTTTTCGTGCATCCCTGTGGAGGCTGGGGGCATTGAACCTGAGTGGACAATGTTCAAAGTTTCCATTGCTGAAGCTGCGGCAGGGAGCTGTGGTCTTAGGGTCTTAGGTGCCTCAAGGGGCGGTAACCCACGAACACCGTGGTGGACACCGGTGGTCAGGGAAGCCGTCCGACTGAAGAAGGAGTCTTTCCGGGATATGTTATCCCAGAGGACTCTTTGCAGTTGCAAGGTACCGACGGGCCCGAAGGGCTGCAGCCTCAGCTGTGAAAGAGGCAAAGCAGCGGGTGTGGGAGAAGTTCGGAGAAGACATGGAGAAGGACTTTCGGTCGGCACCAAAGCGCTTCTGGAAAACCGTTCGCCACCTCAGGAGGGGGAAGCGGGGAACCATCCAAGCTGTGTACAGTAAGGATGGGATGTTGTTGACCTCAACTGAGGTAATAGGGTGGTGGAAGGAGCACTTTGAGGAACTCCTAAATCCTGCTGATGTACCCTCTTTGTTAGAGGCAGAGCTGGAGGATGACGGGGGATTGTCGTCCATTTCCCTGGTGGATGTCACTGAGGTAGTCAAACAACTCCACAGTGGCAAAGCCCCAGGGATTGATGAGATCCGTCCGGAAATGCTGAAAGCTCTGGGTGTGGAGGGGTTGTCTTGGATGACACGACTACCAATTACAGGGGTATCACACTTCTCAGCCTCCCTGGTAAAGTCTACTCCAAGGTGCTGGAAAGGAGGGTTCGGCCGATAGTCGAACCTCGGGTTGAAGAGGAAAAATGCGGATTCCGTCCTGGTCGTGGAACAACGGATCCTCTCGCAAGGATCCTTGAGGGAGCCTGGGAGTATGCCCATCCGGTCTACATGTGTTTTGTGGATCTGGAGAAGGCATATGACCGGGTCCCCCGGGAGATACTGTGGGAGGTGCTGCGGGAGTATGGGGTGAGGGGGTCCCTTCTCAGGGCCATCCAATCTCTGTATGACCAAAGCGAGAGCTGTGTCCGTGTTCTCGGCAGTAAGTCGGACACGTTCCAGGTGAGGGTTGGCCTCCACCAGGGCTGCGCTTTGTCACCAATCCTGTTCGTAGTATTTATGGACAGGATATCGAGGCGTAGTCGTGGTGAGGAGGGGTTGCAGTTCGGTGGGCTGGGGATCTCATCGCTGCTCTTTGCAGATGATGTGGTCCTGATGGCATCATCGGCCTGTGACCTTCAGCACTCACTGGATCGGTTTGCAGCCGAGTGTGAAGCGGCTGGGATGAGGATCAGAACCTCTAAATCTGAGGCCATGGTTCTCAGCAGGAAACCGATGGAGTGCCTTCTCCAGGTAGGGAATGAGTCCTTACCCCAAGGGAAGGAGTTTAAGTACCTTGGGGTCTTGTTCGTGAGTGAGGGGACAATGGAGCAAGAGATTGGTCGGAGAATCGGCGCAGCGGGGCGGTATTATATTCAGTTTATCGCACCGTTGTGACGAAAAGAGAGCTGAGCCAGAAGGCAAAGCTCTCGATCTAACGGTCAGTTTTCGTTCCTACCCTCACCTATGGTCATGAAGGCTGGGTCATAACCGAAAGAACGAGATCCAGGGTACAAGCGGCCAAAATGGGTTTCCTCAGGAGGGTGGCCGGCGTCTCCCGTGAGGAGCTCGGAGTACAGCCGCTGCTCCTTCACGTCGAAAGGAGCCAGTTGAGGTGGTTCGGGCATCTGGTAAGGATGCCCCTTGGGCGCCTCCTTAGGGAGGTGTTCCAGGCACGTCCAGCTGGGAGGAGACCTCGGGGAAGACCCAGGACTAGGTGGAGGGATTACATCTCCAACCTGGCCTGGGAACGCCTCGGGATCCCCCAGTCAGAGCTGGTTAATGTGGCTCGGGAAAGGGAAGTTTGGGGTCCCCTGCTGGAGCTGCTCCCCCCGCGACCCGATACCGGATAAGCGGACAACGATGGATGGATGGATGTTAGTTGTTATGGTTAATGTGTTAGCAATCAGTTTCTGTTTACACCTCCAGAAGACATGGAGCAACACCAACATTTATTTGCTAAATGCTCCATTATGTTCACCAGCTAGTCGCGCCCTGTGTCTGACTGCTGTTTGGTGCTGAGCAGGTAGTGTGGAAACTGTGTCTATGAAAGGTAAGGCAAGGCAAGGCAGCTTTATTTGTATAGCACATTTCAGCAACAGGGCAATTCAAAGTGCTTTACATAAAACATTAAAGAGCAGTTAAAAATGATTAAAAAATTAAAAACCAAAATAATGCCCTGAAAGAAGCTAAAACACTCCATAAACCAGAGAGATACTACAGGAACAGGTGAAAATTCTCTGTGGGTTCATCACTACGAGCCACAACTGTCACAATACATGTAGTCATTTGAGCCTTAGTTAATAATAAAATAATGACTAGTGAAGCTTTATTATCCACTTTATTTGGCGTTTAATGTATGCAAACAACAATTACCACCATTCAGAATTAACAACTGATCAGATTTAGTTAAAATTGCAATCAATTTTCAGCTCCTCAATGCCTTTTGTCCCATTGTTGTCCCATTGTACTATGATATATTGTGCCATGGCCATAAAACATTTGTCAAAGCCTAGCAATGCTAGTGTTTATTTGAAAGCCCCTGTAAATAAAATAAATGCATATTTAGATATATTTACTGTATGAGTTAGGGCCACATTAAGTTGGTTTAAAAGGACACAGTTTAATAGCCAACCACTGGGCTTGGATCAGTTTATAGCAGGTCATAGATTTTAGACTGATGCTCTTACTGTGACAGGCCGGAGATGCCTTGAGTTCTTACAGTCTAAGGAGGTATGAGCTTCGAGAAGAGGAACCTACTGTACAAGTCAGTCTCGTCCAGGATCTCTGACTTGATGATTTCTTCAATTACGTCCTCCAGGGTGACAATACCCAGAACTTCATAGAAAGGGTCTCCCTCACCCTCATTGTTCACCCTCTGAACTATGGCCAGGTGGGATTTTCCTAGCAAACACACACACACACACACACACACACACACACACACACACACACACACACACACACACACACACACACACACACACACACACACACACACACACACACACACACACACACACACACACAAAAGTTATAAAGTTAGGGCCATTTAATGATAAAGGGAGTTAAATATAGGTCAGGCAGTGATGGAGGTACAAGGGAGCAAACAGGCAGCAACACACATTGCTATTTCCACTTTGATCCATTTTATCATGTAGCAATTTCACATGTATAATAGATGCATGTTATACATGGTATTTTATACTTTGAAATAGGAACAATAAATCACCCATGTCAGATAGTGTTGTGAATGTCATAACACTGAGGCTGCAGTATTGCAGCAGTCTGACAGTCCAGATCAGTGACACCAAGTGATCTGAAGGACTAACTGTTCTCCGTATCTGTTAAATGACCAAGGATGCAGGGCAATGGTAGTTCAAGTGTTAACAGTGCCAGCAGAAACTCAAACAGCCAGACAGACAGTCATACATTTCATCATGGGTCCCCTTAGCCCTCCCTCCCTCCACATCTGTGTTCCCAGGACCCTCCTGTGAGCTGTACCAACTGAAAAAAATAGAAAAGAAACAAACTGCCGTGTATGCAGAGAATACTGTCAAGCAAAACGCTAAACAAATTCTTTGCCTTTTCTCAGCTTGTGATCATTTAAAAGGAATTTTCCAGAGGCCCAGGCTAATATTAGCCCCTGCAAAATGAAGTTTCCATTCCGCCCCGGCGATATTCTCACCGAGGGAAGGAACAGACCGGGCGAAGCCTACACTGTGTGATCAGATTGTCTCGAAATGGGTCGTTTGCATGCAGTTACACCTTGGCGTAAATAATTGAGGACGTCAGTGTGCTTACGTGTACGTGTGCATGCACGTGTGTCAGAGTGCATGAGTGTATGGGTGCACGAGTGTGTTTATTTCTGGAGAACACAGGTACATTACTGAGTCAGTCCTCACATGCTGTTTCAGCTAATGTTGGCTGCTTTGGTGCAGGCAAGCACAGACTGAGAGGACTGATCACCAAGAGTTTTATAGCACTGCAGCTCTCTGTTTTCCTTGTGACAGCACACTGATGTGCAGTGTACAGAGCCTGAGAATCCCAATGTGAGCATTAGATGCAGAACTGATGCATCAAGGAATATACTCAGGTTACACCTAATAGCCTGGCAGGGTAAGATCCAAAGAGTGGTAGCAATAATGTAAAAAACAGAAATCCATCATAACAAACAGTCTGCAAATGGCAGGCTCTATTTTCAAAGTGTCCAATAACAGTAGAGTCTTTCTGTTAAGATGTCAATGAAAACTTGAGCATGTTGCTTTATCACTGAGGGTTGGGTTGAACTAGGACAGAGACAAATGGAGCCTCAGTGGGTTAAAGCAATCAGGTCTTAGAAGTCCTTGAGCAAGCAATTACTCTAAACTGCCCGGAGAGGGAGAGGCAAATGGAGTGGCCAGCAAAGCACAGTACAGTCAAACAGATCAATGCTCACTTCCTTCTCTTTAATGGTACCCACTCCACCCATGTCAGGTTTATAAACAACGCTTCCAGATTAAGGTTTCCAGGCAAAGAATGTCGACTTTAAAGGGGAACTATGCAGTTTTTTTTAACTTAATTTACCTTAACTGAACAGCTTCGGAGTCACTGGAATGGTTATATGACTTTTTTCGGGTTGAATGGTGGTCGTCTCGCTTCCCCCTAGCGCCTGTGAGCGGAAAAACCACCCTTGCAACTTGTCTTTAATGTCACTTTAATCTTAAACGTGTGAACTGCACATGAAGATTCAGGAAATATGCCAGAGAAGTGAGATAATTTCATTTTAAATTATTCGTTTCAGGGCAGCCTCTAGGTCACTTGGCAGGGCGTGCGCCCCATGTAGGCTCAGTCCTTGCCAGCACCCGGGGTTCGATTCCGACCTG
The DNA here is from genome assembly GCA_023631565.1 of Gymnocephalus cernua. Taxonomy (NCBI): domain Eukaryota; kingdom Metazoa; phylum Chordata; class Actinopteri; order Perciformes; family Percidae; genus Gymnocephalus; species Gymnocephalus cernua. The sequence goes on along the minus strand of CM042427.1, from coordinate 32,255,954 downwards.
AGGCCCTTTGCTGCGTGTCATGTCCCCTCTCTCTCCCCCATTTCCTGTCTCTCTTAAGCTGTTCTAATAAAGGACAAAGCCCTGAAGCCCTAAAATTATTTATTTCAGTGCAAATCAACTTTTAAGATTTGTTTTGTACAAAGTAACATTGCAGTCTGCTGTATTTGTTTCTTGTTATTTAAAGGAATAGTTTAAAATATCGGGAAATACACTAATTATCTTTCTCAGTCAGATGAGAAGTTCTACACCACTTTCATGTCTGTACAAGCAGCGCGGTGGCCCAGTGGTTAGCAAGAAGGTTTTGGGTTCGAATCCAGGCCTTTCTGTGTGGAATTTGCATGTTCTCCCCGTGTCTGCGTGGGTTTTCTCCGGGTGCTCCGGTTTCCCTCCCCTAACTAGCTGATGTGTGGTGAGCGTCTGGCGCCTGGCGTCGTAAGGCGTTGTATGGCTGCCGTGCATCACCCAGGTGGGTGCTACACATTGGTGGTGTTAGAGAGCAGTTCCCCCCAAGCGCTTTGAGTGTCTATGATAAAGCGCTATATAAATGTAATAAAATAAATAAATAATACGGTAAATATAAGGCTATCGTCAGCAACCGATTAGATTAGTTTAGCCTAGTACAAATACTGGAAACAGGAGAAACAGCTAGCCTGGCTAGAGGCACCTCTAAAGCTTAAAACATATTATATATTGTTTCTTTATTCTGTGAAAGAAACCAAGTGTAAAAAGAACATGTTGTGGTTACATCTTCAACTTCAGCACTATATTGAGCAATTAATGAAGGCAAATATAAACAAAAGTACTTGGATAGTATTTTACTAAACGTCTTCATAGAGGCTTATGTTTTAAACTCAATCCAAAAAAACATCTCAAAACTTTATAGTAGTCTACAACTAACAAAATGTAACTCATTGTATGTAAAACAAAAATGAGAAAAAGGAAGCCGTATAGTATAATGAAATAGGAATGGGAGAATATATGTGAGCTACAATGCAAAACTTCAAATTCAGATCAAAAACACTTTTCATCACCTCCTTCAACAGCGGAGTTTACTTACGGGGGGTCAACTATTAGAGATGGCCTGTTGTAAGAGCTTCAACAGAGGACGCATTGGTCCCTAGTTACAAGAAAAGAAAAGAATGACACACAGGATAAAAATGAATGGGAAGCTATTCAGTAGACATGACAGAGAAAAGCATGTTTATGCAAAGTGTTTTTTCTGGAATCTGTCCAATGGGGTATAATGTAAGTAGAAAGAAATTTCATAAATTCCATGGATGAAACAGAAAAGGGAAAACCATACGCCCACCGTCCCCTTTATACTATTCTATATATTTTCTATGGAAATCATGTATTACCTGCTAAACATCAGCATGTTTACATTGTCATTGTGAGCATGCTAGCAAGTGGATGTTACTGTGTAGCATTTAGCTCAAAGCACCACTGAGCTTAAGTACAGTCTCACAGACCCGCTAGCATGGCTGTAGACTTTTAAGCCTCTTTCACACATGACCTGCAAACCTCAAATTATCTAGACATTACTCGGCAGAGCTGTATCTGAGAACACAAATGTCCGAATCAATACGATCGGACATCAAACGGTCTTTACCCAGACTAAAAGTCTAAGAGACAGTAGGATTCATCCTCTGGGGAACATGAATGGCTGTATAACATTTTCATGTTAATACATTCATAACAGATATTTCAGTTTGGACCAAAGTTGTGGACTGACCGACAGACATAGCCATCCCTAGAGCCATGCTGCAAGCATGGGTAAATTCAAGAAAACAGCTGGATACAACTTCCATTTTGTAATTTATTTCTCTTTTTTCTCTCTTTCATATATTTTAGGATGCTGGTCATTGGTATCATGTAACATACAGTGGTTGCTGAGCAATATTACATTTATTTGCAGATGCTTTTGTCTGTAGCAACATACAAAAAGTGCATTGTAAATTCAAATCAGCTTAATCAGCTGACCTTTATGAGCACCACAAGCCTCTAAAATGATGGTAGCTTCCAGTGGGACTGTTTTATGTAAATAAAGATCTAAAGGTTGCCAATTTACAAGCACTGTACGCATGTAAACTCCTCTTCTGGTGTTCTCTAAAGACTATCTAAAATCTCTGTCTATTTTACACACACACACACACACACACACACACACACACACACACACACACACACACACACACACACACACACACACACACACACACACACACACACACACACACTTATCTTTTGCACAGTAGCCTTCACTCCAAATCGTTTTGTCTCGAAGTCCCACAAGATAAAGGCATACTTTCCAGCTTCCCACAAAGACAAAATACCACACAAGCGACAGCAAAAATGCAGCTTCTGTCTTCCATACATATATATTACAAGACAATGACAGCCTGTTTATTCATAGCTCCTTAGCTGCTGTTATGGCAGTAGGTTTTGTGAGGGGGGACTGGAGGTAGAGTGGGGAGGCTGACCCTCTGGACCCTCTAGAGCCTGAAAGTTGGCAGCAGGCCACAGGGAGAGTGTGTCCTTGCTAAGACCAGTCGTCTGGGGTCCTATAAGTCACCACTGCTGCCTGACATCTGGGGCTGTCTAGGCTGAGGACAGATGCATGCTGGGTAGTCCAGCACATAGTCACACTGCACACATAGGGTAGGGGGGGTCAATTCACTTAGGGAAGCATGTTCTCTTTGGTCAAAAACAGAAATGCTTTAGTCATTAAAAGGCTCATGTTTCTGATTTCTAAAACAGTTCTGAAAATAATGGTTGTGTAATTAGACCTGTAAATGGCATTTTCAGTTTACATTTGTGATTGGGTGAAGTAAACATACACATATACACATATACACACACACACACACACACACACACACACACACACACACACACACACACACACACACACATATAACAGGGGTCGCAACACAAGATCTGTGCATTAAAACCCTGGCTCTGAGGATGAAGAAGCACAGCAAAAGATCTGCTCCACAGGGCCACAGCCCCTAATAGTTGTAAAATTGTAAACCTGCTGGTGGCGCTACAGAAGAAAGGGGATCACCAAATTAATAGGCATCATCCTTTGGGGACCATGAATGTCTACTAAATGTGTTTGAAATCCATGTTCTTTTTGTTGAGATATTTTAGTCTGGAGACATGCTGCTAGCATAGCTAAATATATTGGTATAAGCCTTTAAAAAAATCCCTCCATCTGTTTTAAATTAGAAAATGTAAACTTCACTTCTGGTCAATAAATTTCCAGAAGGAAAAAAACACAGAACATGACCTGTGCCCCTAATGATAGCTAGCTCTGCTACTCCAGTGTTGGAGGCATACTCTCTGAAGATACAGGTTGGTTCATTATATGTCACACAATTGTTGCAAAAGGAATAGCCAGGGCATCACAAATGATTTGTTTAAAGTATAAATCAACATAACTTTTAAAGACCAATGTACCAAAGTGTCTGTCACCACAGTAATAAATACAGTGGAAAATACTCAACTGAGGGTACAACAGTTCAAGCAGCAATATTGGGCTCATTTTATGCTGTAGACTGACAAAGGCCCAAATTAAAAACTCTTGATAGCTGCAATCAATCTAACAATCAATTAATCAATCAAGTGTGAGGGAAATTGTCTTTGATCATGCTGTAATGAAATCACATTTGACCAGACACATGTAATTAGGTTAACTCAATTTGATCATGCTGAATGATTTATCAATGTAACCTTTGACTGAGTGAATCTTGACCTGATTGTATATGCTAAGGTGTTTCCCACCTGGATGTCATCAGATGGTTCTCACTTCTGGCTGGTTAGACCTTTGGTCTAGAGAACAAAGGCATGCAATACACACAATGAAAGTAACCACCCTGACCAGAGGGGGAGCACCAAGAAACGTTATAAAGAGAGAGAGCACCTTTCCATCAGTGTTAAAAACTAAACTTTGTCTTGTGTACCATACTCTGAGCAATACAAGTGTGACGATACTGTAAGAGATTTTTGTCTTGTTCCTCATTGACAGAGTGCCATCGCAAAATTGCCATGACACTATCATAATACAAAGCTAAGCCTGAGAACCTTCACTCAGGCCTACAGAGACCAAGCCGTGTGCTCTTTTCCACCATTCCCAGCTTATTTATGGAATGCAGCTTTGTCATATTTTTCCATAGCGCAATTTTCCCCTATAAATAGGCACGTAAGGCTTGGAGAGATGGGATGAGAGTATGAGGGGTCAGTATCAGTTGTGGACACTCATCATTGCCCCCCTCCCTGTCTTGCTCTACCCCTATTTTTCCGAATATTTGAGCACTGACAAATGTAGTGCAATGTTAGGGTGATGGGAACCCATTAGACATCTTTCTTCTAAAGCTACCTCCAGTAAAAGTTTCCAGCCATTCTGACCTATTTTTCCATTGACATCTACAGAAACTTTACCCGGATGCTGGTGACATGTTGACTATTTAAAGCTTCTTCATTTTCATAAACACAAAGTCTGAATACACATGGAATAAAATAACAATATTCTGTGGCCTGTGTTAATTGGAGACATAAGTGGAATGTGTGTGTGTCTGTCTGTATGTTTGTGTTTACAAGTGTCTGTATTTCCTTGTCTGCACGTATTATATATAAAACAGCAATGAAATGATATTAATATAAATAAGGAAACAAATTAACAATATTCAGTCACTTAAAGGGGAAGTACAGCTGCTGCTCTTGAGATGCTCTTTAAAATTCGGAGGAAAAACAACGTCACTCAAAGAACTGGACTACACCAGGGATTCTTTGGTTCCATCTTACCTGTCAATAAGACTTTATGCTGTGTGAGAAGTGTGTTGAAATTGTTACCTGTAGAGACTAAAAAGCTTGAAAGGAAAAGCCCAAATTTCACCTGGAGTGCAGAGCTTAGGAGAGGCTTGTGTTTACCTGGCCAACTGCTCCAAGTACTCGTTAAGACACAGGAAGCTAATATTTTAACAAGCTAATTCCAGTACTAGCTAACACTACTTTTTCTTTTAAGATTATTTTTTGGGCATTTACTTCATTAGATAGTGATAGTGGATAGACAGGATGGGTTGTGATTTTCACGCTACATGAGGGACCAACGACAAGGTGTCACATACTACAAGATCAAGTACAAGTATGTCTAGTAAATGGATGTCCGCCAGAAACAACCGCTCCAAGTTGTTGGTGCACTGATTTGCAGCAATAAAACAAGGACGAAAAAGACAAGAAAGGTTACTGGGTTTATTATTGTCACACATGTTCACAATATAGCCTGTTTCCACAACAACTTTGGTCCGTAATGCCAAAAGCAACACACACAGTAAAGTTCCAATTGTAACCTGCGGCCCCTCCCCCTGGTTTCCCCTCAAGCTATGTCTTACGCTCTCATTGGCTATATAAACCTGATTGTTGCACAAAGTTCCTGGATTTTGTCCAGGCAAAAGTTGATCTTATCCATCAGCAACTCCTGGTGTGTGCCCCATCCACTTCTAATTTTAATCAACCACAGGACATTGCTCCCTCCCCTGCTCATCTGCCTCAGCACTGCCTCTCCTCCTTCACGCCTGTGGACAACCATCTAGTGACCAAGCTGGTCACAAAAGCAAAGACTTTCACCTGCTCCCTGAATCCAATGCCTACAGCCCTGGATAAAGCATGTCTGCCTGTCCTATGTCCCATCATGGTGGATGTCATCAACTGCTCCTTGGAATCTGGCGTAGTAACCACCTAATTTAAAACTGCCGGAGGAGCTCTATAAACCCCTTCAGTCAGATTTCAGACTGTATCATATTACAGCCCTCATCAAAATCACAAATGATCTACTGATGACCTGCTGACTCTGGACACATCAGCATACTCATTCTCCTCGACCTCTCCACAGCCTTTGACACAATCTCCCATACCATTCTCCTCAACCGCCTATCTCATCACCTTGGCACCTGGCACAGCTCTCTCCTGGTTTCAGTCTTACCTCTCACACAGGAAGCAATTTATCACCATTAGCAACTCCCGCTCCGATCCAGCTCCGGTCAACCAAGGCGTGCCTCAAGGCTCTGTGCTTGGACCCATGCTCTTCACCATCTACATGCTCCCCCTTGGTCATATTATCAGGCAACATGGTCTCAGTTTCCACTCCTACGTTGATGATACACAGCTCTAAGTCAGCACTGCTCCAGAAGGTTGGAGATCTCATCCTGGATGTTGATGGGTGCGCCATCTGTCCATCCTCTGAGGTCCACAACCATGGTGTAATCCTGGACTCCACCCTCTCTTTCCATACTCACATCAATTCCATCACCAAATCAGCCTTTTTCCATCTCAAAAACATCTCCAGACTCCGGCCATCACTCTCTGACTCTGTGGCAGAAACCCTTATTCATGCTTTTATAACTACTGGACTACTCCGAAATGCTAACTCCTGAAACACCACCTGTTTACCACAGCCTACAACCTCCTTTAGCTTAGCCACAGTGATTTTGTAAAGTGTCCTTGGGTTTCATGAAAGGCGCTATATAAATACAAGTCATTATTATTATTATAGCTCCCCCACAGACCCCTCGACAGGGGACATAAATTGCTCTAGAGCTCAGATTGTATTAATAGTCATTATTTCCAGACCTATGCAGAATAATGTTCAACAATGACGAAACATATTCTCATGTCAAAGACCATAGCGCGTAATTTTCTTGTTGACATATAGAACAAGTAGGGTTTCAGAGTCACAAGCTGTTACCTTTGAGTTACGGGCATGGTGTGTAATTCACAAGGCCCCATTTCGGAAAGCAGCTTTAGTGAAAACTCAGATGTAGTTGACTCAGACAGCGCATTTACATGCACAGCAGTAACCGGGGTATGGCTGAATAACCGGGTTATGCCAGTTCTCTCCGTATACATGAGCAGGGAAGAATGGGGAGACTGACAGGAGTAAGTTTACCTCCGGTACAGTAGGTGTCAAAATTACACAGACCGATCACTAAATTAGTACAATTTAACAACAACAACAACAATTTAACAATGCCTAATGTTTTGTTTACACACTCTTGTCAAAGCGTAGGACAGCACTTGTTCAGCTCATTATAACGTTACCTGTAACCAGTGTCGGGTGGAACTAACATTAAAGTGCTCATATTATGCTTTTTTGGCTTTTCCCCTTTCCTTTACTGTATATCTTTTTGTGCACATTATACTGTATGTTTACAAAGTGAAATAGCCCAAAGTCCACCCCAAAGGGACTTACCATCTTCCAGAGAAAACTTTGTTCACAAACTGCTCCAACTGCTGCTATTGTATTCCAGCCTTTACTTCCGTGACGAACGTGTGTCACTTTGTAACACACGTTATAATGTTTGCCTAGCTGCTAGCATGGTACGCCCTCATACTCTGCAACTGACTAGCTAGCAGTGCTTACCTAGCTAAACGCATGTGCAACTCCCAACAAAGATGGAACAGAAGTGTGATGGCTCACTCTGTAGCTAAAACGGAGAGCTCAACACACAGGGTGAAAAGAGAAGCTGCAGCAATGTGCAGTACAAGAAAAATATAGTGTTTTTTGAAAATTAAACCACATAAACCAATTCTGGTACAACCTCTAAATACAATTATGAACCTGAAAATGAGCATAATTAGCCAATGGCTGCAGCGGGGGCTGCTCAGTCCCTCCACTTTTTTTCAGAGACACATCATTGACAGCCCCGGAGATGGACAATCTGACTAGCCATTTTCCAATGTCCCAATGCTTACTGATGGCCTGCTGATCAAGTAACGCTGTTTTGTTGTATGGTGTCATAGCAACAACTACGAGTCAGAGCGCTGACAGATTATATCCAGTTCATAAAACCACTCCAGGTCAAGAGTAGGGTTGGGCATCGTTTGGATTTTAACAATTCTGATTCCAATTCCGATTCTTCCTTTCTTCTTATTGATTCTCGATTCTGATTCTTTGAGGGGATGGAGTTGTAATGGGTCACATGCCTATTTTCACAAATAAGTTTTATTTTGATTCAATGGTGGTTTGCAGTTTTACAGGGCTTCTTCAATGTAAAATAAAGCCAGCGCCAAAAAGCGCCTGCCCGCTTTGGAAACCAAAACTTGCGCATATTAAATTGGGAAGCGATGATCGGATTTGAAACCAAATCCTCTAAACGATTCCAAAAGATTCCAATAAAGAAACAATTCTACTGGAATCGTAATTTTTGAAACGATTCCAAGTAGCAATCGGTCCTCTCGATGCCCAATCCCAGTCGAGAGTGGGAAGGGCAGTTGAAGCATGCGCAAACGCTTAAACCGATCACAGCACGCTTTGGAGGGGGGTCTGGCAAAGCGAGACTATAGCCCGGTCAAGGTGTATACATGGAGGAATAACCTGGTTACTGAAGGAGTTCTCTACCTCTGTTAACCGGGTTATGAGAACTCAGACTTCAAAAGAGATTTTAACCGGGGTAAGGTGTTTACATGGCGTTTAAGAAATCGGGGTATTGCCTTAAAGCCCCAGTGTGTAAGAATTACTCCCATCTAGCGTTGAGATCATATATCGCAATCAACTGTCTCTCGCCACGCAGTTGAAAGTACGTATTGCAGCTACGGTAGCCGTCACGCTTCAAAAAGCGAAAGTCTACAAAAGGCCTTCTTGCTGGAGTGCATGTCAGAGAGTGGCGCGGACGCGCGCCACCCGGCAGAAAGGAGAAAGAGAAAAAAAAAGAGACCGCAGCGCGGAGGATAATTAACTAGTTGGGATTTGGTGTGTGCGTCCAAAGCAGCTCCAATGTTCTCTGTTTTTTCTGATGACGCCAGTCTCTTGCTCTTTTAAATATCCGTTTTCTTATTCTGGGCGAAGAAGAAGACTCCTGTTCCTGAAATTTGGATTTTGAATACATGTGGTCCTCCATGTTTCCTTCTTCAAACTTGCCGTGGCCGGGAAGCGACGATAACCATTAGCAGCAGCTGTGAGTTGAAAATGCGACAGGCGGAACAGTATAGCTTAGTATGTTTGTCCCTTATCGGCTAACGTATTTCAAGATGGCGCATGAATATGGAGCGTCTACCCCAGTTCATGTAAGCACAAATGTAAAATTTCAAGCCAATAGGAATACTTGAAATTGATGGTGGTGGTCAATATTCATAAAAAAGGACAAGTTTGTGAAGGGCAATCCAGATTTTGATAATGAACAACTACAAACGTTACACACTGGGGCTTTAACCCAAAGATAATCGTTTTTTGTTGCCGGTTGACGGAAACTCTGGATTTTGGGTTTCACAAAGCCAGTTCAGATTAACTCTAATAGATGGCAACATACTCTGTGAACCTAACCTGCTCGCTAGCAGGTTGGCTTCAACTAACCCTGAGTTTCTTTCCCCTTATAACCCAATGTGTTAGAATTATTTACCTCCCCACAAAGTACAAATGCAGTACAGTACTTAATATTTGTCCTGTTGTGGAAACAAGTAAAATCATCCACCTCAACCCATTCTTAACTGATGTTCTAGCATTTGTATTTCATTTTTTTTCATCTGCATCCGTATGTGGTCCATTTCAAGATCTGCTTTTTAAAATCTTTTTCTTTAAGTACACCTTGTACAGCTGTTTCACAGGGAACTATATAAACACAAAATTACAAAGAATTTCACAGTGCCAGGCCTTCTTAATTTCACTGTAAGCCATGGCGGAGGCATTCAACCGCAAGTCGGTAATTTTAGTTTTGCTATCGAGATAATATTAAAATTTTAAATTCCAATAGTGGTAGTATGAGATATGAATATGGTGACATAAATAGACCTACAGTTTGTCATCTGTAATTCCTCGTGTTTGTTTGTCAAGAACTATTTTGATTGATCTTTGACTGAACTGTGTGTGTGTGTGTGTGTGTGTGTGTGTGTGTGTGTGTGTGTGTGTAAATTAAGCTTTTGTCTGTGTTTACCAGCTGTCTAGCTGGATGACCAGAGGGGTAGTTCACAAAGCAGATTTAACAAATTCCTAGAGTTCCAACCTGAACTCTAGGTTGACTAACTCTGAACTGTCAAACTCAGAGTTTTCCGGCTTCAGAACAGGTGATAGGAATTAGGTCAATCAACCCTTAGTTAAGTTAACCCTGGGTAACGAGTGTGCACGAGCATTTAAAAAGCCTTCATCAACGGAAAGCAGATAACGTGATTCATCATGACAACAGGACCAAAAAAAGCTTGAACCTCCTTGTTCTCCCAAGTGGAGAAGACACACACACACACACACCTGTCACAATAACAACTTTTGCTGGACAATTGTCCCAGAAATTATTGCAATAAACGATAATATTTTCATCTAATATAATGATTATGGCATAACAATGCAGGTACACCTTTTCAAAGATCAATAAACTTTTATTTCTAAAGAATATTTGACACTGGAACTGGAAGACATTTTAAATATCCACAATAAATGAACAAAACAACCAAAAACAATAAATAAAATGGACTCTCAGTCTCTGTTAACAAAAAATGCACTGGAATAAAAACCAAACACAATCAAAAACAATAAATAAAATGGAAATTTTTCTGGCCGCGATAATTTCCAATTAAAAATTATCGAGCTCATTTTTGTTTATCATGCGATTAATTGATTTATTGCATATTGCGACAAGCCTACACACACACACACACACACACGGTCGCTCAAGTACACAGTTCAGAAGACAGTTTAGTCAAAGACCAATCTAAACCTTGACAAGCAAACACAAGAAATTACAGATGACAAACTGCAGGTCTATTTATGTCACCACATTCATATCTCATACTTACGGAAGCCGAGAACGGCCATGGATTTTTATTTTTTTTATGCACTGTTATCTCGTGATAACGACTTATTAATTCGTTATCTCGATATAACAAAGTTTGTTTTCTCGAGATTTCTTTGGTTTGTTTTTTTATGGATTTTTTTGTTGTTGCCTAAGACACCCTTCCATTTAACCCGGGGTATGGGGCTCCATAAGCGGATAGAAATCTGCCATTTCTCCCTCTACTTCTTCGGTTAAATACTTGGAAAAAAAATCCCACTAACACACCCTTCCATTTAACCCGAGGAAGGGGCTCCATGAGCGGATAGAGGTTTGCCGTTTCTCCCTCCTCTTCTCCGGGTTAAATTGAAGCCTGTTTTAGTGGGATTTTTCCAAGTATTTGACCGGAGAAGAGGAGGGAGAAACAGCAGACCTCTATCCGCTCATGGAGCCCCATTCCCCGGGTTAAATGGAAGGGCGTCTTAGGCAAAACAAAACAAAAATCTCGAGAAAAAAAAATTAAATCTCGAGAAAACAAACTTTGTTATATCGAGATAATGAATGAATAAGTCGTTATCACGAGATAACAGTGCATAAAAATGTAAAAAAAAATCCATGGCCGTTCTCGGCTTCCATACATACTACCACTAATGAATTTTTTTATTTTAATATTATCTCGATAGCAAAACTAAAATTACCGCCTTGCGGTTGAATTCCTCCGCCAGCCAGTCAAGTTGCATTTTACATCATTTACGTTTGTCCAGTTTCATATAAAATATGTAGTGAAGACTTTGAAGGAATTTAATAAAATGTATTAAGTGCATTTTTCGGCGAAATGTAGATTTTTCACACCGACTGCACAGAAAAAAACTATTAACCACAGTTTCAAGGTGGGCACCCAAGATTAGTCACCAATTCAGTATCCAACCAAATGTCAAACATGAATTGACAGATTGTATATTCCTGAAGTACAGTACTGTAACAACAAATCATTAGCACATAAAATAATTATAATAGTGTAATACCATAAACAAGGAAAAAAGAGAGATGGCAGCTCCTACCTCTACACTGATATGAGGCCGTCAGGTTTCTTTTCTGCAGCAGCGATGGATCGCACAAAAGTAAGCACTCTTATTATAAAGGGGGTTATGGGAGACGCCCGAAAATAGTTAAACAGGGTGCTCTAGTGATTATAGACATTGTCCTGTCATAAGCTTTATACACTCAGTGACAACAAAAATTAACAAGTAGCAGATGTCTATTTGCTCACTTATTTTATATATATTAACTCAGCTGCACTATCAAGAAGACTTCTTTCTGTGTGACCTCAAACAGCCGGGGGTTTGTGTTCAGTCACTGATGCTTCAGTTCCTTGGCCTTGGGTCAAACAATGCAGATATGGACTAATCAGGGTAACGTTAAGAAGTTAAGTCTGCTCACAGCTCCTTACCATCAATAAGGGGCCTTGGTCACAAGATCACTCTGCTACTACTAGCCAGTGGTGTTTCACTACACACACACACACACGTACAGTACGGCCACGCACACACACACACACACACACACACACACACACACACACACACACACACACACACACACACACACGTGCGCGCGCGCGCGCGCACACACACACACACACACACACACACACACGCACTGCTGGAATGACATTGTTGTTCATTCAGAGAAGCAGCTTGCTGTCGTAGCTGGCTGCGTTTGTTGTTGAAAGGTCCCCTGGGTGGAGATTCCTTTGGGCCTCAGTCATAAGGAGAGGCATCAATGGGAAACCAGTGGGGATAAATGAATGGGCCTGTGGTCAGGTGCTGCTCTGTGAGTGTTGCAACTGCTGAATGGTGAGCACATCACACAACAATGACAAGAACTGGGGGTGTTTTTAAAGTGATTATATGTAACTTTTTAATGTTTCTGAAGCTCTGTCATTTTTCATACAATGGTCTTAAATGGCCTGTAACAGCAAATGAGACTAACAGTGAAAAGAACGCTATTTTTATATAGTTTTTAGTAAGGCTTCTGCCTGAGTTTGATTTTTCCCACACAGTCACAGAATGATTTGCGGCAGGTAGACGGCACTACAGTCACACATTCTGATGGGTCACAGATTTCTTTGTTACACCAGAAATCATGTGTTAGCGTATCCAGCAAGTTGAGCCAGGTAAAAGGAAGTAGGAGATTTCTTTATATAGGTCTAATTGTATTTTAATGCTGATACTGGGGCAGGACCATCACAGAAAAGAAGGAAATGAAATGAAGAACAACTAAAAGCTAAAATGGAAAGTGAAAGTGAAAGACAACAGGCGATAAAGCAAGTCGCACTCAGTTGGGCTTTTAACAGATGGAGACAATTGCGGGATTGTAAATGATTCCAAAACGTCCCTGAATTGGCCCTCAGGTATGTAATATGTCTATTTAATTCATAAAATAACTTTACAATGTGCAAAGTGGTTGTACATCATTAGCCAACATCAAATCACATTCCCCTTCCACTTAGCGCAGACGTTTTATTTCTTTTACTGTAACGTTACTTGAGTAAAGCGTCCGTGGGTTTCATGAAATGCGCTATATTAATCTAAGTTATTATTACGTTGGTTGCTACAACAAAGTCTTAATGCTTTGGCTCGTGACACAGTGACAGTGATACCCGGTTTAGCTCACGATACATCCAAAGTAGGCCAAGTTACCTTATGCAACACTTGAAATGCAACAATCTGGTTGAGCAAAACATTCATTGCGACTATACGACCTCTCCATAATGCTAACTCAGTAATACAGTGGGCAACACAGCAACGTAAAGAAAAAACCTTTACAACAGCAGGTGGTTGTCCAAAGCGGCTGCTAGAATCAACACAAACTGAAAGTTACATAAAGTCACTTTGAGTAGCTTAATTGTGTTCTCATAAACAACGACAACTACTTTGTCAGAGCCTAAACCAATCATAGTGCTTCAATCATTTTGTCTCATACTGATTTCTGATTCTTTCACTTGGTCTGGGTTAGGAATACAAGTTTGACTGCTCCAATGATATATAGCATCTATACACTGGCAGACGTTAGCATACTTTCTTTGACAACATATGTTGACATATTCAAAGCTCTACGCGCTCACTTGGTGCATCAGCGACACGCTGGACAAAAAGTCAGAATTCGCAACAGCAGTCGGTTGCAATTTGAATCATTAAACACATGTGGAATGGTAAAACCATTGATTTTATATTATCATTTCTATTCATTATATAAAAGATGCAAAACTTCTTGTGTTACACTACAATTTTGTACCAGGGACGAGAAGATCAATATATCTATCTTTTGCCTGTGCATTACATACGGAGCTGGAATCGAGAGGTTTTTAGCCTAGCTTAGCATTTAGACTAGAAGCAAGGGAAAACAGTTTGCCTGCTCAGTCCAAAGTTAAAAAAAAAGCATATAAACACCTCTTAAGCTTACTGTACTAAAAGGTATCTTGTTTCTCATTTGTTCAATTTGTATACAAACACACATTTGTTGGGGCGTTAAATACTGGAATTATATCTTGACACACAACAGCTGGATGCATTGGCTGTGCACGCATCCTAAAGTCTCATTTCCAGTGAGGTTGATAGGTTTGGTTAGACTGGGTAAACCCAGCCCGATCTGCCGGCAATATGATTTCACGCTGCAGCTCAGTCTAGAAACCTGTACATTTATCTATCCTGCTTCCGTTCACAATTTTGCGGGAACCAATCACAAACTGGCTCATCCACCTGACGCGCTATTGGCGGGTTTAACACGATGGCGATAGAGAAGCGACCAAGCAGCTTTTTGTTTACATTCAACAAGCCGGCCACTGAAGCGCAGCACTCCAACCCGTTGATGCCGCTGTCGCTGCTTCATCACCTGGATCGTTGGTCTGATTGGTTGAGGGACTATCCAATTGCGTACAGAGTCATTTGAACTATGCCCATTGATCACGCCTCTTGTGCAGAGAAAATACAGAGCAGACTCCCCAGACTAATGCTCAATCTTAAATCTTAAAAGATTGAGCTTGGTCTGGTGATAGCCAGACTAAGGTTTGGTGCCATTCGACCTTTAAAAAGACGAAACCTAATGTCGGGCAACCCACGGCTGAAGAAGCCGCAAAGAATTGCTGAGCAGATGGGTGAAAAAAAGTAGCAAGTGCAAAATAGTAACAGCAAAGCCATACATCACAGATTGCATTTTTTTTAATTACATTTATAGTTTCAAATGAGATGTTAATTTGTGATCTTAAAATGGTGTTGATAGTCACATTTTCTTTTTCTTTCTTTACTTTGGACAGAAACAGCTGTTTGTCTCTTTTTCTGGCATTTATGCTAAGCTATGCTAAACACATATTGACACCGAGACTACTTAAAAAAAGATAGATAGACGTGTGATACTGCATGAATGTGTAATAAATGGCTGAAATGTTTAAAATGACATGTTTGTTTTTACAACACTTCTAACAAGAAGTTCAAAAAAGAAAAAAAGGTTCAAGGCACTGTACTGGCAAAAAAGTTAAAAAGCCTTTATTTAGATGGCTAAATGAAGAATGAATGAAGAAATGATTTGTACATGTTACAATAGAGCTAAGAAACAACCCACGCAGTAGCACAAACGGCCTTCTTCAGGGCTTCTTCTAACAATAAACTGTAGGAGCGAATATCAACAACATCAGCAGCAATACGTCCCAAAGCACTGTCACTGCTGCAGCTGAGTCATTTGACGCACTCTTCACTTGTGACACAGAAAGAGCAAAGCTAATTAAACACCTGAAACCACGCATTGTTTGGCACCAAGTACTTGCAGCTTTAAAACTCATAATTAATACCTCAATAAAAACAATTAGCCGGGGCGAAATCCTTAAAGCTAGAATGAGCTAAGTACTCTATAAAAAAGCTCCCATGCTTTGTGCAATAAGCTTTGAGAATGTGGGTTGTTGAGGAAAACATACAACCTGCACGATCGTCCTGCATCTTGTGTTGCTTTCATTACAATACTCATCAGGATGAGAAAAAATATGATCCTGTTTTTATATAAATATGCACTCCAGTGGAAATATCACTTTTGGTTAAATCTAAAATGATGTTTGTTTTTTTCTTTGTATTTGTGTTTAAATTTTGCTATGTGCAGCACTTGGGGCTGCATGAGTTAAATAACAGTACCGTGGTTAAATCTCGTGCACTCCCTTTTCAAATGATGACTTTGTTATGGCATTGCATGGTGCATGGCTGGCTGCAGACTTGCTGATGTGACACTGATTTTAGTTCTCACCTTCAAAAACTGTAGCTTAAAGCCATGTTAGTAATATATTAACACTTTAATGGATCAGCTAGCAGTTCAATCTCAGTGTAAAAGAGCTGTAAAGGTTTATCAAAATCTTAGGCACATGCACAGCTGTAAACAAAGGGAGTCAATCTACACCATACCTTATTTCCTTATCTGCAATAACTCTGCTCAAACTATTAAAAGATTGACCCTGTGACTCTCAAATGGCCATACTCATGGTTTCTCTCAACATGAAGTCTCACCTGATTACTAATTAACCATTACTCATAAAAATAACATGTTGCTTCAAACGTAGAAAAATAGAACAGCTATTCCAACGTTTTTGAACCATGAAGTTCAAAACCAAACACTGACAGCTGTCATCTGAAGCAAGAAATCAGGACATCAAGACTTACTTATACTCGCTAAACACAACTCCTTAAAATACTATATGTGCACAGCAAAATCCCCATCTGCAATGGATGCAAACAGGACAGGAATAATAATTGAAGCTGGAGGGTCAGCTGTGGATGGGGCTAAGGCTTGGATCTTTAGGGTCAGCTGGCGCAGTGGCAGGGGCCTGCAGACCAGAGTGGGGCTCTACTAGCAGTTTCCCCCCTTGCTGTTAGCCAGGAGACACCAGAGAGGGAAAAAGTTCAGGCATACGAAGAGAACTGAATGTCCTAAAAATGCATCTGTGCATTTAACAACAAAGCTGCATAGGCAGATATCTGGTTTCTATCTGATTTATTTCTGCATATGGATGTCTGCTTTTCCCCTGTTGACACTTACATAATACATGTCTTATCTGTGTCACATCTAAGAAAGAAATCTTAATTGGGTCATAAAAGTCAAGTTTGTTTCATTTAAATGTTAATCGATGACTGAGCTTTAGTTTTCATGTCAGCCGTTTGCTTTCAAACGGGCTTCATGTAGAAGTAGGATAGGACACTAAACTTATTATCAGGTGGGGTCTTAGGTGGATTCCACCTTTAATAGTTCCTTGGCAGTGTGAGGGCATAACATGGACACATGCACTTTTATGACCCAATGGCTTTTGCTAATAAATGCTTACGAGTGGCTGGTGCCAATTTCTCACAAATCAAAACAGTGGTGTGAGAATTTTCCAAATGCTTAGATTCCAACCGTCATCTAAAATCCATACACGTTTAAATAGTAATGAAATCATTAGGATTCATGTAAGAGAAAAAGTCTAAAGTGTTGATGGCCAGTCCTTTTTTGTTGTTTTATTTATTATTGATGTCTTTTGCATGGCCAGCTGAAATTAAACACTAGCACTGCTGAAGTCTCACAAAAGTAGGCTCCATCAGCTGATTGTAAAAAAGCGCTGGTGTCTTTCGGGCCTGTGAAGGGCCCGTCTTGGGCTTTTCCTCCTGCCAGTAAATAGAGAGACGGACAGTGTGCCCGGTGTTATCAATGAAGCCAGCCTCTTGGCTCTCCAAAAAGTGCAGCTTGGAAGGCGTCCATGGTAGGGCATTAGGCCTGGAGGTTTGTGTCGTTTGTAATTTATAACACTGAGGGAAATGGGCAAGAGGACAATATGGAGAGAAGAGGGAGAGAGGGAATGCGGGAGGAGGGGGATGGGACTGCTTGCTGCACAAGCAAGTGGCTCTGCTTCCCTGAGTGTGCTGCACAGAGCCTGGTTACTAGGCTGACCAAGCTGGAGGGCTCTCTGTCCCTCTCTGAGGCACAGCCTGAAAGGGCCTCAGTTTTCCTTTTCCTCAACTCAAAGTTAGACAGAAACTATATAAAACAATATAGTAGTGGGTACATACATATAAGTGCAAATGCGGAGAAAACTAACTGTGGGAGGAAAGGAGTGCTTGGGTTTAAGGAATAAACATCCAGTGTTTGATTGATAGCAGCTACTGTAGAAGCAGCTTTAGTGTACATCCGAGACTCGGAGGGTGTCAAAGAGAAGCCAGTAAATCAAAATGGATGATTTTCATACAATATCACTACCTCCTTGTTTCACTACTGCACTGTACCTCTGCAGCTCAGTCACTTAATCAATGTGACAGACTGTTACTACACTGCAACACAGTAAACATCATCATCATCATCATTCTTCTCCTCCTCCTAATCATCACACAGTGCCACTAATAGCAGCAATTTCCCTTCATTTCATGAGAATGACATAGCGCATAACACCGCCATTATCATAATATCTCAAAGACATAAGCGCAGTCCAAAAAAACTTGTGTCGTTAGAGACAAAAATAATATGGCTTTTAAGAACAGTGTCAAAGATTTACAAAGGTAAAATCTGAATTCATCTTTATTTGAATATATGAATGCAAAATGAGCATCTCTGAGTTATCTTGTTTTGATGAAATTCAAAAATGAAGTTCTTTTTTTAGCTCTGGGACAGAGTTTTTGATGTTCGCAACACTGATTAAATGGTCTTGAATTACCTTTCATTGCATACTTAATTGTGTTTCCCTTTAGAGTAATGAGAGCTGTCATTTAATCCTCGATTGCCTTGGACCATTCAATCAACACTGCTGACATCAACAAGGGTCTCACAACGCTTGCATACAACAAAACCAAGAACTGAACCTGTTACGTGATCAATATGGACAACTCAGAGAAGCTCATTTGACATTTAATTAAATAGGCTGTGTGCGTTGGCATGAACAATATTTCTCAATCTTAGTCTGCTGTTTGGTTATAGCTCTCTTATCATGTCAACTATAAAGTCTAAATGAGCTGTTAATGCCTTGGCTCCTTAAAAAAATAAAAGAAAACCCAAACAGGTCCAGTGTGATCTCTGTTTTGGGAAACAGCTTATTAAAAAGAACATGGGGGTGGTTGCATTCTAGATTGCGTAATAACAATTTTTCCTCAGTAGTGCATGGCTACAGATCCTTGGCAACATGTGCTGGAAGCAGACTCGGCTCCTTAACTACATCCACAACACAAAACATACCAAAGCCTTTCTTCAGGAATAGGCATCATTAGAGACTACCCGAAATGAAGTGAGTCGCTAATGAGTCTACGGTCAAGTTATTAAGAAGAAAAGATGTGGACCGACATGTACAACTGTGTTGGAAAAAAAAAAAAAAACAGCCTTTGAAATTTGCCAAATATAGATGATACATTACACTGTTGACGATTTCTGTGGACCAAAAGAGACCGTAGTAATACATAAAGACCAGTAACCATATCTGTAACAAGAAGGGCTTCACATTTATCCTATTCATGTCCTGGGTACAATATGCGGCTACTCTGAACTGGCTCCATCTCAGTAGACATTCATAGCAGCAACCCATTGTACCTCTACTATAAGCAGTCTTTTGATACATTACTATTGCCGTACCGAGTCAGGGAGGCCAGGTCATCAAAAGTCTTCCATGAAAGAAATTCACACAATTTGCTCTTCAAAGGGAGGTTTCATAAAATGTCATCTTCAAGGCAACAGGAACCTTGTTGTGATTTCTTTTTAGACAGCAGCACGTTGTATATTATATTGTACCTTTTGTTGGCTTCATACAGGTTTGCCGAGTGGGGCGAATTGGGAGGCTGAAGCATTTTCCAACTAATGTAAAACGTAGGAAGCTGACACTGACACAGTTGTTTATTAGGTGAACAACAAACACAGGAGTTGTAGGGTAGCAGCACCCTACTTTATACAGCCTATGGTAGCACCACATAATGGCATAGCCTATCTGAAGACTTGACTACACACACAGCAAACATTTTCTCTTGAGCATACACATCACCAAACAGCAAATCCATGGCGTTTTTGTGTTAGATATACATAGTATGGGGTGCCCAGGAAAAAATACATGTAAAGTAAAAGTCATAATGCCAGATCAGACAGACTTTGTGAATGCACTGCGCCTAGATTCACACTCCTCAACTGTTGTACTAATCGGGTCTTAAAAGCCTATCGCATGTACCAGAATCTGAAGAATGTAGGCCAATTCAAAAGCCAGTCTTCTAACACAACAAACTCAAGAGTTCAATCCAGACAACATCTAAATCACCAAAAGTCAAATGTGTATTCATTTATATTTCAAGTTGCAAAATGAAAAAACAAACCAAGAAGGAAAACATGTTGTGAATAGATAATGTCAGTTTGGTTGGTTGCATTTCAACTGGAGTGATGCAAACAAGTCCAGGAGAAGTCACTCGTACAAACTCACTGAGATTATCATCTAACTCTGGGTGATAAAAAGAGATTGAATATTGACTTACACAAATTACTCCAACTGAATTAGAACATCACCACATGGCTGCTGGGTGTGTAAATAGAAAATTGTTTGCCATAACAACTTTATAGAGTGATAACATGTCCATGTTGTTTTCAGCTGGTTCTGCTACTGCTAAGTGGCAAAATACATTATGACATTAGCCTAACTGTGACAAAAAGACAATGAAATGTAACTGTGATGGATCACCTACTCTGCTTCCAGACGGTTTCAAGTCTCGCAAAACTATGCTTTGGAAAAAACTGTTGGCAGTAATATAAAGTATTCTTGAGTTGTGGTATAATGGGCTAAAACATGCAAAGCAGCTTGTGGTCCTTTAAATTGAAAGGAAAAGTTACCATGCAACAGGTTTCTCTGTTGTAGAAACCTGTTTTTTGCCTTCTCTCAAAACGTGTTGTCAAAGGGGTTACATGAAAACTCAAACACTTACTTAAATGATACGCAGGTGCTTATTATAGAGAAGAAAAAAAGCTCAACAACAAAGTTTTCATAAACTAACTGTGTAGTGAGGCAAAAGACAGCACCGGTGAATGGACAAATGAGCAGGAAGCAGATGTGACTTTAAAAAGTACTGTATTTAGATGAAAAAAAGATATGCTTTTTAAATCGACAGCACGTGTTAATGTATTAATTACGCTGTTTGTAACACAAACTTATACTGTACTTCTAAATTACATTCCATACAAGAGAAAAATCTACTACTAAAGCCATCTCCTGTAACACAAATTATAGTGAAATGCAGACAACTTTTCATTCGAGGTAATTAGTTCTGATAAAGTGAGCGGCTGGCAGGAGAAAGTCTTGCTGAGTTCAAAGGGGTGTCCCTCATCAGGAAACATTAAGTGTTCTTACCAACATGATGCCATTTAATCCCAACACTTGTTGCAGCATTAGCACCAAGGGTTACCAGGCACAGACACACAATTTCTAAACATTTGCTATGATACACTCCGCACAAACACCCAGAAAGAACAACAGCATTTGAAGCAAACCACAAAACTCCTGTCAGTATTTCAACAACCCCAACGGAGTAAAGAGTTTCACTTTAAGACAAAGTACTGAGCAAAGAGACCGTGAAGGCTGTTGAATCTGAATTAAGCATAGATTGGCCTATATTGCAGCGATCGGAGAACTAGTTTAAGACGTGCAAGGCCTCATGTAGGCTCTTTTACACTGGGGACTTTACTCTCAAACAGTGGAGCATGTATCTGGGCTATGAGACACTAGCTGAACGGATAACAAAACATTCAGTGGGCTAACATTTTAGTAATTTACCATGAGGCGGGAGTATTGGTAACAGACATAAAAACATAACTTAAATTGGTAGCTTTAAATGGAATAAGCAGTGTAACTACGTCAATTTAGACACCAAGTTTACAAGTTAGAGATGAGGAGAACTTTGAGTTTGTGCCTGTGTGTCCGTTGTAAGCAAAGCAGGGAGACAATTGGGGGGAAAGGTTTTCCTTGCCTCTGTTGGCAAGTACAAGACAGTCCCCCATCAAGACTCCCATATTCAAGGTAGGCAAGTGGCCTGCCTTCCCCAGGGGCAAAAAGCACACAAATTTGATCTCTCCAATCATCCATACAGCAGATCCTTCCTAATCTCACAAGGCCGGTTACATTGCATGTATGTGAGTGAGTGAGTGAGTGAGTGAGTGAGTGAGTGAGTGAGTGAGTGAGTGAGTGAGTGAGTGAGTGAGTGAGTGAGTGAGTGAGTGAGTGAGTGAGTGAGCGAGTGAGCGAGTGAGTGAGCGAGTGAGTGAGTTAATAACTTTCACTTTCAGGAATTATCTCAAAGTCAGAATGGCAGCTGAATTCCTGTTTCTGACTCAACTGCTTGGTTTGGTCCCAAACGGCACACACTGACCCACTCATTAACCGGTAAACCTGCAGCTTGACAAGCAGCTCCTGGATGACAGTAATTGTTGCAATCGCAGACGGAGAGCAATTAATGAAAGGGTCAGAAGTTTCCACAGGGGTGTCTGCCTGAATTAAAAAGCTTGTGCATGAATCTGACTGTAACCCCTAACCTAGGACCTAAGCCTGTGCGCCCAGTTTGGATCAGAACTTTCTTTTCACAACATAGAAAATGTTAAGCAAATTCAATACTCTGGGCTCTCGCTCGTGGGACTACAGATGTAAATTAGCCTATGGCTAACTCTGGTGCAATGCATCAAATGGTCAACATTTATGTTTTAATTGCACATTGTCCCTTACAAATAAAATTGAAATTGAATTGAAAGCTTTACCAGGAATGACCAATTCATATTTGGTCTCTAAGGTCTCTAATATGAGCGTCTTGTGTTGTTTTTTCCTTTTCTTTTTTTTGTAACAGACGACTATGCAGCTCCGCAAGCGGCATCAAATTAATTAACAATGACTTACAATACAAAGCACTTTGAACTGAGTGTGCGCTGCGAACAGAGCCAGATTGACGGGAAACTTTGACCCCGCAGCCCTCCCTACAACAGTTGCTTATGACTTCCATGAGAGGCTGGAGGCGAATTCCCTCTGGCGCAGGGCCAGCTGCAGAAACACTCTGCCTCAGCCACTACACACCTGGACTGGACCTACATGATGAACTATGTTGGCAACATAATGTGAACATGCCGCGTTTTGTCTTTTTTTAGTAAACAGATACACCTGAGCCCACAATGGAAGCTGTTGCCAACATTTTAAGTATTTCAGGTGTCAGTTGATTTGAACTTGAACACAGTGTTACACTCTGTATGGGTTTTATATGAACTATAACTATGCAGATTAACAATTCAGGCTATTATTCAACATGTGTCAGAATAGCATTAGAGCCAAATGACCTAAAACTGACTAAACCGGTATGATGAAAATCATGACTAAAAGTTTTGATATCATTATATAACAATATGCTGTATATCTGGTACAGGTAAACACCTTGATTGCATTATACACATAGCTACAGAACCCCACATGTATGCCCAAGCTCACAGCAAAGGATTTCAAACACAAGTGTGCACAAAGCTGGAATACTGACAACATTAACTCCAATGTAGACGTAGAATTAAGTTCTGTGCCCGGACCCAACACAAGTAAATATTAATGTGAGATATGTACTGTAGCTAGCAAGAGGGGAGGGGACCTGATTAGGGCTGTAACGATATGCGAGAAGGCAAAATCGTGACACACCCCTTCCAACTCCCAGAGTTATCCTTCCAGTCCAGATCCAATGCTACCACATTTTAACAAAATACTATTAGCATTAGTTGTTTAGGTGCCTTATCCCCTTTTGTCGGGTAAATTTAGCTAACTGTAAAGACGACCCGACCCAAAAGAATCAAGGTTTGTATCGAACCGTGACCTAGACCTGATGCACCAGGGCATGTGGTGAGGGCAGAAGGGGCACAGACACGTTCCAAACCAAAACAACCTGGATGCAAATTAGGGATGCACCGAATACAGGATTCAAGTTCGGATTCCGCCGAATATTGGGTTTTTTGATGGGGTTCGGTTTATGCCAAACCTTAGAATATTTTCCCACCAAACCGAACCCTACACGGCTGCTGCTCGTTAGCTAATTAGCTAATTTCACCCACCCAACATGCCTTCTGTAGTGGAATGGCTTCGAATGACGATGAAAGCGCTTGTCTTTTACTGTGAACATTTACTGTTCAATATGTTGCAGTTTTACACACAAGAAAGTGAACAACTTAAGCTTGATGGACATGTTTTGCATCTAGCGTCTCACGTTCATCTCAGTAAGCTAGCAAGAGTACACAACAGCCAACTTCCGTGTAGGCTACTTCAAAATCAAAGCACTTCCTGTAACAGTTTGCAGTAAACAAATAAGGTTGTGTACCTTTTCACATATGTGTAAATCAAGTACTGTAAATAATGTAAATAGTGAGTTTTAAGCACACAATAATTTACCACTTTCTTTAGACACTAAACAACATGAATTTCTTATTGAAGTGCTTTAAACAAACATTTCACAACGCCTTCATCATACACTGGTTAGCGAAAATTTGCCAAATAAAATTGGCACTCATCTGGCGATAGCGATGTGCTTTCCTATGATGTGAAAAGCGCGTGTGAATTCAACATTAGGTTGTTACATTTAACTATTTTAGAGGCTGTGGACGTTGTTTACTTCATTAATGTGTTTACTGTGTTAATGGACTGAGGATGGGAGTAGGATTCAGTATTCGGTTTCGGATTCGCCAGAATCTTAACCAGTGGATTTGGTATTCGGCTGAACCCCAAAAATCTGGATTCGGTGCATCCCTAATGCAAACTGATGAGTGTCTAAAAACTGATTTTGTGAATGAAGCTCAAGTCTACCATACAGGCTATAAGACTATTTTCAAATATTATTTCACACTACCTTCCTTGCTCCAATTTGTTTCATAGTTAATTTAGTAAAAGCTTAGCATTATAATAATTTAAATAACAGAATAGTGTATCATGGCACCTACTTTAAGAATAATGAAGTGAAACTTTAATATTGATATTTCATCATAATATACTTCCGTTTTTCTATGAGACTAGAATCAGAATGTGTTCAAAACAAATGACAAACATGTAGTCAACTGTGATTAGTCACTGATCCTGCATCAGCACAGTGGATTTAGCATCCACAATCACAGATCTCACTGCAATCAGCTATCAAAGGTTTCTGTGAGAGCTAAAACGTAATTGTATTTGTATGTGTCATTGAATTCAATATGATGTTGCATTCTACGTGTCTGTGTGTATGTTGGCATGTCTTCTATTCCTACCTGCCTTTTTTCATACCCAATTTGATCACACTGACTCACAGGTCAAAAACAGTCATAATACTTAAAAAAAAAGAACATGTCAGCCATCAGATGTTTACAGATGTTGGATTAGTGTAACCTAATAAGTGAGGCGAGGCAAGGCTCACATTTGGTAATAATGTAGCGGAACATGGCACAATGCTGTTCTGTAACACTCATATTCTGATGAACCTTCTTTGTCTGAAAAATGATCAACAAAAGATCAACAAGGTCAAGAGAATTGATGTTTTCTTGCTGCTAGTGAATGTCTGTAAATAGTCAACTGTGATGAAAACAAACAAACCCCCCTAACTAGATTATTACATAATCATTAATGCTAATTTGGCAAGGAGAACTACACCTAATTTCTGGTAATGGAGCTCAATGATTTGCTCTATTTCCCTCCAATTAATCCTCTTAAAGTAAAGTGAATATTCTAATGAGCACGCAATGCATCAATCAAGATTTTTTCTTCACATTTTAAGTATTGATAAATCAGTTGCTGAACAGTTGTGCCCATGTATCACTGGGTTACTCACACACACACACACACACACACACACACACACACACACACACACATCTTTTTTTCCACCTGCCACTACGGCTGGTGGATTCCAAAATCGCCCAACCACTTAATAGCTTCCCATTGTGTTTTTGGCTGGTGAGTGAATCAAATCTAGCAGCCCCTTGCCTATTTGACCAACATTAGGCTCGTGGCTGGTGCTAATTTCCAACCCTTGTTACCTGTATAGCTGTGTATCTGCTCATAAATGCAGAACAGACTAACACCAAATCTACACACACAGCCAGGAACAACTATGCAACAACAGAGAGGGAGGATGGCTATGCAAAACTATTAGGTAAACCGTTGGTGAGGTAAACATGTTTCTCAAACACCATGAGCATACACACAACACATGGGGGGCTCGAGAGTGTTAAAGGCTGTTATTCATTATCCACACGACTGCATTCCAGGGCTGGACAAACTGAGTTATCGCCACCATCATTCAGATGTGAGCACAAGAGAGGCCGAGCGGGATTTAAGCAGGTTCTCAATCAAGATGCCCCCACCTGATAACCTTAGCGCTGCCGTTGCACCATTCCCACATGTCCTAATGTATTCACAAATCAGAGAAAGAGAGAGAGGGGAAAGAGGGAGAGAAAAAAAAGATTGAATGAGAAGGCAATGTAAGAGGAGGAAAGCATGAGGAGAGGGAGAAAGAAAGAAACTGTGTGAACATTAACACTGAATGGAAGTGATGGAGAAAGATAACAACACCTCCTCCTCCCCTTTACAGGAAGTGACCAGTGAGGCTGTGGCAAGTGCTCCTCACTTCTAATGTGGCTGCTTCAGTGCTTTGTGAGGCAGGCCGGATAAGAAATACCAAAACAACTCTGTTTCCCTTCACTACCTGGCATTTTTTGTGAAATCTTTAAGGGGGCACATATTCTCCTCCCCCTTTTATTCCCGAAGATTAGGTTTTAAACATTTAGGATTCACTCACATATCATGACCTTTTGATGGACAGGGAAGCACAGGCATTCAGTGCAGATTTAAGGGTTAAGATGTGGCTTTTTGTATTATACTACTTTAAGTAATTCACCTGTCTACCCATCATCCAGGGTCACTTGAGGGTCAAGAGAGAATAAACTGAAAATGTGGAGGCTCTCTGACACCTTTATCTAGTGGGCTTTTCATTTGGCATCAAAATAATAAATAATAAAGTTCACAAATGAGAGAATATGTGCACTCTATCTAGTTGTCTCACCTTTTTTAAACTCCTCCAGCATTGCATCCAACTTGGTGTCATTGAACACAAAATGTAACGGGTGGCTGTAAAACTTTGTGATGGTTTTGAGAGGGGTGCAATCATCCGGGTCCACAAACGCCAGGTCCTTGACAAAGAGCAGATCCACTATGTTTGACCTCTCGCCCTCGAAGACTGGGATGCGCGTGTAGCCGCTCTTCATGAGGTCGGACATGGTGTTAAAGTCGAGGGTGCCATCCCCGGGGATCATGAAGCAATCTCTCAGCGGCGTCATCACGTCCTCCACGGTCTTAGTCCTGAGCTCCAGCGCGCCCTGGATGATGTTCAGCTCCTCCTTAACCAGGTCGTTGTAAGGGTCCGTGACGCGCAGCATCTCCAGGAGCTTCTCCCGGTTGTACACGGTTCCTATCTCCTGTCCCAGAAGGTAGTCAAGCAGCTTGCTCACCGGGTAAGAAGCAGGGAAGGTGAGCAGCATGAAGAACTTGGTGAGGAATATGGTGTTGGCCCCGACAGCGAGGCCGTGTCTGGAGCAGATGGCCTGGGGCACGATTTCTCCAAAAATGACTATTCCAATGGTGGACATGACCACCGCAATCAACCCCGAACCGGCGATATCATCCAGCAGGATGGTCAGCGTGGTGTTCACCAACACGTTCCCAAGCAGAAGCGAGCAAAGCAAGTAATTCCCTTGGCTCCTGACCGGCTCTATTTTTTTGGCGTAATTCTTTTCCTTTTCCGTGCCACAGTTCTGGACTATCTGGAGCTCCATGGGGTCCAGAGCCATGAGCCCCAGGTTCAACCCGCTGAACATACCCGAGAGGCAAAGCAACATGGAGATGAAGATGACCTGGAGCCAGAAAGGCAGCAGAAACTTTTTTTCCTCCACCACTATCACTTTGGTGTCATCCCCATCGTGGTAGATCCAGGTGTTCTCCGTCCACAGGTCGTGCACCCCGGCTACGGCCGGTGTTGCGGTGGCGATGCAAAGGTAATACGCTTTACTCCTCTCTGTCTTTCGCAGAGGTTTGACCTCAATTTCAACTATTCCGGACGTCTTTCGATTCAGAATGATGTTGGGCAATATAATTATATCCGAAGTTCTAATACCGCAGGGATGCAAGCCGGACCAGTCCTCTTGGCTCTGGTTATCCCCCGAGGAGCTGTCAAGGCTCCCTACCGTCCGGCTGCGCTCATGTTCCGTGAAAGAAATTTTGGACCAGGTCTCGTTGTTGATGTTCTGCCCGTACACCCTTAATTTTACCCGAGACCGCTCACTCACCCGCAGGTAGCCCCTATCCATGAAGGAAATGTCGTCCGTGTCCTCCAGTCGGAGCCCTATGATGACGGTCTCCTCGGACCCTTCCTTGCCACTTGTCGGGGTGACACAACAGCCAGTGACAGTTAAGAAAATCATCGCCAAAGCTCGGACCCGGTTAAGTGACGCCATTTTTGCAGCGGTGGGTGCTTGGGATGACGGCTCTGCCATATTGATAACCACTGGCAACCAACCTCCTGAATGAAAAGGGCTTTTAAAAATCAGAGCCAGTCGGAGTCCGCCTTCATCTCCGCCGAGGGTTGCCGTGACTTGTGCATCGGGACCTGCTCGTTCCCACTACGTGTCCGACACTGATGACTCGCGAACGCAGGCTTATGGGCCAACTCGTGCCTCCCCTGATGTCCCCGAGACAGGCGACAGAGGCGACCAATAAGGAGGGGCTGTTGGCCATGGGGCGGGGCGTCCGCAGTCTGTTTGGCGAATCAAATTCCAAAACAAGTGCACCTCATGTTAAGAGACAGGCAGGACTCTACTCGTGACTTGTTTAACATGTATCCTACTACAGGAGATAACAAATGTAAATGATTAAAATGTGTTTGTTTAAAAAAAAGACACATCAATATGAAACATGACACAGTAACATGATTACCTATACAATATAATGCAATACATTATGATAAATAAATACTACTTTATAATGTTACATTTATATTGAGACTGTCAGAGGTGTTCATTCAACTAGCCCTACATGGTAATGTTTAAGGTAGGCCTACTTATATATTTGCATTGCATTACTGTATATACATTTAAGAGAAAAGTTGTAAAAAAGAATTTTGTGAAGCAGAAATAAATAACTATATATATATATATATATATATATATATATATATATATATATATATATAATCTTTGGACTCCATGGGGTGTCGTAGCATCCAGGTTGGGAACCACTGCCTACAGTATATAGTTTCATAGTAAGTGTGTATTAATCAGTGACCAGTACTAGTTAATTGACTGACAATTTGTATTGTCCTATAACAGAAATTACACACAATAATGAACACAACAATGCTGATATTAGTTAGAACACCTGCGAAGCTAACACTAATGCAAAACCTGTCCTACCTACTGCCTAACAAATCAATTCAATTAGAGGTAGTACATCAGAAGTAGTGTAATTAGTTAAGGCAAATGGGGAAAAAGTCCTGATGATGTGAATGTGATGGATAAGATATTCAGATGTCTAAGATTGTAGACAAATGTAAAAAAAATAGCCTCATAAGAAGAAGTCACCAAAACTGTTTATGTACAAGATTATGTACAGGTTTTGAATTTGTGGGTATTTGGATCTTGCCTTGATATGGAGCCAAAGTCATTTTATTTATGCAACATTATTATTCAAATAAATTACGTTCATCTTTTCAGTCTTTTCGTTTTTTCAAGAAGAAGATTGACACGGACGTGTGCACAGAACATCAATAAGACATGTTTATGTGTGATTCATTTCAATTCCTCAAATCTCATTTCAAATGTTATTAAGACACAACATAATGACATTGCCTAATGCATAATTAAGTCAGTAGATTTAAACTACTGTTATTATGCATACACAGTATGATGCTGGGCCTGTATTTCTCAGTGCTCTTCCCACCATCATTTGCAGCAGGCAGCAGACTGTGTGCTGCAGCATCCCCCTGTGGCTGAACCTGGACTTTGTTTCTCCAGCTGATGGACCAGCTCAAAAGGATCCACAATGCCTGCCTGTATCAACAGTTCAACAAGGTAGAAATCAGAGGGAGTTTACATAACCTAACCTACATTAAAGTTCTATGTAAGTATTACATACATAATAATTGTGTTTCGCCCAAGACAACTGTAAGGAATGTAGACAAGTTTAAAAAATGAATTCTCCGATTTTTTAGCATTAAAAACCATGTAATATGCACAACATTCTCCATAACAGCAGAATAAAAAGTTGTTGCACACGAAGCACTCCGGCACTCTTTACACCTGGTACCAGTGTCTCTTTTATGAGACGCTGGTTGTTCATTAAATGAGCATTTCACAGTAGCTGTACTTTCAATAACAAGACCAAAGGCTTTTTATTACTACAATCACCAAATACACGTGTTTCTGAGAAAAGTATTGCAGACCTGATTTCACTTCAGAGTCCAAAGGTTAAACCCAGTGACAAATTTAGATAAATCACTTTTTTCAATTGACTTCTTTGCTACACAAAAAAACAAAATGGAAATCTCTCAATAGCAGAATAAAATGTCATGAGTGATTAAAAGATGAGGGTAGTATATATAGTGGTGTTTGTAGATGTGTGTAGATGTGTGTAGATGTGTGTGTGTGTGTGTGTGTGTGTGTGTGTGTGTGTGTGTGTGTGTGTGTGTGTGTGTGTGTGTGTGTGTGTGTGTGTGTGTGTGTGTGTGTGTGTGCTGATAAGATGGTATTCCATTAGCTGAGAAGAGAACATTCCTTCCTGTTCAAGGTTCCCAGCATGACTCCACAGTCTGGTTATGACTCCAAGACAGCTGCTTGACCTTGTGCGTGTGGATGTGTGCGTATGTATGTTTGAGTGTGTGTGTGTGTGTGTGTGTGTGTGTGTGTGTGTGTGTGTGTGTGTGTGTGTGTGTGTGTGTGTGTGTGTGTGTGTGTGTGTGTGAGAGAGAACTTGCAGCATGCATTTCTGGTGCACACATGCGCGTGTGACTAAGTCCACAGTGTAGACCGTGGGGCTCTCTGGGTGTGTCACACACTTGGAACTGATACGACAAACACACTGACTTCTAGTGCTCCAAGATAAATCACACAGACATTTCCACATCCAGGAATTTAGTTGGAACACTGACCTTAGGTTTGATTCCACAGGACTCACGGGGACCTCCCGGTGGCTGGAAAGTGAAGTCCTCTGTAAATCTGGAATGGGTCAAGATGGTGGCCACCTCTCCATCAACGTCCACCACTTCATCCACCTGTGAAATACACCCACACCTGACATCATTTGCACATTCTTGCATGAGCAGAAGACATCAAGATATTTTTGGACTGCATGTACAGACCTTGAATGTGTTCTGACAGTCAAACCAGAAGTTGTCTTCCACTCCTGTAATGCCCCCGTTATATATGACCTGACAGGGCTTAATGTTGCCTTTAGGGACCTTGAATAGGCGGTATGTGGCAGAGACAAACTTGAAGTCGCCTGCATTGCCAGAACGGGTAAGTGAGAGTCAATAAATGCACCAGTCAACCTCAACCAAAATCTGTCTTGTGTGATATATTTATTGAACAATTAAAGTGCTCATATATGCTCATTTTCAGGTTCATAATTGTATTTAGAGGTTGTACCAGAATAAATTTATGTGGTTTAATTTTCAGAAAACACCACATATATTTGTTGTACTGCACATTGCTGCAGCTCCTCTTTTCACCCTGTGTGTTTGTTACATGAAACTCTTCTGAGAAAACTTGTGGGCCAGTAGATATTTGGGGACCAGAAAACATTGCTTTCAAGAAGTTTACTGGAGCCACAGGACTGAAGAGTAGACATGTAGTAACTCATAAAGTTCAACCAAATGACCTGTCAATTAACACCTGCATAAACCTTAAAGGCCCTATGCACCCATGGTCCACCCACACAGGTGTTTTCACTCATTAAGGCTAATTAGACCTCTGTGTGTGCGTGTGCAAACTATGCTTATTTGACATCTCCATAACTCTTCTGTAAGCTTTGTTGCACCTGTCAGGGAGCAGAAGTCTAATTAGCAAGAATAAGTGGAAACACCTGTATGGGTGTGCAAGGCCTTCAAAATAAATGTAGTTTTGGATAAATCGTGGCTTAAAAAAGCAGAAATACATAAGTAAAAGAGAGTTTAAGGTTTAGTCTTAAAATACATTGTAATGTTGGCACAATGATAATTTAATTTTGTTTGAAAATGAATGTTTTTTTATGTAACCCAGCCTGGGTTATTTTTTAGAAACAAGCAAACAATGTAATACACAAAAATAAATTAATAAGTAACATATAAAGAACAAAATAGTATCAAACCCAGAACTTCCTGTAGCTCTTTGTTGTCGACAGTGATGATGCTGGCTGTAACGAGCCGTGGTGGGCTGAAGCCCACTTCTTCAGCCAATTGCAGCAGATCCTTCCACCAGAGTGCTCCACCAAGACACTCACCTGCCAAGATAAATTTCATTGTAAAATTCTGGCACGTGTCTGTGAGCTTTTATGGCAGAAAGATATTAATTTGACGCACCCCACAGCACTTTGTGGTTTTTAATTTCCTCTGTTAGTCTTCCACTGCTGTAGACGTCACTGAAGTACAGCTCACCACCATCCTAAAGATCAACAGTCAAACAGTGTATGTAGTTAATATGAAAACTACATAGACTAATAGGTTCAATGGTCCATGCTTCCTACTTTTTTGTGTGCCTTTTGTCAAAGCATTCTTGTTGTGTTTTGTGAGATTTTATTGGGAAATGAGGCCAAAGCTCTAAAGCAGTGTACCTTGAGCACACTGTAGGCTTCCGCCAGTACTCGCTTCTTGTCTGGAGAGAGATTCACCACACAGTTGGAACTATGGCAGAAAATCAACATTTCAACACAATTTTTTTTAGAATTACACAGCATTAAAATACAAAAAAGAAACAAGAACAAGAAAGAGAGACAAGAAAGACATACATAATGATATCAAATGAGCTCTTTTCCAGACCCGCTTCTGTTAGGGCCTCAATGTAGCCCTGGACAAAACTGACATTGGGCTTCTTGTAGCCAAACTCTTTCATGTGATAGTCCACGTATGTCCTGGCAGTGCCAAGCTAGAAGAGAACACAATGCTGCATTTGAATCTGAATTTTAATTGCATACATAATTCTGAAGTATGTACATACCCGGGAGCAGAATTTTGTCTTTCTAAATCCAGAATAGGAAAGCTATTGTTTACAAGACAGTTAGCCTTCACACATTTTATTTTACTTTTTTTTGTATACATCACTGACAGTTCACGGTGCACCATAACCATACTGAGATGCTGATGTACAGTACCTGGTCCTCAGTCATGTCAATCCCAGTGACATGGCCCTTCTCGCCCACAAGCTGACTTAGCATGTAGCAGTCCCTCCCACTTCCACTTCCCAGGTCCAGTATCCTGCAGCCCTCCAAGCACTCTGGCACCACCAGACCACAGCCATAGTACCTGAGGGAGAAGGACACCCACTGTAACCATCTGTGGGTCAGCGATTGTTGCAGTGTAAACAACTATGAAGCAACAACTTAAAATGTACAGTCCAGTGACCTGGCGGTGACGTCGGGGTGTACTTTCTTCAGAGCCTGGCGGATGAAGGCAGGGATGGGCTTGGCTGGAGTTACACAGGCATTGGTCTTCAGGTCTGCGGTGTTCTTCAGCACCTTACCATAATACTCCTGTTTGAGTGCAGAAAGGCTAGCTAGCTAGTTGTCCCTCGTCATACAAAAGGTTCTTATCAGTTCATTTTAATTTGACTGTTGACTTATCATAGGCCACTTCAAAGCTGTACTTTGCTCGGAGAATTCACCTTGAGACAAGCATTACTGAAGAACAGTGCTAAACCAGCTACATTGTTTTAAATAAAAGTTGCCTGTGTGTTTTAGCGAAGTAGCACTTGAGCTAGGCTAGCGACCAACTAACGTGTACAGTTGCACGTTATATTACCTTGACATCCACGTGAACGGTGCTATCATCGAAGCCCTTTGCACACTCACTTAAAAAAGAGACAAGTTAAATTCAAATGTCATATAACGTTAGTTAGTTACTGTTAGCTAGCTGCACGTTACGCTAACTGCTAACTCACATTGCTGGCTGGTTAAAGAAAAAAAAAGTTACAACTTAACTTCATTCCACAAGTTTACAGTTACAAGTTATTTTGTAGCTACTGCGTTATTAATGTAGCTAACTAACGTCGCTATAAAAACACAGTTATGGTCTCAAGGTTCAAATCTGACACACGCCACTCGCTCCAATGCTAAATTCCATAAACATACTATAGCCTTATACGATACGAGGCATGTTTTGGAATTGTTCTTACCTGTGTTCTTCAGCCATTGCACTGAGTTTTAACAAAGTCCACAATTTGGAAACCTTTCAGCAGGGAAAAGCTGTGTAGTGTACAGTTGACTTCATGCTTAATAGCACACCCTGTCCTTCACTTAATGAAATCACAGCTGGACCCTGGTAACAAAACGTTACAGTCAATAAAGTCCAAAGATAAGGTGTGTGTTAGGGCATGTTTATTGAAAATACATCCATATTGGTTGCTGTAATAAATGGCTTATGTTGTGATCAGAACATTCAAAGGATGTGTGCAAAACCACCTTACACACATCTGGTGAAGAAAGAAAACGAGTCTTTGGCAAGATGCCCCTTATCTTCTTAACAAGTTATCTACTAGTCAAACGTACCCTTCACACAAGGATAAGTTATTTAAAAAAAAAAAAAGTTAAATCTTTTTCTAACAGATAAAAGAATACCCATAATGAGAAAAATCCATCCATAACAATAAAGCTAATGATTTCATAAAAAATATGAAAGCAACCATTTGGTTCACAAACAGAAATGTGACAGAACATTATGTTCAAATATAAAGTGGTTCTAAAATTTTATACAGTTCCAATATTTTTTAAGGATTCAGCTGATATGAAAATAGCTTGTCTTGGTTACATGTACCACAATCACACAATACCACTTTCTAGCTCACAAAAAGCATTAACATATAAAGAATTTTAGAGTGTGTTCAGACATTGATGTGTAAGATTCCAATCATCTTACTGCTAATACATAAAGTTCACGTTACATTTTCAACTTGTGCTAGAAGTTTTGAGAGAGATCGTCAGTTAGATTGTTTTAGGAGATATATATATATATATATATATATATATATATATATATATATATATATATATATATATATATATATATAAATAAATCTGTGAGACCAATGACTGAAACATTTGTGCTTTGCAGACATTGCAATGTGTGCATTTTTTAGGGTGCTACAAGGAAATCGGAAAAAAGCACAACTGCATGACAATGAAACGTAGCATCACCAAGTTCCAATTAATTTCAGAGAGTGGGGAAACTAAAGTTCCCTTCATTTTTAAGTTTCACACAGCATGCTCATAGCATTTTCCATGGCCCATTCATCATAAATCAACATCTAATCTATAACAGCCCCTGTAAGATTTGGATTAAGGTTGGATTTAAAACATTTAAGCTCTTAAAGGCATTTCAAACTAAGAGTCTTCCAGAGAAGATACATTAACAGAATTATTTGGTATATATCATTATAAATATTGCTTGTTAACTTATTGTATTGTTTGTCCATAAAAAAAAAACTGTTGTACAAAACTCTTAGATATTTGGATATTTAGAAAAGCCAAGGACAACGATCAAACTATTATTTTATTAACCCTATGCTTTTTTCTGTTTTTTTTAGTCCAAACTGAATTAACTAAAACTTAAGTCCCCAAATATGTATTTTCCACTCAACAGGAGGAGCATGTTATACTGTATAGTGGGTTTAGGTGCTAAACTATTTAAGTGACTCACACCAAAGTTTGAGGTCTGACGTTGCCCATCTCAGTTGTAATCTCTAAGAAACGTATCATTGTTCATTAAAGTTCTGCATTTTTCTGGGTAGTCATACTACAAAGACTCATTAATTTAAAAATGATTGTGTACAAAGTGAATCGGTTGCATTCCATAACAATCCACAGAGGTCCATTTCTTACAGATGTAACAAAACCCTAAGACACTAAATCATGTACTGCAATTTAAGACTGAATTAATGAAATCATTTTCTGTTTTGATTTGTTTAGCTAAAAGCTCATTTATAAAGATAAATACACTTTGTGCAAAATAGGAACTGCTCACATGAAGATTTGTAAATGCACTTATAATTCTCTATCACTAGCAGGGCAGATAGAGAGCAACAAAAACAGACAAGGCAGAGCATTTTTTAAACGCTGAAAAGCACTTTAGAAGTATGTATGGGACGTCCCACACAGTCTTGTTCTAGTGTCCCTGTACAGTAGCAGTTGGCAAAAGCACACACTGTGGTAAATCCACATTGCACTCATCCAAAATGTTCCTGCTGTGTTTTTTTGTCACTACGTAGTTTCCTGCCTGCAGAGAACTGCTTTGCTGAACTGTTGCAAGCGCCCGGCGGTGAGGGAGGCTGCATTCATCCTGGGCACCTAACGTCCTGTCCTGACGTCACAGCTTCAGACAGTGTGTCAGTACCTTCCGTTGCATGAGAAGGACAACTGAAAGACTGTGTGTGTGTGTGTGTGTGTGTGTGTGTGTGTGTGTGTGTGTGTGTGTGTGTGTGTGTGTGTGTGTGTGTGTGTGTGTGTGTGTGTGTGTGTGTGTGTGTGTGTGTGTGTGTGTGTGTGTGTGTGTGTGTGGTCTCAATTGACGCAGGCTGTTAAAGGGCTTCAACTGCCCAAACATAACTCATAACACACAGGTTAAGGCCACTGTTCCAGTGAGGGGAGGAGAAGGCTTTCTCAACCTTTGGATTTTAACCATATTTAGTTGACATTCCCCTGCCTGCTCCCACCACTGTTTTATCTAAGATGCACACATTCATAAAAATACTCACTCAGAAAGTATTTAGTCATAAAACATTTGCTCAGATACAAAAGCATATGCCTCCAAGCTCTGTCTCAAGTGCTCTCTCCTTCCCTCTATGAAACAAAGGTGTGCTGACTGTGTGTCAGCCCTGCGGCTCAGTGCTGGTGCTGTGGTGCGGTCCCTCCTGCTCGCTGATGGTGTGGAGGAGGAGGCACACTGGAGGGTGGAGCGAGGCGCTGCCTATCTGGTGAGCCGGTTGAGGAGATCCTGACGGCCCACGTGCGACCTGCCTCTCAAGCCCGCCCAGCGCCTGCTCCTCCTCCCCACTGAAGGAGGCTCGATGGCCACAGCTGTCGCAGAAGTCACCCGCCTCCTCCCCCTCCTCTTCCTCCTCTTTGTCATCTCCCTCGTGCCCCAGCAGGCTCTCTAGCTCCCTCAACTCCTTGCCTTCCTGGCCTGTCCCTCCAGCTCCACTAAAACTGCTGCTCCCACGTGTGCCACACACACACACCTCAATCCCAGAGTCACCTGTGAATCGCCTCCTCCTACCATTGGGGAGTCGGTCTTTGTCCTCAGCAGAACCCTCTGACGGGTCCTTTAGCAGGTGGTCCTTGCAGGAGTCGTCCCCACTTTCACTTCTTTTGTCCTGGCTGGTAAGTCCCTCCCTATTGAGCCCATCTGACAGCAGTATCATGCCTGAATCTTGTGCTGTCTGCATGGACTTGTCAGGCTTTGGCCTCAAGTCTAAGGTAGGAGTTTGTGGTTCCTCTATGCTGGGTCTGCAACACAGACTGTCAGAGACCGGGGCCACCGGAATGGGCTGGATGGTTGGACAGTGTCCCTCCTGCTGCTCAGGAACCAGTGGGCTAGAAGCCACTGATGATGGGCCTGTGTGTAAGGCACTGTAGGGAGGGGGAGGAGTCGGAGGCCGGTTGACCACCTCTTCGTAGTCAGGCAGGAGGTAGTTTGGCAGAAACCCTGAAGAGAAAAAGCATACATTAGAATATGCCCTGAAACAAATGTTTTATTTTATGTAAACACCACTGCCTGATTCCTAAACATTTCAGTATGACCTCACTGAACTTTCTGGACCACTATTCAAACATTCATAGAGCAATAGGGAGACAAAATGTGACAAAACAAGCTAATTTCTGGGTCAATTCTGTGCTGAAGACTGTTGCAGCACTGTGCAAGATGGTGTCGTAACACTGGCGGGGTACCAAAAGAGCAATGCTGGCCGTTTCCTGAAAACTGGGTCATGTAAACAGGGAAGGTTCTGACGCTGTGTGAAACCAGGGATACATGTCAGTGCAAACATTACATTTGAGCCAGGGACCACTGCTTTGTTGTCACTAGTTTTAAATTCCTCAGTTTGATGTAACTAGGAGACTACTGATTAGAAATTAATATTCTTGAAAAAAGTTATTCAGTTCAGCCCCAAGATTTTCTTTCCAAGAAACAATGAGGGAAGCGGGTGGACTGCATGACATCGTCACCTCAACAGCCTTATTTAGTCCCTCAAGCTGACTTGACAATGATAAGCAAACCAACATTAAAAAAAATATGTAGGGATCATTTTCTGTTTCAGGACTGAGAACACTACAATAGGACAAAGCTCATTTGAAAATACAAAAAAGAAAAACATTCTGTGGGTCCACAAAATTAGTCTACTATTCATTGTCTATGGAGCAGCTCCAGACTTTATACTTAATGGCATCACAAGTTTAAGACTTACAGAGAGAGAGTAGCTCATGTTCACAAATATTGATTGAACTTTTCTCGGCCATGAAAAAAAACTAGTGGAATTCTTAATTTAAGGTGGTGTTGCGTGTTGTTGTTTTTGCTGTTTATTGATGAGCAGGTAGTGTACGATGGGTTTAATCTGAACTTTCTGATATAGAAAAGCTAGACATCAGGTCTTATCATCATGTTGTGTGTGTTGGAGTGGTAGCTCTTACTGAAGTAGAAGGGCACAGAGGGGTAGTTGTGTGCTTCGCGGTAAGCAATGAGGTTAATCTCATGCTGCCGTTGTTGCTGCTGCAGCCGGTGTTTGGTGCGGCGATGGTGACACACACAGCAGCAGCTCAAAATGAAGATGATCGCCCATACCAACCAAAACCCTGAATTGAGAGGAAGATCAACACTGTCATGTTATGTTTAAAATGGAACTCCAGCAAAATAGATCAAAAGTAAATGTGATCATTGACCTGATATTTTAAAATGAAAACACAGGGTGATGAATAGGTTCAAACAGGAAAGATTGTGGAAATGTAGAACTGTACTGTACATAGAGGGCCTGCTGCTAACACAAACATAACACTGCAGATCAAATAATGCCAACATCTGGTTCTAGTGAAACATTCACATGCTTGTGCACTGTATGTATTGCATTTTAAATGTTATGACATAGAATAACTTCATCATTGAGAGGTCCAAGTGCATACTTTTTTTTATTTCTAAAACAAGACGCTGAAAGGTTCCTCTATGAAGCTACCCAATATATAACACCACAGAAAAACATTACAGCATAATGTGATTGTTTAAGAACAATCTGTGCTTTTTCTGTATGATATGAAGTCATAATTTACTACAAAATGCATTATTTGTGGAACTGTACTATCTAGAATCCAGTCTAAACAGCAGTACAGAGCAAAAACTGGCTTAAAAAAAACGTGTTTATGTCTCTGCCAACCAAGTTGCAGTTTACATCCATGTATGTCTAGACTCATGTGTAGTGAATTTGAAGGAATATAATTAAAAAAAAAAAAAGTGTCTTTTTTTGCAAAATGTGAATGATTCACACACATCTTCAACCTGGCAGCAGAGAAGATCTATGCAATCACCACAGTTTAAGATTAGTGTCACCAATTCAGTGTATGACGAAATGAGAAATATTGTCACAATCTGTTCCAGAGTTATGGTGTTGAATAATGGCCAGAGTAGTGTGTTTGCAGAACATTATGATGTCACAGTGAAGTTAACCTTTTGGATATAAAATGCCATCACTTCATCATTTTATCCTATTAAGACATTTGTGTGAAATGTCTTAGAATTAGCGTAGGATTTTTTAAGTAATGGCCAAAAACGTATTCTGTGGCCACTGTGACTAGTCCAGGAGGATGTTTGTGCCAAATGTGACGACATTCACTCAAGGAGTTCCTGAGATATCGCGTTCACCAGAAAGGGACAGACGTAAGGTCACAGAGACCTTGACCTTCGACCACCAAAATCTAATCCGCTCATCCTTGAGGCCAAGTGGATGTTTGTGCCAAATGTGAAGAAATTCCCCCCAGGGCTTCCTGAGGTTTGTGTTTTTATGAATGGTACAGACGGACAACCAAAAAACATTATGCAGGCCACGGCTGTCGCCAGCGTGGATGCATAATAAAACTACATAACTTAAAGAGGCCTAAATTGTGACATAGTATGAGTATGGTTTTAGATATTTTAATAGCGCACAACAGAACATAACTTACCTCAAAGGGCATATATAATAACATACATGAATATATATGCCACCAAATGAGCTGAAATCCAGTTACTGTACATAGAAAAGGACATGTTAGACCCCTGCATTTGATCAGACTCTAAAAGTAGAATACCTGGTTCCAAAGAAATATGAGGCTTTTTTTAAATCATGCAGCAACATATACATGTTTTCTCTGAGAACAGGCAACAATGAAATGCATGAGACTGAAATGTCCTTTTCTATGTAACTGGGTTAAAGCTTGTTCGGTGGCATGTAAATACATGTATGCAGTAAACGTGGGCTAACATAACGTAACTAATCACATAAACTCATGACTTGATCCTTTAATATTTTGAGCAACATAAATTTATGATACATCCTGCATTACTTCCTGCATTAAATCATCAAGTTATGCATTTCTTATGCCTGTGTTTTGTACCCTTATTATAAAGTGTTACCTAATAATTAGGGTAACATATAGGTCTGCATGTAGAAAAAAAAAATGTTTTAAATGTTGCTGCCAGCATTTTGTTGTTGTTTACCAAATCTTCCACAAATAGTCAGAAAATAAAGAAAAATATGTCATTAAAACTACATAATGTTGGCAGTGCAGTCCAACAATTCAAGTGATAATATAATTTATGCCGTAATATTAACTGTATGTGTTGCAATCTGATGAGCTTGATGCTATTGATATAAGCGAGTAGTTCTGCTCCACATCACAACCTGGTGCTGCTAAAACATCATGGGAGCCTGGAAGGGAGGACCACAGCTACTCCTTAGAGCCCGTCAGCACGATTACTGCACCATTCTCACACCCTGTTGCAGAGAGCATTTTGGAAACATGCTCCCTCTTGTATACAAGGATTCCACTACTTGAGTTAAAAACTATGCATCCTGCCCCAACCCCAACATCAATGCCTGTTGTTTACCAAATCCTAATGACCTTAATGAAACTGAGAAAGAACTTTGTCATGGTAGATTTGGACAAGGCGATTTGAAAAGGTTGAAAAGGGTCAGATCAGCAACACTGCTGGAGCATGGCTAGACATAATGTCAAAGAGCATGCCAAAGATCTTATTTCATTGCTGCCTTGTGAAGAAATGTAGGCTACGTTGTCACAGACTTTTAAAGAACACTTTCCAAACACGTGTAAAGTAAGACATTTAATACTGCACTTACACATGTTCCCACAGTTCATCACGTTACAACTAATACACAACATATCTGAATATATAGTTCATTTAAAATGTTTTAACATTTTCAAAAACTGGAATGAAATACAGCTGATACATACTAGTATATTATATATATATATATATATATATATATATATATATATATATATATATATATATATATATATATATATATATAAATAAATAAAACAAGAGCTGTAGATAATTTACTGTAGAAATGGAGAAATGTATTTTGTCAAGGTAAAAAAGCCTCTGAAGTAGTATTTGAAAGGTCCCATATTGTAAAAAGTGAGACTGTCTTTTTGTGATTATAAAGTAGGTCAAGGTGCTATATAAATACTGTGAAAGTATGAAAAACGCTCAATCCGACAAAAATAGAAGCTCTGCGTATCTGATCCGCAGGGCTGCGGGCCGCCGGAGCTGTGCCGGAGTCGGAACGCAGACGTTATGCAGCTGGTGGAAATACACACGTTGACTTTAATGGAAACCGATTGACTCCGCCGACGTTCCGGAGCCGTTCCGCAGCAGTTACGCAGCCTGTGGAAATCCTGGGTTACAGTCATTCCCCGGCTGCAATGATGGTGTAGCAAGGCCGTGATTGCAGATGCGGAAGACCTGGTAGCACCAACCAATCAGAGCAGACTGGGCTTTTTAGGGAGATGGGCTTAAAGAAACAGGCGCTAAAACAGAGCATTTAAGACAGAGGATGAATACAGGTCTATTCAGAAGGACTCTGGTGAAAATAGACCTGGCGCGTATCTTTAGCGGAGAGGAGCGCCGCTTCACGCACGCTTCTGGGACGCGGCTGGTGGATTATCAAGCGTTGACTTGAATGGCCACGATCGCTCGCAGGGGTCACGACGCGCCCAAAACACAGTGCAGATGCGCCCGGTGGAAAAATAGTGGTTTGAAGAAGAACATAAAGGAAAAAGGAAAAACAAGATACTTACACCAGAGCTCATAGTAGTAGCTGCAGCACTGAGACTTCCCACAGCAGTGTCCGGACTCACAGACGTAGCTCTGGTTGTTAATACCTTCACAGTGCAGCAGGCTCTGAAAGAGAGAAGCAGTGTCACTTTAAAAAAAGGAACACCTCAACTTAAAAAAAATGCAATGCCATCTCAAGGCATCCGGTTATGGTGTGCGGTGCCAATAAAAAAAGCCCCCCCACAATGATTTTATTTTTTGACTCAGGGTGAAATTACGTTTGATCTGTGTTTCACACTGATCAACAAAACACTGTTCATTGCCAAAGTAAAAAGAAATCTCTAAATTGATCTACATTAAGTCCAACTAAATAAGTAGAACAAAAATGGTTTGGGAAATATTTGCCAATGTCAACTGCTTTTAGGAGCTGTAGAACAAGTTCAATTGAGATCACCAGAGCGTAATAAAGTACTGGCAAGGGATTTGAGGTTAAATACAGCAAATTATTATTACATTATGTACTTCTAGCCTCTAACTACACAGCCCAGTCGAGTGTTTACCCAGCTGGGTAATGATGAACAATAAAATGGTTAACCAAGGCCATAACATTTTTGTGTTTTTGGAGTGCTGCTAATCCTGTTCATGAGCTATTGTCACTTTAGCGAGGCACCTGAATCACTCTGAGGCAGCGCACCAACACCACTCTCAAAAAAATCTTCAAGTATGCATACTGACTTTCTTTGAGAATACTGTGTTGTCATTTTTTTCAGTATGTAAAAACTACACACCATACATAGAGGATGGTACCTGTATACTACTTATAAAAAAGGTTTAGAAATATGTATTTATGATGTCACTCTAAAAGCTCATCAGAATTACAACCCCAAATCAGAAAAAGTTGGGACAGTATGAAAAACAAATAAAAAAAGAAAGTATTGATTTCTAAATGTACTTTGACTTGTATTTCATTGCAGACAATGTGAACACAAAAATATGTCATGGTTTGTCTGGTCAACCTAATTTCATTTGTAAATATACATCTTTTCCTGTCATTCAGACCTGCAACACATTCCAAGAAAGGTTGGGACAGGAGCAATTAAGGGCTAGTAATCAGGTAAATTGGTTAAATAATGATGTGATTTGAAACAGGTGATGTCAACAGGTGATTGTAATTATGATTTGGTACAAAAGCAGCATCCAAGAAAGGTCTAGTCCTTTAGGAGCAAAGATGGGCCGAGGATCGCCAGTTTGCCAACAGATACGTGAGAAAATTATTGAAATGTTTAAAAACAATGTTCCTCAAAGAAAGATAGGAAGACATTTGCTTATTTCACCTTCAACAGTGCATAGCATAATTAAAAGATTCAAGGAATGTGGAGGAATTTCAGTGCGTAAAGGACAAGGGCGCAAGCCTAAGCTGAACAACCATGATCTCCGATCCCTCAGGTGGCACTGCATCAAGAATCGTCATTCATCTATAAGCGATATCACCACATGGGCTCAAGACTACTTTAGCAAACCTTTGTCAAGTACCACAATACGTAGTTACAGCCACAAATGCCGGTTAAAACTGTACTGTGCCAAAAGGAAGCCCTATGTTAACAGTGTCCAGAAGCGCCGTCGACTTCTCTGGGCTCGGAGGCATCTGGGATGGACCATCCCACAGTGGAAACGTGTACTGTGGTCAGATGAATCAGTATTTCAGGTATTTTTTGGGAGAAATGGATGGCGTGAGCTCCGGACCAAAGAAGAAAAGGATCATCCAGACTGTTACCAGCAACAAGTCCAAAAGCCAGGGTCTGTCATGGTATGGGGTTGTGTCAGTGCCCTTGGCAAAGTTAACTTGCACTTCTGTGATGGCACCATTAATGCTGAAAAGTACATAGAGATTTTGGAGCACAATATGCTGCCTTCAAGAAGACATCTTTTCCAGGGACGTCCATGCATATTTCAACAAAATAATGCAAAACC
This sequence comes from Gymnocephalus cernua, assembly GCA_023631565.1. Lineage (NCBI taxonomy): Eukaryota > Metazoa > Chordata > Actinopteri > Perciformes > Percidae > Gymnocephalus > Gymnocephalus cernua. The sequence goes on along the minus strand of CM042427.1, from coordinate 32,211,682 downwards.
ACATTCTGAACACATTATAAAGTCCTGGCTGCGGAGGAAGAGGATACGGGTACTTGACTGGCCTGCCTGCAGTCCCGACCTGTCTCCAATAGAGAATGTGTGGCGCATTTTGAAGCGCAAAATGCAACAACGAAGACCCTGTACTGTTGCCCACCTTAAGACTTGTTTGCAGCAAGAATGGGACAAAATTACACCTGAAACACTTCATCACTTGGTGTCTTCAGTCCCTAAATGTCTTTTAAGTGTTGTGAAAAGGAATGGCAACATTACAAAGTGGTAAATGCTTTATTGTTCCAACTTTTTTTGAAATGTGTTGCAAGAACCAAAATAGGAATTTAGTTTTTTTGAAAAGAAAAACAATAAAAATCATGAGGAACACATTAAATTATGTGCTGTTGTATTGTCTGCAATGAAATACAAGTCAAAGTACATTTAGAAATCACTGCTTTCTTTTTTTATTTGTGTTTTCCATACCGTCCCAACTTTTTCTGATTTGGGGTTGTATGAACATTTGCAATTTGTCCTATTGTTTAATTCAATTTTATTTGGTTTCAGTCATTTCCCTGGTGGAATCTTCTCATTTTAGGTCTTTCAAGTTTAATAACTACTAAATCCTTGTTGCTTCTTAGCCTAGACAACCAAAGTGGTTTGACCTGACCAACTAACTGTCATCATGAGAGCACTATGTTCTTACTAGCAGGGCAAAAACTGCTACTACTTTTTGTCCCAAAAAAGAAACTTACAACTGATGGTAGTTTCTTGAGTCATGTTTAGACTGTCCCCTCTTTTGCCTGCATTTTGTCACATAGTACAAAGAGCACAGGTGACATGACAGGTAACATTGACAATATATCTGTTCTATTCAAGTGTCCTAGTGAGCCGGCATGCGCAATACCAGGACCCTGAAACTGAAGCAGCTCTAATCTTACTATTTACACCTTTGCTTTTCCTACTGTGACGTGTCAACTGAAAAAGGCCTATTTCTAACATTAATTTTTCTTGAGCTAGTTAATTGTGTCCTCCTTTTCTTCAGTTTAGAAGGTTTTTTTTCTTTATTTTTTTTTCTCCTTAAATTGAGGGGGAGGTCCGTTCTATAAGCCTATGGCTTTGTGACTTCTGACACATTTCTTATTTTTCTTCACTGTGTCCTAGTTCCATACATAAACACATATTTCTAAACAGGTTTTAAGTAGTATACAGGTACCATCCTCTATGTATGGTGTGTCGTTTTTATCCACTGAAAAAATGAACAAACCGTATTCTCTAAGAAAGTCAGTATGCATACTTAAAGATTTTTTTGAGAGTGCTGTTTTTGAGGGCACATTACTGTCCTACAATGCAATTCACAAAATGAAAGGGAGGCAATACTCAAAGCTGCAAAATATTATTATAAAAGTTGATTTCTTATATATTTACTTACCAGAAGAAAAAAAAACTGTATACTATAAAGATTAGTATATAGTGCATGCTTTGCAATTAGTATGTAGTATAGGATTGGAACAGAGCATTTTTTACATGCCTAGCCCTGATCTTTGATTTAGAATAATAATAGCACTGCATATATTCAAGTTGTAGCCAACATGTATACTTAGCTCTGAAGTAAACAACTTAGCCACTTGTGGAAAGGTGTTTTAAGGCCCATATCAAGTGCAAATTTCTGAACCGAAGCCAGCGCAAAACAACTCAGTATGTTCCGGCAGATCTAATACACAATTTCAACTTAAAAGGTTTAGCTGAATCCTAATCAGAACTTTAAAATTTCAGAATGTGTTTGACTCGACAGTTCACTTTCATCCAAAATCAATTAGGCATTTGTCCCCACTACAAAAGTCTGTTTTAACCTTCAATACAGCAAAATAGCAGCTATGCCTGATTAAAAAGGTAAACCTGACTTAGAATATTCAAGGCCATGATTAGATCAGATAGATCTGCATAGTGCCAAAAGACAAGGAGCACTGTAATCAAAATCTTCACATGAGAAAAGTCTGTGGATTTTTCCAGGAAGATCCCTCAGATGTTTTCTTCTAGATTAGCTTAATGATTAGCTAGACAAAGTTCTTACAGAAAGATAGTTTTGCTCTCTATAGATTACCAGCACAGGTCCCAGATTGTGAGGCATGATGATCCAGTGTCCAAAAATCCCAGACAAGTCCCTCCAACCTCCTGGTTCATTATCCCACAAAAGAAGTCAAGCAGCTCTCAGACATACTCTCACTCCCTCTCCCTGCCTCCCTCTCTTTCTCTCGCTCTCTCCTTTTCTTTCTTTCTTTCTTTCCACACACACACACACACACACACACACACACACACACACACACACACACACACACACACACACACACACACACACTCACGGATTGCTCTACGGAAATTTCCAAGCAGCAGCAGAGAGCGAGCTCCTAGCTGGGCTGCATGATGATACTGTAAGGCATACAGGGCAGTGAGAGGTGTGTGAGGCCTGGAGAGAACGGCAAGAAAGGCACTGAGAAAGCCAGACACAGAGCAGTAACACAGGAATGATTCGTCACACACCAGATCAGCACAAACCAAGCTGCTGAGCTGCTTACAAATGTGTCCACAGCCTCAAACCCGAAAGATTAGTCATTTCTCAACAGCTGTTTCAACCTTATTAACATGTAATTTACAAACAAAAAAAACAGCCCCAACATTTAACAACAGGATTTGTCTGTGTAATAAACACATGATGCTCCGTTTCTCTACTTTGTCTCTGATAACTTCAGCTGTTTTCACTGACTCCCTTACTACCCTCCACCATGTGCTCTCTACTTGGCAGGCTGAGTCCTTGCAATTCAATACAGATAACCATCTAGATTGTTTGGGTCATAAAGACAGCAGAGTACTGAAGGGGGTCGGGGTTTCATAAATAGGCCTTCATAAAAGAAAAAGTGCTCCATGTAATCTTTTAAAAGTAAGTGAAAGTTTCCAGTTATTTCATGTCATGTACTAAGGCTTTTTTTTTTTTTTATCCTCTTTAAGATGTTTCATAAGATAACTTCTCACCAGTAAATATTTAAAGACATGTTTTTGGTCCAACTTATATTTGGAGGCTATCATTTCAGCAATGAGTAATGAGAGATGTGTTAGTAGCCCTTTACTAGCTCATCTGAGATTTTATCAGTTCATGCGCCTTTAAGACATTAAAATCTAAATACTGGATGAAATTTGCTTGGAAAGTAAGTATGATATATATATTTTATTACACCTTATAAGCATGGGAAATGTCACCCCTTAGCAGGAAATAGTTGCTGGAGAGGATGTGGGGAACAAGTAGCAAACTATACACACACATTTCTTACACAATTCTTATATCCACATTGATGCCCTTTTGGAAAGAGATTGCGAAAAACCCAAAGTATATTATTGACTTAAAAGAACCTCTGATGGAGCTAGAAAATATTTTTGTTATTTGCTACTAGGAAAGATAAAATTGGTGGACATGTATCTTTTAAACATATTGCGTGTGATGGGAGGAAAGCAGGTGACAAGGACATGGAAACAGCCAAATCCACCAAAACTAAATTCATAGCTATTAACAATAGAACACATTTTGTAAATGGAAAACATTTTTTACAATCAGACATTACACAAATGGAATAAGATCTACCCCAAAGATAGATTCTGTAAAATAAAATATTATCTCACTCTAGCCCAAGATTTGCGTTAAGGTCCTCCTGCCTCATTACAATCCCAATAACCCCTTTCCTACCCTTCATACCCATTTCCTTTCTTTTTTCTTTGTTTTGTTGTGGTCTGGTTTGTTTTACTGAGTTTTGCAGTTATTTTTAGTTTTCTATAACTTTAACATTTATAAAAACTATTTAAAAAAATGCAATTGACTCTGAAATAAACCATTGTCTTAAAGATAGTGAAATAACACTGCATAACTAATAAAAACAAAACTAGGTGATAGGGTGTCCATTGCACAGCTGAACCTAAAAAACATGTAAGTCATTGGAGAGCATCCCTAAATAACCTTTACCTTATAAGACAGACAGCAAAGAATCTGGACAGACTAGATTCTACCTGTCTCCGATCCAAACGGGCAACAATGAAACTATCCACCTCTCTCATGCAACACTACCAGATTAAAGGCAGATTTGGTTACCATTCCAGAAATGATTGCTACGTTTCGAAAATAATCAACCTTAATAATGAGCAGCTGATGAAATGAGCAGACAATGAGAACAGTTCAGAAATCCCCTGGTGACTATCAAATACTGTTCTTGGAGATAAGTGGCTACAGTTCTTAGTTAATTTTGACAGCACAGTCAGAGTTGATCCACTTAGCACAGGCCTGTAGGACTTGGCAAGTTAGCTGATGCAAGACCTCGCTGACCCCTTATTTATCATTCTGTCCTGCAACAAAGAAAGGTGCTCTTTCATAGTCATCAAGGTTATGCATAACAAAACACCACTGATGCGTTACTAGCAACCGTTAATGCCATACACTCCCCCCAAAGAACAAACTTCAACAGCTGAGGAGGTCAGTTCAACAAGCACAGGTTGCCTCATATCTAAAAGTTGGAACACATGGTATGTTTGCCAGCACTTTTAGATATAACATTTAGACAAACTAGCTGTTATTTCTAAAGTTTCATTCATACTTGTATTTTGGGTTTCTACTAGAACATGTTAACATGCTTAAATGATTGAAATACACTAACTCATACTGTCTGTCTGAATATACTGTTGATTTACTCTGTTATAAATATAAAGACACAGAACTGTTGGTTCTATACCATAATAGATCCAATTTTCAGCACTAATATTATTTACACCGTTGTACTCATATCTCTATTTTTTTTAATGATCATTTTTGGGGCTTTTGGCTTTCATTGGATAGGACAGCTGAGGACAGGAGAGAGGGCAGAGAGGGGGGGATGACATGCAGCAAAGATCCGCGAGTCGGAATCAAACCCGGGCCGCTGCGGTAAGGACTGAGCCTTAGTGCATGGAGTGCACACTGAACCAGGTGAGCTACCTATATAATGCACATTTTTATAATAGAAAAAAATATATATAATGCACATATTTTTATTTTCATTTTTACATAAATATTTCTTACTTTTAAATTGGTTTAAATATTTCCTATTCTATTTTATTTCTTATTTCTATTTGTTCTTTATTTATATATTTCTACTCGAGAGGCTGCACAATATACGTTTAATTTTATTGTCATCACGATATCAACTGGCGCAATATACACATCGCGAAAGGCTGCGACACATTCCGAAAGACACTCAGATTTGTTCTGTTAGTTGAAAGAGTGGAAAACTGCACTTTATAATGTAAGGTAGGGTAAGTGTCACTTTTTTTAGTGGTGCCTTTTGTATTTAATTCAATGTTCAATTTGTTCAATAAAAGAAAGTTTGAAATGATTTCCTTTCATTTGTTTTAAAATCAACATGTAATTTGTTATGTGAAATGCAGAACTAAGTACACTTTCATATCCGTTTATCGCAAGCAATATCGTTATCGTCATTCAACGTTATCGCATTTTGCATATTTTCCTCATATCGTGTAGCCCTATCGAGAATGGAGCATATATAACAAACCCAATCCCTTCCCAATCCAGAGATCAATAAAGTATTTTGATTGATAAACAACAGCCACTGAATACATCACGGTGAGAAAGCTCAGCAGGAAGTGCACATTTTTGACAAATCAGGAAACTGAAACAATACAGGTCTTGTGGATAAACTAGTTAAACTAGAAAAATGCATATAATCAGGCTGTAGATAAGATTTAGAAAGGATGCCCGGTGTAGAGATATTTGAGCATATTGAGAGGGTGATATCGTATGAAAGGACTGATTATGTCCTGGTATGGGTAATTACTGAGAGGTTCTCTTCCACCTTTTTGTTTACGACAAATGGAATGACAAATAGCTCACATTTACAGTAACTGCAAATTATTAGGGAATTATGTGACAGGGATGCCAATGACGGCCTTAATCTAGATTATCATTAAAACTGATTTAGTCTAGTTTGTGAAGTAGTTGTGACGTATCCTTGAGTCTCTTGCATGCAGATGCAAGAATGCAGAATGTTGTTACTGCATCTATTTACTCATGCTACTGTCAACAAGTCAAACATGCTTGCAACAACATAATGCTAAGTCTGCTGCGTTTCCACACACATTTATAAATGACTTACCATAGTGGTTTCATACTCATGTTGTGCACACTTAGAAGTTTTCACTCAACAGTCATATGACCAAGAATGATTACTGACTAAATATAGCCTAGGCTACCCTATGTCAATTGCGGATAAGGACCAGTACTGGATGCTGACTATTCAATACATCTCGCAAATTATGCATGCATTAGTGTACCCATAAGAAGTTATAATATATATTGCCACCACAGCATGTCTCGAAAACATTTAGCGTCAAAATGGTAAGACTGCTGAGATTATAATAATGTAATTGTCAACACACTGACAATACAATCTAACATTATCTTGACAGAACAGCTATTAGGTTCATTAACTAATATAACCATTTTCAGTTTTGCTGGCAAAGGTTAATACCAATAAGTGCTATTTGTTACCGGTGTGACTGCATTCATACCTGAATAACTGCTTTTATTGTTTATGCAACTCACTTCTGGCTAAAATGTCAATGCTTTACCATAAACACAACAGAGCAAGGCCCTGGCTCACAAGTGTCCCTTTACTTCAACAATGCTAGGGACGTTAGCTATCGCAGTTAGCAACTGAACTCAGTCAGCATGCTAACATCTTTCTTGACAGCACAGTAAGTTAAAGCAAGCCACTAACAACAACAGATATGTTGTGCTGCAATAATGCAATAAGTTTGCTAACTTAGCCGGGTAACTAGCTAGCTAGCTAACAGTCCTGTGATAGAGAGAGACTTGTTTTTGACTGCTCAACCTTACCCTGTCTGCTGCGGACTCGGTGGGGTTGACAGAGCCGACAGCGTGCAAAAACAATCCCATTTTAAGAGCCGAACATACGCCTCTCATTCCTCCAAAAAGTAGATAACGTTACAGCTTCGGGAAAAACATACGCATGCAGACACTGCTGTTCACAAACTGTGTCCGAATATCCTCAACTATTTCGCGGGCCCTGTCGCTCTGAGAGGCCGCTGCATGCGCCGCCTCCTCTGCGTACTGGACATTTCAACAAGGCACGGTGCTGGCGCAACTGGTTGCTGTCGGTGCCACTGATACAGCTGTTACACAAGCCGTTCCTCCAGCAAAGGCACTCTGCCTTGGTCTGCTGGGTGTGGCGTGGTCACCTCTACCCGATCCATGTGCGCAACGTGATGGGCGTTCAGTTGCGTGGATCGCCAGTAGTTTTGCGGACTGACCCGTGATTGGACAGCTCGGGCCAGCTGGGAAAGGACTGACCAATCACTGGTCGGTGCGTCTCTAGTGCATGGCCTTATTATTTTCCTGGGTTCCCCTTCTGAAGTTTATGGGGACACATGTACAAAACACTGTCATCTTTTCTCGAGTTTATGGGAGCACATCTGCTTAAAATCATCTCTTTCCTCGCGACCATTTAACCATGTTATCCCCCTCCCTCGTATTATACCGTATTCAATGTAAAAAGTGATGCAAGTGATTGGAAAGATTTAAATTGTACACAAGGCCAGTCAAATGTCAAATGAATACTCATAATGTGTACGGGCCAGTTTATACTGATACTATTTCAGACTGAAGCTTGTAAACCTAAAACAGTCTTAAGTAAACTACGGTGTAGTTCTGAAAAAATGAAGAACCAGGAAGAGATCTGCTATTACCCTTTGATATGTTTTATTACAATTACTCATCTTTCATAAAATATACATTATCAAGCATCACCCATCTTAAAATGTCTTTAAAGGGCCAGTTCACTCAACTTACAAAATCACGTATATTTCCATTTACCTCTAGTGGCATCCAGCCCTGCACATCGTTTTGGATTAACCTGTTAAGGTGTTCAAATATTCTCCCTTGAACCTTTTGCTGCTAGCCTTGTATAACGAGCAATTCATCTTTTAACAATGTTCTTCGTTACTCATCTTAATCCAACTGCCATCTGCTGAAGAAACGGAAACTAGCCCTTCAAAATAAACATCGTAACTCTCAAAGGCTCTGTTGTATTGGGGTGGCAGCAGGAGTTTCAGAGGTGGACATGTCAAAACCTCAGCACATACCACTTCAACAATTAAGTAAGAAAAATATGTTGTTTTGGAGATTTGAGTGAACTCAACCCTTTAATCTGTAGAAATAAATTAGCATTCAAGTCACACAGGGCTCTTGAATGATCTGTAGAGCAGTAAAACATCCTTAAAATTGGTTGAGCACAATTGCAGTTACCATTGTTATCATTCATCATTCATTATCATGATTTTTACATAAAACCTGACAAGGCATTGTGACTGGCTTGGTGATTGGCAAATCTTCACCAGTCCCTTTCACGAGGTTGTCTGTATGGTATGCCTAAAAGACTAAAAACATCCTTCTCTGTCGGTGTAGCAAATGAAGTGCCACTATACACCTTCAAGCTACCCTGACGCACCACATCTTTGTTTAGCGAGTGCTCCGATAAGCTCATTTTTTTGGTCTTTGCCAGGGCTCTCATTGAGCGGTTAAAGTGTGCCGACCCGGTGAAATACATGAGAGCACAGGCGAACTCATTGTAGGGCACTACGATGATGTCAAGCCTGCGGTGGCGGTGGCCGGGTCCTGGCAAATGGCACACACCCATGTATTTCTTCTGTTCTCCGTTCTCCTCGTGACTCACCAGGTCGTCTGTCAAAAACCCTTCGAAATAAACAGTTGTTTTTTATAGGTTTCTCTGAAAACAAATTAATATGCCATGAGACAATCCTTAAACATAAAAGAAGATGGAGCTTACCACTGTCATGAAGGCTCTGTAAAACTTTGCTGAAAACCCCCTTGTGGGACTTGCCATCAGGATGAGATATAAGTATGTCCACATCTCCACATGTGGCCTTTCCCCGACGGTAGGAGCCACATGCCATCGCCACCAGGCCTGGGTCTATGGCCTGGACAGCATCCCTCACCTGCACATACACCAAAAAAAAGAAGAGACAAAACATAGTCTATTATCCATCCTAGAGTGATGGAGCTTTTTTTTTTTTTTTTTTTTTTTTTATTTTATCTTTGGCAGTGTGCTTTTCTGTTTCCAGCCAAATGCTGGGAGGTAGGCTTGCTAAAGCATCACATATTATTTTGACAAGCCTGAGGGAGTACACATGCTTTTGTCATCTATCTAATGTGCACTTTATATCTGGCAGCTTTGGAGGAAAAATAAAATCCAAGTAATACAATATGAAAACAACTAGCGCTGTACTCAACGCTCTGGAGTGAACAGATATCTGGCTAACTTAAGATGCCACGAGTTTCAAGAGTTAGTTTTCCCCTTTGGGATGCTCCACTTTGTGAGAACACAGTCTGGTTTTCCCATTATCAAGCAGTCAAGGAAAGCTGACACAAACCGTTTCCTACTTCCAAGCCTTCTGCTTCCAAATTACTGAGGGTTAGAGCGAGGAACTTTTTTAGAGATGTCTCACCTCTATGCACTTGAATAAACACATTAATGTGGTGAAATATGCAAACATATTTCAGTCATCATCACAGAATGATACATGTAGATATTGTGACAAATGAAGCTGCATTACCACTTTCTCTATGGCTGCTGCTTCTTCTCTGGGCATTCGGTCTAGAAAGTCATCGTAGTGATTGAGTCCTATTTTCTGAGTGTTGCTCAGGTGGGCTTTTGTGCGGATGTCCTCCAATGTGCGAAATCCCTAAAAGACAAATATCATTTCTATAAAAACTTGAAAACTTGACTGTACGTTACATATTAGATATTTCCCTCCTGTGTCCTTCTTGCCTTAGGTATCAACTTTATTAAAATGAGATTCTGTAGCCCGCAGCTGAACTATTATTAATAAAAGCCTCTGATGAAGAAGCTCCTAATTAATTGGGATCGACAGACTTCTATCATCTGATTTACAAAATCAGATAATGAAAAGGCTTTAATCCAGAGTTTCAATCTGGACTGTATTTACATTATGTGACATATCTGATAGTATAAAAAGATATCTTGTCACAGTGTTGAAGTGCAAGTCCATTTCCATTCAGATATGCCTTTAATATTTTTGATTTGATGGGTGTCTCTACCTGTTGGTACCACAGCTGCGCAGTTTTAGCGCCTGCACCCCAGATGTTGGTAAAAAGCTCCAACACTGGCACAGCCTCCCCGAGGTGGTCTAGCTTCCGCAGGTGACCGCTCTCCATGATCTCATCAATTTTGTCAGCCATGCGTTTTCCAATTCCTGGGATCTGACAAGCTTCCTAAAACAAATGAAAAAAAGATTTTGATTCAAGAAGGAATAAATGTGAAATAATCCCTGTATTCTGCAATAAAAATAATCGGTGTATTTTCCTGTTATTCGATAAAAAGTACTTGCTACAGTATATTTAACAACTATACACATTGCTGACACTAGCAACAACAAAAGCAACTGCATTAGGTTACCTGATATGATGTAATAGGCTTGTGGTAACTCTTCAGCGCGTTGACAGCCTTGGAGTAGCCCAGCGCCCTCCACCTGTCCCCCTGGTGTGTGTAGGCCTTGGCCAGCACTTCTAGTTTGTCTGTGATGTGTTTGTTGAAGTTATTACTTTTGGACTGAGAGGACTGGGCACAGACCCACTTCCCTGAGACCACGTTCTGAGCAGCAGAGTCTGAACCAGGGTCTAGGCTGGGGCCAGGAGTCTCCTCTTTGGGGTGCTGGCCAGTGATAAGAGCTTCCAGGTCACTCTGTGAGACCCCGTCTTCGTCTCCTCGCACTTCCTCTTTAGTGTCTGAGACTGTCTGAGAGTAAAATGTAATTTTAAACTGTAACACACACACACAGACTTGTTGTTAATATGTGTTCCTTTTGTTCCCTATTGTACCAAATGGTAGTCTGGATCAACGTAAGTACATTTCCAGGATAAAGCTTTGCTCCTCACCTTCCGCTCCCGGTGTGTTGCCGTTCTCAAAATCCTTTTGCTAAGGGAAACAACAACAAACTTCGAGCTAGCAAGCCACACGCTGAAAATGGCAAATTCTGAATTTGGATCGTGCAATAAGGCAGGTCTGCTTGGTTCTTCAGTGAATGATTGTAAATATTTACAAAGAATATGTTATTTACTATCTAACTGGGACGTGTCGTGACCGACTGGTGGGGATTGCTAAGGATGAAGTACACACGGCAATACACTGGTTAAGAGCAAATTAAGTTTAACCATGTATCTAGCTAATTGAAATACCTGACGTTACTGTATTGTGTGAACAGTTAACTTAATTTAATATTGTATGTGGCGTTTTCTTTTGTGGAGTGCAAATGTTCCACCAAAACAAGTGCCTTCCCGAGACCATTTTGCAGAGCCGCCATCGCTGCGTCCGGAATTTAGCGTTGCCAAGACAATTGTGATTGGTTTAGAGAAATGCAAACAACCCAGAGTTTTTTCCCTCCTATTCTAGAAGGTGTCTGTGGTGTAGCCAGACCTCACTCCACAGCACTTTGGAGATAGGTCTGGCAAAGGGAGACTAACCAACCGGTAACTGACTGAAAGACTGCAAAACCTGTACACATCACCTGGAAACCTACCATGTCTATGGTCTCCTCTTGCCTGGTCTGATCAGACACTGGTTCTGCAATAGCTTCTGCAGCAGGCTTTACATTCGATAACTCTTCTTTAATATTGTCATGTTTGGTTTCAGATTCCCTGTGTGGGGAGAACAATAAAAGATGTTACAATACTGACGACTCATTGAATACTATAACATATATCTGCTGTCTCCATGTCAACACAGTATTGTAAATGCTTCAATTTTAAGCAGTAAATGTGACACAAGTGAAAAGTAGATACACATTCACCATGGCTTGCTTCACTGTAGTGTATCAACAAGCACAATACTATGTATGTGATAAACTGGAAACATCATGAGATACAGATACAAGTTAGCATTCTAAAAAGAGTACTATTAGGTGATTAACCTCTTGGGTGAAATAAGGCTGTAGCTGTCAACATCCAGCAGTTGTTTCTCACTGATACACAAGCTCAACCAAATGCATTTCACCAGTTGGACTCCAGAGGGCATCCGATCCACTTTCAGTAAGCGCAGAGCCCTGTCCCTGTTCATGTTGTCATCCACAACAACATGAGTGACACTGGGACACAGTGAACTCTCCGTCTGTCCTCCATTCTGCTGAATTTGTCTTTCAAAGATCTGGCATCTGGCAGTTCCTATTCCAGCAGGCAAGATGTACACTGTAACACCATTAAAAATGCTTCCTGGGACAGAAGAAGAGAGGAACATGTTACAATGAATTGCATTTTCTGGTTTCTTCTTTGATGCTTTTTTTCTCTTAATCCACACACGCACACACACACACACAACCTGAGACATCACATTCTTCAAGTTTCTTCTTTACTGGAGGTGCATCCTTTCCCGGTAACACTTTGGCTCTTTTAACTTTGGGAAAGGCTTTCATAATCCCGTGACGAGGCTCCATCTTGTGTCTTGAAGGGGGGGGCACCAGTGGCCTGTGACATGAAGCAGAAATATCAAGAGATGTAACTTTGCTTAGTAAAACCCACCCACAACTCTGGAACATAAGCGGTGTACTACTATTCGTGCACCAAAACAGAGTTTGAGTATGTAGCTAATGGGTTCACACTGAATGATTGACTGCATTTTAGTATTAACCTTTGAGTACTGAAGTAAATGTATTTTGGGCCATCCCACCACTGCAATTTGATTGACGCCTGGTATCTCGCATAACTTACAGTTAACGTTGGCTAGTTAAAAAGTAGGACTACATTCATCTTAACTGTTAGCTAGCTACAGTTAACGTTAACGTTACTAAACATGTTTTGTATACTTTGTAACGGTAGTCAATTTATACTTCATAGTATCTTATAAATAGTAGAAATAGGAAACAGTGGGACCTGTTTCGGCTTGTACACAAATATCTGACACAGCAGTTTATCCTGCTTCGTAAAACAGACTGAAAAAGACTACCGCCCTTTAGCTTGTGCTAACGTTAGAAACAGCAAACAGCCGATCTTTATCATAAACTGTTTCAATTATCGTTTTTACTCAATATTTAAATTACATCTTAACATATCTAAATATAAATCCACATTTGAAGCAGAACATTCATAAACCGTAATATTTTAGCTCTTACCCCTGTTCAGATGGAACCATACGTAGCTAACGTTACAGACAACCGGACAACATTTTGTTTAAATGTTTCCTTTCCGGGTCAATTACAAGCTCGAAAACAAACCCCAAAAAAATGTTGGTTTAGTTTTGTTTAAAATTATATCTAAACTATACGTAAAATCTACAAATTACATCGTGTTTGTATCTAATAACTTGTACGATGATACATGTTTATTAATTCTATACATATTTTCCTGTTTGTCGGTGTATTGACCTCGGTTGCTGTGGTTACGGGCTGATTCCGGAAGTGGCCCTGTGCTACAGAAACATCTTTAGAAACATGGCTGTGCAGAACTGGATTGATATCCTCAAATCTTCAAAGAAAACAGCGTTAATACACGATGGTAAGTACCTTACAAAGAACAAAAACAAGTTATTAAAATAGAAAGATTTGCTTTAGCATTACTAGCTAGCCTTTTGCCTGACGTCATTTTTATTTAAGTTAACTCAGACTGTTAGCTAGCTAGCTTTCCAGCTAACATAATGTCACTAGGCAACAATCAAGTGGCACAACTGGCCCTGTAACGTTAGCTAGCACATTTGTTGTAACGTTAATAGACGGTAAAACACATAAAAGACGTTTAATAATTTATCAACAGTCCTTTGCCAGTATTGCACTATTTCTAAAAAAGAAAAACAGGCACAATATGTGACTTGCGGCTCTCTGGGTGTCTTCACAGAGTAGCTAGCTAAGCATCTCATTTAAGCATCTAGCTAATTGTGAGATCTCTAATCAACTGGTCTTGTCTACCTTCCTGTTTGCATCTCTGCTCACTTTACACTAAACTGAAACAGTAACGTTACCCTTTATCCATCCATGCTGGTTTCTGTTTACCTCTGCTTTTATTTGACCACAAATGCATTGGTATTAACGTTTTCAAAATGAAAGACATGCTTAATATGAAGCTAACTATCCTAAGAATGATGTGCTGTGTTAATACTGACACTAGTTGGTTTGTTTGTGCCAAACTGGAAACACATTATAGTATTACGTTTTTTTGGTTTTTGCTGTTTGTTTTTTTTTCTAGTTTGTATGAAAAATATTTTCAAATTCCACCTCCAGGGAAAAGGAAGATCCACTACCTCTTCACAGATGGAAAAGAAATGTCAGAAGAGTATGACTTGAAAACCGATGAGCTCATTGGTAAGCAACAGGTCTCCAGTTCCACACAGTAGTGTGTAGCTGCTGGTGTTCTGAATTTCAATGGCATACGTTTATGTATCTTATGAAAACGTTTGGTACTTTTCAGTACGAAAGTGGCGTCATAAAAGCACACTTGGAGCTCATGGCCAATGGGAGGTAGAGGTGGGGGAGCCACTTGCAGGCCCTGTCAATTCTTCGGATTCGGAGGTGATCAAGGAGAACTGCTCCAACGTGGGTTTTCATTTATGGTCTCTATGAGAATTTAAGTTGAAACACTTCATTTTCTAATGGGCATTTTTGTTTGTTTAAGCTCCCTTTGATTCCTTTTAGAGAAAATATGAGTAAATGTCATACCTGTAAAATGGATTTGAATGTTTCCGTTACCACAGCCTGTGTTCATGCGTAAAGACACAAAGACCAGCTTTCAGTGGAGAATCCGCAACCTTCCCTACCCTAAAGATATCTTCAGTGTTTCTGTAGAGCCATCTGACAGATGCATCATCATAAAAACCTCAAACAAAAAGTAAATATGCATGAGAACGCTGGTTTTCCCTGGCCATCTTTTCATTCCTGTTGTACTTTTGTTGCATGTAATCCTTGTGTCCTTCCTATAGATGGCACTGTTTACAATACATTTGTCTATACAGTACAGTGGTACCTATGCAATCCTCTCCATGTCTTCCCAGGTATTATAAGAAGTTCAATATTACTGATTTAGATCGCAGTGAGCTGCCATTGGACAACTCTGCCCTCAGCTTCACTCACGCCAACAACACTTTAATTGTCAGCGTAAGTCCTACATAACACTGAAAAATAAATCAATCTTTACCACTAATATTATACCCAGTGCTTTAAATATAAAGATATGAGCATTAAAGGTTGATCTAGATATGTGTTCTAACGTATAATGTTGAGTGCGGGGACCCAAACAGCATAATCTCAGCAATCTGAATAATTAGGCAAAAATATCTGCAAAAAAGTTTTAGATTTTGTTTATTAAAGCATTTTATGCAAATCATGAGGATTATATACAGGTGTTTTTTTTTGTGCTTAGATTTTGTAGTACACATTTTCCTCTGTGCACCTTTCACTTACTCCTAAATGTTTGAGATTACAAAAATACGTTTTGCCTCCAACAATTTCTCATTTTTGTAATATTTGCTTTAAAGTTTGCATGCTCTTTCCACACAATAACGGTGAATGATTTGCAGGAGGGAGACGGGGCGATTGTTAGAGTAATTATTGTATTTTCTCTCTTCAGTATAAGAAACCCAAGGAGACCTTAGCCCTTGAACAGGAGCTACTGAGGGAGCTGAAGAAACTGAAGGGGTCCGGCGAAGGGGATGTCGACTGCAAAACTCAGTGAATTCGGGCTGTGGGAGGAAGAGGATACTTCTGCGTTGCATTTAAAGCAGAACCTCACTGGGTCATTTTCCAGTCACATGTGAGCCCTCATTTATTTTTCTTTCGTGGATCCCTTTATTAAGAAGACCTTTCCACAGTGCCTTGTCAATGGTGTAAAGCTTCTAATTGTGTTTACTAATTGGGGTAAGTTTATTAGAGTTGTTAGTTTTGAAATGTGTCCTACCATTTATATTTGATACAGACATTCAGTAAACTAGATTACATTTTTTTTTTAAGTCTCACAACCAAATGTATTAACTTTGTAGCTGAACCATGAGTGTTTTCCAAATTATTTCATTTACAGAAACATCATTTAAATAATTTGCATTAAAAAAAAATCTTTTTGCTTCTTGTTACCAAACCTACTAGGGAGCAATTTTGATGGGGGTCACATAACCTACCACCCTCCTTTCATTGATGTCCTTGTAAAACACTCAAAACACACAATGCCTCATCTCTGTCCGTTCCGGGGTCACTGTTACGAGCACATCCCATTTGTGTTAACTGAATACCCTCATGTTCCTTGCATGTAGTGGGCCACCCTGAAAGCCATTACTGAAACTCTGGTCACCGAGCAAGCTAGTGTTACTCTTCCCCGTTACAACAGAGGGTCACTATGACTCTGTTGTGGTCTCCAGCTCAAACTACATGCACACAAGTTAGAAATAGGTGCAGCTGGTGCCAGGCTTTGTTCCAAACGGATTGGATATTACTGTCTAACAAGGAAAAATATAAAAACTGTATTTCTGTGCTTTGGGATTTTTCAATTCTGTGTACTGTATATATGACATGTACAGAAGAAAAATAATTGTACGGATCCATGCTTTAAAATGGGATATTTGTCTACTTTTTCACCAAGAAACTGTCCTGTCAGAAATACTTAGACAGTGGATAAAACAAATAACAGTGCTGTTTAAAAGAGACAATGGCATTTAAATATAGCGTGTTTTAACCTTGTGATTCCTTGCATTTTTTACCACTTGTCCAAACCCAGAGAGCAAGTGCAAAAAGCAGAGACAAAACCACAGGTCTCTCTCACTATTGTACTTTTGTCTTCTTCCAGATGGACGGAAAACATTTTGAACCCAGCCTGTCCTGTTGTTGTGAGGGACTTTTTGTGACAAAAAATGCATTCATGCATATTTGATTAGGTAGAGTTTGCCTGTGTGGTTCTAAAGCGGTGCTGTGTTAATACTACTTAAATAGATCTTGTAAGAAGTATATGCTGTTGACCAGATTTCCTAAATACCAAGCATTCATTCTGAGGTCTTAATTTTTGTTATTTAGTTTAGAGCTTTACAATCTTCAGAGCTCCGGCTGCTGTCAAAACAAACTCCCCCAGCAGCAAACACCAACTAACAAATTGGACATCCAGCTCATGCACTGTGAGAGCAGCCGAGTCCCTCTGTTCAGGGTCTTCTTCCTCCCCTGTCGTTTGGCCTCTGATGGTCATGCTCAACTGCTTCTGGGAAGAGAGTTTCTTTTCTGCCTCCCTTTCATTCCCGAATGCCTCTTCCCAGCCATTCCCCCTCTTTCAGCCGATGCCACATTTTGCCATACAGGCCCCGATGCTTTTTCTGCAACCCTTCAACTCCCTCTCTGCAAACCCCCTCCAACCCCTTACCCCTCCCTGTGTGACTGGCTTCTTTTTGATAACTGACCCCTCCTCGTGTTATTATTCGAACCCACTATTGTATAACATGCCCTTTTATATGAGGTTTCACAAAGAGCCCATTTGATCAGAGGGTTACGGTGTGCGATCGTGAGAAATGCAACTACATGGTGGTAACCTTTGTTTGGGCCAAAATGGTGGGCTGACCTCATCGCTTTTAATGCATAGCTCGGGCCATTCAGGCCCAAGTCTCACTTGCTGAGCACATTGAATTCAGTAGCCTGTCACAGATATTGCCCCTCAGTTATCTGGGTCTCCAGCTTGAAGAAGAAGAAGAAGAAGAAGAAGAAGAAGAAGAAGAAAAACAGTTTTTGGGGGCAACCAACAAAGTATGCTAGCTTTCCATCCCAAAACAACCACACGAGAGAAAAGCCGAGCAGCTTGTGAACTGATTCTTTAGTGGTTTTAATATACACTCTACAATAAATATTTCCATCATTTGACGTCATTTACATTTTTACAGTAAAAATATATTCATATATGTAGAAAAAAAACAGGTTAAAATTCTCCAGAATGGCCTCCTCCTAAAGGCAGGATAGCATGTCAACTGAGACTCAGATGCTGTAACCACAAGAAAATCCACAGATAGCTGCCGTGTCTAGCTTCATTGAACTTATTTCCCTTTTAAGCATTCTTTGTTGCTCAGCTTGTTCTAACCAGAGGTTTTCATTCATGACAATATTGTTGAGCTCTTCTGTACTTGAACCGCACACACACACACACACACACACACACACACACACATACACATACACATACACATACACACACACACACACACACACACACACACACACACACACACACACACACACACACACACACACACACACACACACACAATTTAATAAGTAAAGATCTGTCCTAAAGTCTGTCTGAATTGGAAATAACTAGCAGATTAGATAGTCAATGGCTACAAAGAATTACACAAAGTCCAGAAAATGAGGCAAAAGTGTATGGGCACTTGACTGTAAAAGTTAATTTCTCTGAGAGCACTTCTTTTCCCTTGTAGTGGTTTCTCTGTGCTGGTTCGTCCACAGTTCTCCCTCAGTGGTTTCGGTCCTCAGCGGCCCCCTGAGCGCTGGTGATGGGAATGTTTAGTCCGCTTGCTCAAAGGGTGCGCGGGGACACGGAGAGGAAGGACATCAAACGGTCTCCTTTCGCCCAGCAAGTGCCCCCTGGGTAGACGTTTCATGAAGTGGGCCTCCCTCTGGTGCTGCTTGGTCTTGGAGGCCTTCCTCGGACGGCCCTTGCGTGTGAAAGCCATGTACCAGCCCTCGTACTTGGCGTTCTGCAGCGCCGTGTAGTTGTTTTCCAGAACAATCTCAGTGAAGATGCAGTCTTTGCCTCGTCCTTTCCGCTGGGAAAGAAAAAGAGGGGGGGGGTTGAGGTATGTTGGCCAATTTCCAAGAAAAGGAAACATCGTCTTTATTTCCAGACAATCAAATACCCTTTGAAACCTAGAGAGGGCTTGCTCAGGCAAACGCAAAATCAAATTAGTTCTGGCTTCGAATGTGTCTCAACAATGTGTCGCCATAAGCTGCAAATATTGAATAACATTTCCAAGAAACAAACAAACTTTAAGATGTTGCTGTAGTCATGCAGCCACAAAACTATGAATTCCAGATTACCTTGCCGATCAGCTTCCCCCTCTTGTTCATACATATGTAGTATCCTGTCTTCACCCCTTTAATGCGAATACGACTTCCAAAAGAGTCCGTTTCCACCTCCAGTTTAGCTGCACAGACAAAACAGATCACACATAATGAGATGACACAGTTCTGACATGATGCAGGCATGCAGATTATGATGTTACAGTGTGTGAGACAAATGAATTCTTCATGTATGGTGGAGACCGTGTAATAAACTGGCGTTACATCATGTCATTATTAAATGTCACTAAATGGTTTTGAAACGATCATGAGCAGCGAACCAGAATCATAAAGATGACATATAAATTCCTACTTAACCCTTTTATAGTCCAGTAGCTGCCTTTAACAAAGCCTGCAAGCCTTGCGAAATAGCACCAAATGATAGTGATTTTGCATGGTGCGATTGTTGTTGGATGTCTGTAAATGCTGTGCTGTGATGCAGCTCAGACTGGGGATGAAGGAGAGTGAGAATACTGCGGTCAGGGACACAGAGCAGCGGTCAGATTTGGGTTTGGGCCTGTTACAAGAGTGACACCCACTTAGGATGTGTAGCCAATGTGTGCATGACTGACTCTCACCGTGTGTGTGTGTGTATGTGTATGTGTGTGTGTGTGTGTGTGTGTGTGCGTGTGCGTGTGCGTGTGTAGGCTGAGAAATTTAAAAGACAAAAGAGCACACAGGAGAGGCAAGAAGAGGAAAAGGTATAAAGTGAAGATGCTGACTTCACCGCGCCTTATAAATTGAGTCATACGTTGAGTTGTAAAGCAATGAAAATTCCTCATAAAATGAGCCTCCAAAAAGCATGCAGCAGGCATTGAGAAGGGGATGGATGGTGGTAGCTGTGGTGGAAAGATGGCGAGACACATCAAAATCATTTGGTGACAGGAGTTTTTGCTCCCTTTAAGTTTAAGACCGTTTTTTTTTTTCCTGGTAGAAGCAAAGATTCTCTCCCTGAAGTCCATCATAACAGGTGTCAAAGACTTTCTAGACTACCAACACACTAAGGAAATAAATCATCTTCATAAGGCCATAAAAGATGGCAACACTGATGCCACTAATGATGTTTACAATTGTTTCTCCTGGCTCAAACATTTTTTCCTACAGGCTGCCAAAAAAGAAATAATTTGTAGTCTGCTGCTTTTCGACACCGCCCCGCGCGCTATTGAATTTAAACAGTTCCCGTGTTTGTAACGTGAACATGTTTCCTATTTCAGGGTTTTCCTGAGGTTGATCTGGCTATAGATATTTCTCCATCATTTCAGAGACAATAACAAGTGCCCTCCCTGAATACATTAACATATGTCGACATTTGTTCAGCTACTTATAATATAACTATGTTTAAATATGTGATTATACGGCACCTCAGGTAGGCCTAAGAGTTCATAGCGTAACGTTCAAAAGCTAATTGCATGGCGTATTCTCGCGATATTTTGAATATTTCTCATAAATTCAACTGTCCACGTCCCGCCGCTTACTGAGATCTAGTAGTTAAACACTGAATTGTGTGTTTTTGTAATTTGAAGTGGTGTTATTAGCTCTTTCAATAATTTCTAATATACGTCCCTTTCTTTTTTGTTTGTCTTACCGTGAACCGCTCCGTCGTCTCCGTTGGCGTTGACCCTCTTGTTGGCCAGGACCTGGACGTGTTTCCCGCTGGTGCGGCTGTACAGCTGGTACGTTCGTGTCAACCTGCGGCTCATCCGGTCCGACAGCCGGCTCTGCTCGGTGACATGGTGCTTGAAGTTAGGAGGGGACTGCACACTGTTCTGTCGGACAATATAAAACACATGTCACAAAATATGAAATACATTTTGCAGGTTTTTTACTTTGCAACTCAGGAAAGCCTTTAAAAAAAAAAGTCAACTGTGAGTGGAGACCAAAGCTTGCCAGTCAAACAGCCGAGGTCCAGGCCCGCTGTTCATCATGTCTTTCATCACATTTAAATACTTCTTTAATTTATGTGTACATGTAGCCTACAGTACTGTATTTTTGGAGATGCTATCATGAACCCTCGGGGGTGACATTTCCCTCTGATATTGTTTTTACCACCGATGATCTTTCACCCCTTCTTGACTTCTTCTTTTCTCATTTCAGCCATCTCCATCGACATGTGTTTAAACAGTTACTTTTGAGGCTGGAGCTTACCTCTTTTCAAGATGTTTGAATTGTAGCCAATTGCCATAGCATAATAAAATGTTTTCATTGTTATTGCAGCCTATTGCAGACGTAGAGACGCTGAACTTTAAGCCGCTTAGCACGGCGCCTGCATACCTGTTAAGTTTTACCTACTTAATTATAGAACTTAACGCAACATTAATGTTGTTTTTTTATTATTGAAGTGAAAATGTGAGTTAGCCTACCTGTGCGTAAAAGCAAAGCGCCGTGAACTGAAGTAACCTAAGGGAAAACAGAGAAGGAATTAAACATGTTGTTCGAATTCAACGAGTTACATAAGCAACAATATTATCTTGACACCTCTTTACTTACAGATAACCTAACCTCGATGTTCTCAGCCTCATCTTGTAATAGTTCAAATATTGCTTCATGAATACTCCACTGTTTCGCTGCTGGAAGCTCTCGGAAATAAAGTTCTTCCTGATGGGGATTTCAGCTCAGTTTATCCCCCTCTTGTGACACATAGAAGGGGATAGCCGTGACAATCAAGAGATCCAAAACTGTCAGGGTCCCATGCAGATAGAGGATCCACTCTCCTCTCTACTGAAATATTAAAAAGTCCAGAAGGTTTAAAGGCGCTGCGGTGCCAATCCAAACTGAAAGTCCGGAAGAAAAAGGAAAAAAAAGTCCCTGTCACCAAACCACCTCCATCAAATCCTCTCCGTCAATCACTCGGTCATGTCATGAAGCTCTTGATTGAGGTTTCAAGTCGAAATAAATCCTTTCTGACATTCTATGACAGAGCAGTGGCGATTATTTACGCACGGATCTTTACGCATCAGCGGGCAGATGCGCGCTGTGAATTTCCTAAAAAAATTTTTTTTAAAGTGATTAAAGAAAAAAAAAGTTGAATGAATTCCAAAAGTACCAACACGGCTATATTGGTCTGCTGATGTGCAGTTTAAGCTGTGATGCTACAGCTGTCCCTCTATAAGATGCAACGATAGTAAAACTCCAACGTCAACCTTCCTCCCACACGTGTATTTCTTGTGGTCGCCTCCAGTCCACATACAGCATCTGTCTCCCTCTACATTTAAATACTTTAACTTGCGGGAAAGTCAATATCCTCGGCGAAAGCAGGCGGAGCGTTCGAGCTGGAGCCAATTTGAAACTGAATACTTATTAAAACACTTTGCCTGCACCTATTTGCTCACAAATCCGCAAGCACAGAATCCATCAATAAGTTAGTGTATACAATTAAACAAGATGAAAATATAAAGAACAGTCCAGTGGTACATTTCCTCAAGTAATGTACTTGAGTACAAATTTGAGGTACTTGCATTTTACTTTAGTCTTTTCTTTTCATGCCACTTTCTACATCTACTCCTACTACATTTCAGAGAGAAATATTGTACTTTTTACACTACTACATTAATCTGACAGCTTTAGTTACTAGTTATTTTACAAATTAAGATTTTTGCACACAAAACACATGCAGTTTATCAAATATGATGTTTTATTATAAATTAAACTACCCAACAATATATAGCCCTAGACGTAGCTGAAATGATTAGACATTAAACACTTAGTTGATTGACAGAACTGTTTTGATCGTTTCCAGTTTCTAGAATGTGGGGATTTTTCTGCATTGAGTACTTTTACTTTAAAACTTTAAGTTCTGATGATACATACTTTTACTTATGTGACATTTTCCATGCAGGACTTTTACTTGTAACAGAGCATTTTTACATTGTGGTAATAGTACTTTTACTTCTTCCACCACTGCTACAGTCTATCACGATTCTTATTTGTGAGTTAGATCCACAAAGAAATCTAATATCAGCATGTCTTCCAAAATGCTTTTAGCTAAGCATGTTTTCACAACCATACACATTAATCCTATTCACGTCATGATATTACTGTATTTTCATCCATGTAAAATCACAGTGAACTTGGTTTTCTATAAGCAGAAATGTCCACACGGAAAATTCCCTGGCATGTACTTAAGAAAATCTACAGTTACATTAACGTATTCCCTGACGGCAGGTTAGAGGTTGTTTGGTGGTCCCTCAGGGCACACCTTGATGTACTTTTTCATCCTACATATGTAAGTAATATGTATTCCATGTGAACACGTGACACAGAATGGTTTTCACATAACATCTGATGCTTTTGCCTTGGATACAAATGCTCTCTCGCTCACAATCATTCTTCCATAACTTTTCACAAACCTGGTTTGATTTTCAAAAGTGTGTCCCGGGCCTGGTCTGCTACTTTCACAGCATGGCTTCATGCACTACATCATGCAATTCAATTGTAATTAATCTTTGTGACAACAAAGCGGAAGGGTTTCCTTCAAGGGAACATGTCTGTTACACACTTTTCTGATAAAAGGGGGATAGAAAGTGGGCGGTTGTAACATGGGATATTTTGAACCCTGTCTGTTAGGAACAAACTCTAAACTTGATCAATTGTGTAGACTCTTTTTTTTTTATCAGACACAAGACAAGAATGTCTGTGAAATACAGATTTTGAAGTATCTTTTTTCTCTCGAAATTAAGTAAAATAATTAATAACGGCCACACACACTCGTAGCTATAGATGAAGTATTGCATTTGAAGTACAGGTAGTATAACTTTAATCCAGATGATGCTTAACCCCAAGATGTAACATGCTACTCCACCAGTGTTCAAGTGTTACATTTCTTTGCTGACCTTGAGGTAAAATAACTGTATGATATTTGCACCAGATTTTTAAAGTTAATTTACCTTGTGAGGAGATATGGATGGAAATGTGAAACAACTGCTACATCGAACCTCACTCCCCCCTGTCTACTGATGAAATAAACGTTTAGCGTGTCAATCACAAATTGGGAAAAACTGTGACTGTATAAGCCATGATGATGAAATAGACATAATGATCAGCGTCTATACTGTCTGCACGCTTTAAATCCAAATAGAAGTGCTAATCTTCAAGCCTCAAAGCGTATTACTCCGTCTGAATGAGCCAAAGCCAAATTTTGGACATCGACTCTTACCTGTGATTGTTCACAAAAGCAGGCCCATGTTCTTTGTATGAACAGTATGGGAAACTTTTCACACAGCACAGCTGTACAAGAGTGAAGTATAATACACACACACACACACATATATATATATATATATATATATATATATATATATATATATATATATATATATATATAATTGTGTGAGTTTGGTCAATGTCTTAGCTGTAAATCAGTCATTTCAGCCAATGCAGGGGATTTAGAGGGTGAAAATGGACCTGCCTTATTAGTTCCAGCGGGACACTGTAACAAGTGATTTTGCCACCTGGAACAATTCAGCTCTTTGTTCTTTCATATTTTGACCCCTATGAAGCAACGATCGCACATCTTAAATCTGAAATCCACATGCTTGATAATTAAAGTGATTGAGTTTTATGAAGACCACACAATGGCTCATCAAAAGTGCATGTTTGACTGTCTGAACCCACAGATTAGCTCTGTTACGAGTCATTTAAAGGAAATTTGATTAGGAAGAGGAAGCCTGAGGAGATGGTGAGACTCTGTATATGTAAAACCTAATGTAACCGTCTACTATACATAACTCAAACTTAACTTTGTTATTTAAGGAGAAAGTCAAACACTTTATTATTAAGCAGAAACCTTTTTTTTGTTTTCTCTGAAGCAAATTCGAGCGACTGGTTTCAATCAAAATATGCAGATATTCATATCTGTCGACATTCCCTCTTCCAACAGGCAGCTGAGTCTGATATGCCGGAAAGCGTGACACTATTTCATTGCAAAACAGCGTTTACTCTCTCCAAGATACTTGCCAGCCTGCTTCCTTGTCTGCTCTTGCGTTGGCCTTGGTTCAGCCAAGACCAGACAATGACAGTCCTTTATTCTGATCGCTAGGAAAGCTGTCTATTGTCTGTTACTTGTACTGCAACAAAAAATCCACATTGGTACCTTTACTGATTCTTACCTGACCCAAAATGTTAAACTATTTCTTTTAATTACACACACCATATTTAGTTATTCTTACATGCAGTGTCTTCCCCACAGTCTATTCCTTTAAAAAAAAACTTGAGTGTGAACCTTGGTTCAGTACTGTACAGTTGATTCGCCGCTGTGACTTCACTACGGTCTACACCAGCCACTTACGATTTAGAAACAGTTCCGTCTCTGCAAACTTAAATGGCATTTGGTTAAGGTGACCTGTCAGACAGGTTTGGCTAAAATTATCCAGACTGTACATGAAAGGTTTCTCTGAAACATGATCTAAAGCTATCATTTTTTATTCTAGTTTTTTTTTTTTTTTTTTTACATACCTAACTGGCTGCTGCCTCACTCCTGAGATTCTCTAGTGACCAGCTTTTCTGGCCTCTTAATGAGATTGAGAAGAGTTGAAGCAGGTCCAAGTTTTGCCCCAGATCCTGACTCCTTTTGCCTTTTCTCTCCCCCTAGTCTCCCAATGCTGCTTTTCTCATTTGGATCACAGTTTGCTAACTAATACAAAGCCCTGGTATCAGCGAATGAGGCACAAAAACAGCAATCACAGGACGCTGTGAAAAAAGAGGAACATTTTGGCAAAGATACACGTTGGGTATTCTTAGAAGAAGAGTGACTGAATGTCTGAAAAGGCCCCAGAGCAGACTACCATTCACTGAGAGGTATTATTCCCCCTAGCTAATGTGAGACATAAAAATACACACTCTTGCATAAGGCAGAGCCAATGGAAAGGTAGACACCATAGAGGAAGAGAAAAAAAACTGAGCCAGAGAGGAAGACGGACAGAATATGAGAGAGTGTGTACGAGTGTGGAAAGAAAATGTGGGATGTTGTGATTCCCAGTGTCATCTGGTAGCAGTGTCGCTCACCGCCTAAACCTCAGCGGCTTTTTAGAAGAAAAAAAACTCTTCAAACACCTGTTGTAATTATGCACTGCTGCTTTGTTGCAACAACGTGAACCGCATAATGTGCCGGTAACCACTTCCCCACACTTACCTTGAACTGACTTCGAGAGTGTGCTGACAGTTTGTTCCTGGTACGTTTGCAGGATTACATGGAGGATTACCGGCATACGTTGTGCTAATGGATTCAAAACACTTAAATTATTTGATGACATTTTGACATTTTTACTGACAATGCCAGTTGATAGGGAAATGGACCACCCTTAATAAGCCTTATAAATTATAACTGAAAGCTTTATTAATGATAATTAATAAAGCAAAAAATCTTCCAACTGACCATTTGACCTCTGACCTTCTGGAAAATGGCGCTGCACCTGGACCAACATTTACTTATTAACACCTTATTAGAATTTACAACTGCTGACTTGGTTCATTGCAGAAACCCCTTTATTAAAGATGTATTACCATTTCAACTTATAGATGACTTATTCACTTTAGCTGTAGGCTTTTTACAAAAGTGAGAAATACTTGACCCTTTATTAACGACTTTATTAATCACTTGACTTCATTAATGATTCAGTAGCCGGAGACATTTCTTACTATCTGGCAACCCAAAAGTTAATGTCATTAATGTGTTATAATGGATCTGTAAAGCATAGATAAATGATTGATTAAATAAATAGCATTAATTAAAACTTATAAACCCCCTATAAAGGGTGACTTATTAGAATGTGGTGATGACAAAGTTTCTTTCTGAAGTAACAGCAAGTTATGTAGACATGTTCTTGACTCAGCGAATTAGAATTTTTGTATAGCTTGTATAACGTACTTGCATATGCTGCATGCAGAGTTGTCTGCAACATATTTCTAAGAAGCCCATAAGTACTCATTTTTATTTTCATTCAAATGAGGGTAGACAAGAAGATGTTGGCCATCCTATACCTTCTAGGTTCTTATTTTTTGTTGTCATCTATGAAATGAATTTGGAGTGATGGAAAACCAGCGTGAGATGGACACTAAATGTGCAATTAAAATGAGGTAAGCAGGGTGGGGCTGTCTACCTTTTAGTCACCCGGAGCAGCTCAGTCACACAGTGATGATGATTTGGTGAGTGTGCCGTGTGTCTAAGTGAGTGTAGTGTGTATGTGGTGGCCAGCGCCTGAGAAAATTGTTACGGTGAGAAAATTTGGAAAATCAAGTCAAAGTTCTCGCCACCGAATGACGTTTGAAGTACTTACATGGGTTTGAGCGGAGCAGAGAGCTTGAATTGCTTTTTAACTGGATGAAACGACTGTCTGGGAATGACCCCAGTGTGTAGAAGTGATTAAGGGGACCCAATTTTGCCATAACCCAAATGTGTTTGCGTAACGACTTTGAGCGGTGTTCCTGGAGGTATTAAAAAAAGCTCTCTGTTGAAGCTTTTAACAACTGTGTAGCAGTTCTGTGTTGCTATTTCTCTTGGTAGAAACGGCAATTGTATCATTCAGTGAGTCTTACTGTAAATGACTCATTTGCTCTTGTCAGAACAGATGAAACTGAAAGTGATGAAGACAAAGGGGCCCAAAGGAGCCGGGCATCCCCATCAATTCCCTGTGAGGAAAGGTGTGTGTGTGTGTGTGTGTGTGTGTGTGTGTGTGTGTGTGTGTGTGTGTGTGTGTGTGTGTGTGTGTGTGTGTGTGTGTGTGTGTGTGTGTGTGTGTGTGTGTGTGTGTGTGTGTGTGTGTGTGTGTGTGGCGTGAAGGGCTGGCAGTGAGGTACAAAAGCTGCAAAGTTGTCATTGGCCCCTTCGAAGTGGTCTTCCTTCCCAGCGACTTGGATGTTCCCCCCGTATTTCACCCCATAACCCCCCCCCCCCCCCCCCCCACCCCGAATGGAGCGTGATTTACTGTCTTGTAAACACATAGGAAGTAGCATTGAAAATGGTTTAACAAAGTCAATAAAAGCAGACATCATTCCTGGTATCAGGGGGTGGTGAGGGGGTGGAAGATCTGGGGCAGGTATCCTCCCCTCCCTCCCCCCCTCACTCCTCCATCTCTCCATCTCCGTCTTTTCTCCTTGTCTGTCATCTGTGACCTCTGTTCCTTCTCTCCCTCTTCTTTGAGTTTCTCTTTACCCATGTTTTCATATCATCCTCTTTTCCCCTCTTAACCCTCTTCTACACTACCCCCTCCCCACTCTCTGTTTCTGTCTTTTTTTTTTTATTTCATGCGTTGGGCAGTAGACAGCCAGAGCAATGGCTTTACCAGACCTACCTGCAGGGCTGCTTAGGGCGGCTCTTTCATCTGGGCTCTGGAGAAAGAAGCCCCCGGCCCCAAAACAGCTGTGTAGACCTGGGAGTGAGAGGACCATGAAAAACGCAGGGAAGAAAGAAAGGAAATTCAATGGTCCTCTGGGAATCATACCTCCTCATGCCTCTCTCTTGCTCTTTTTTTCCTTCCCTCTTTCCCTCTTTCTCTCTACCTTTATCCTCCTCTCTTTTTCTTTATCTCTCTGTCGCTTGCTCATTATCCCACAAAGTTTTCTCAGTCTGTACTTCTGTTTTCTTGCCGTTACAACTTGTCTCTATCAAAGCTGAAACAACTCAGCTTTAGATTGGCATCTCTGTTACACATCTCCTGCAACAGATTTCACGTGCTCCCTTTCACCACTGAAGCGCCAAATTGCCTGAAAACAAATTGAGATGCAGGAAGAAATCTTGGGCGTCAGGTCAACCCTGGACTGAAAGAAGGCCAGGAGCAGGGCGAAACTCAACAGTGAGAAATTGAATTCATGAAATTAAACGTTTATAGTCTCATAATAACATGACAAAAATGCAGAAAAATGTAGGCCTTTTGCCTTTCTATTTATTTATTTCATGATTACTTATTTTCTGTTTTATGTCATCCTAATAGGTTTGGATTGACTGGGGCTCTGCAAGATTTCCATCTACAAATTGAACTCTTCACAGATTTATTAGTAACATTTCAAAGAGTTTGAGATATTAATCAGCATCATACTCCATCAGGGCAGTATATTATACAACATACATATGTACAGCTTTAACTCAGAAGACATACAACAAAGAGAATTAATTACTTGTCTGCATTTTTATCCTTCAAATATAATGGTAAAACATTTTAATTATAACTCATTCAACAATTAAAAACAATAAATCTTGCAAACGTGCTGCTCTGGGACCTGTATTCACCACTGTCAGTTTATTTCAGTGTTTTTTGTCAGGCTTTTACAATTAAACAGAGTACATACATTTAATTTGGTCCCCTGCTATATGTGTATGTGTAAGTAATGCAATATGACGGGTAGAATAGGCAGTTTGTGTTTGTTTACTTTTAAACACAGGGTTATGTCTGCATTACAAACAATACAAAAACCCAATTTCTTAGTTTCACAGCTGAAGTTTAGTTTAAGCTAGGTCCTTACAAGGTTATTAACTTTATGTAATGAATATTGTCCATATAAGGACTTATTATTCTGCATATAAGACTTGTAATTCATGTCATATTACAGGTTTAAACGAACATATTTTGAAGATCAAGGTTTAGTGAAGCCGTGTGTGACCTATGGACTGTGGACATTAACAGAAAGCCTCTTATTGATCTCAGAACTCACGAGGAACTCCAGGTCTTTTTGTCATTTTCCTCCAGCCTCTTTCCTCCATCCTATTTCCATTTTCCTCTCATCTCTGTACATTTATCAAGTAAATCCATGCTGAAACATCTTCATCTCAGTTCATGCCGCCCCGGGCAAATTTCTATCTCATCGTGCTCACTCTTGTATTTCTATTGACTTTGTATGCAATTACACCGGCTCTAAACCTTGCCTCTGTCTGTCTGAAAACACATTTGGTCTCCATCAACTCCTGAGAAAAATGTCTGCCCTTTTAGCTTCCTTGCTAATAGCAAGGTGCTTGACTTTCTCCACCAGATCCTAGTTTACTGCATTGCATCCTACCTGTTTGACCATGTACTACATACTAGTTTTTATATGGTGGCTAAGAGCGGTGAGACTCAACAAAGTGGCCAACCATTAAACGCTTGGTTTGTTGTTTGATACGATTGGTTCTTAGCTATTGAGTTATATAGCCTTTTGTGGCTCCAGAGGGAGCTGCACAAAGACTGATTAATTGCCTCAAGTGACATTGGGGATGAAAACTAAAATAAATCTGTGGGTATGGAGTTAGAAATAAGTGAAGTTACCAGGCCTCTGTAGCCTGTTCCTCATTTCTGCATGAGGCTAGCGACTTAAGGCTAGCCACTGCTAGCATAACGCATCGATGCCAGTTTTTGACAAGAGGAGTGCAGACTTTTTCTGTTCATCGTCCAACACCGTTCTAGTAGAGCAATGCTAAATTTGTGGTGTACTCTTTTAAAGAAAACATTGAACCAATATGTAGCTTCAGATTATTTTTTTTCCTCTGCTGCACCATTGACAAAGCATTCACGTTTTTTAAAAGAATTAGCATCCAAATGCATATCCAAAATATACATTGTATTAATTGTCTTATTGTTTTATGAATCCATTTAAAATTTCATCTCAGTATAAAACACAACCAATTATATTTGTGCAGCAGCACTGATACAATAGTGACTCAGGTTTTGGGCTTTGCACATTAAAGGCAGCATGGAACAAAGACTAATGGACAAATGTCTCTAGCATAATGTATTTCAGCCTCAGCTTCTGAAAAATAAGAAAGAGGAGCTGGAGTTTTGGAGCTGAACGTAATGTCCCTCATGCATCATCACCATCAGTCCACTCTGTGGTGAGATCACCGTCCTGGTTTTAAAATTCCTCACACTCCTCCAAATGGCCAAATGGTGGGATATAATAAAAAAATGAGCAATTGGTGACAATCCATACCATCCCCATGGGTACTGCTCAAATAGGTTCTCAGTTTTATAACTGCTCAGTTTTAGTCTTTCTAATCCTATTGTTGCCACTCTGTATATACTCTACCAGCCACACTGTGCACTATCTCTATTAGTTGATTTGTTTGTGTTGGACAGCGTTATGCTTGCAGGGATGTGTCAGTGTAGTGACTTAGCTTTATGATTGCTCTAGATTGCCATAAGTGTGCACTTATGGCAATCTCAAGTTTTAGGATGTGTATGTTTGGCCAGAAAGTGTGTGTGGGAATAAGAGTAGTCAAGTACGCAGATGCTCAATTTGGTGTAATTGACTTTCCTTTGTGATTTCAACCTCCTGGCTAACAAGGGCCATGTGTGGTTTTTGTGGTCACATCACTGATGGACATGTATTCCAATCAATATCATGCGTGAGCCATGCTTTACATGCACAACATGTTTTGCCTTAATCGGTACAAAACTTTAAGTAGGTGAGACATTTTCACTGCAGTTTTTGCAGTATAAACTAAAAGAGATACGATAAGTGTGGCAGGTAACAGAGTGAAAAAGGAGAGAAGGAAAGTCCACTTTAAGGCGGGGTGGAGGGTGGGGGGTGTAGAGAGTGGACGGGGCTGGTGTTGAGTGCTGTTGTGTTTGTTTAGTCCCCTTCAAAGACAAGCTTAATTATTTTACCATGCTGTGCCTCCAGAGACTGCAGGATTCATGGGCTGCTCTTAGCCCCTATCTCCTCCAACCAGCTGAGGGCTTAACCCTTAAAACCCTTCAAACGGTCACATGCAAGAGAATGTAATGTATGTAAATGTTCAGATGATTTCCCCAAACAATAACGATTATCTTGAAATATATGATTACAATATCCCTTTTTGTCGATTAAGTAGGTTTTTCGTTTCGGGAATCAACTTTTGATTGATAAAATGTCTCAACCCGTGACACTGAGCCATCTGATGACTGTGCACACATTTCCTGTTCAACAGAGCAAAGCATCTCCACATAAATTAGATGAATCACTCTGGACACGTGCTCGCTGCCTGCAAAATAGTTTGCTTTTCAGCAGTGGGGGCAACAAAGTTGAAGCGGAAACAGGTCAGTAACCGTCACAGTATGTAAAAGTGTAAACTACTCACATAGAAGCAGTGACAATGATAAAGGAATAGTTTGACATTTTAGGAAATAGGCTTAATTTGCTTTCTTGCTGAGAGTTACATGAGATGATTGATACAACTCTTGTGTTTGTATTTTAAATAAGAAGCTACAGTGGCGCCAGCAGACGTTAGCTTAGCTAATAGAAAAACAAGTTATGAATATATCTGGTTAGTTGATTCTGTACAAAAAACAAATTGTAAAAATCAACATGTTGTGGTTTAACATGAGGTAAATCCACCGAGCGCAGGACTCTGTCACTGTGCTGAGACAGAAACAAAAAGATAAACAAATATATATATATATCATCTAACTTTCAGCAATTTTTTTTTTTCCTGACCAAGCACCATATTGCGTGTTAGAGTCATTACTGAGTTAAAACAGACCGGCCTTCTCACTGATGTTTAAATCTGTGATTGCTAGACTTCTGTTAAAGTTAACAGTCACAGTGGTTAGCCAACTGTCTTGCTCGCCAACCTAGTTGCAGTGTTGCTCTCATTATGTAGTTGAATCGCTGGATGGGTTTGGGCTCTATAAATGTGTCGGGGTAGAGTCCAATAGCCCGTTTAAACTCCTGACACATAGTTGAGAAACCAGATTTTTACACCATTTCAAGTTCTTTTTAATTTAAAAGATGTGGTAAAGACTTACATTTACTAGATATTTGACACATTCATAACACATCTTTGAATACACCATTTAACATCTGTCATACATACTTTGTAATACATCTGGACCATGAAGTATATCCATGACATTACTTGACTGCAGCTGTACTGTAACTTGGCTGAAGGTGTGCATGCTCGGAAAATGGCCCCTTTCACAGCTTTAGAGATAAGAAATAAGATAAGAAAATACAATAAGAAAAGGATAGACAGCAGTTAAAGGAACACGGCGACTTATTGGGACATTAGCTTATTCACCGTAACCCCGACAGTTAGACAAGTCGATACATACCCTTCTCATCTCCGTGCGTGTCGTATCTCTGTCTGACGGCTCCACCATTAGCTTAGCCTAGCACAGATCCTGGAGGTAACCGGCTCCAACTAGCCTACTGCTCCGAATAAGTGACAAAATAACGCCAACATGTTCCTATTTACATGTTGTGATTTGTATAGTCACAGAGTGTACAAATAACAACATCACTTGAGACACAACCAACTTCTAACTGTATACAAACTGGGAACTATATTCTCAGAAAGGGAAGCACTGCTACTTGGGCGGAGTGATACGCTGCAGCTCTGCTGAGCGCTACTTGGGCGCAATGCCGGATTTACCACCGGGCCGATTGGGCTGGTGCCCAGGGGCCTCCGACCTCTAGGGGGCTTCCAAAACCCCACAAACTGTGTGGGCTTTTTTTTTTTTTTTTTTTTTTTTTTGCTTATTAAATTAAAATAAAATTCATTAATGAGTGTGTGTTTGTGTGTATGTGTGTTAGCTATCATTTATTTACACACAAAAAAGTATCATGATCAGTTTTTGTCTGTCGGCTGTGTCTGATGATGAAAATGAGTCAGGTTACCGCGGAAACTGTTGATAGCGGCAAGACAGGCGGTAGAAGATAGTGTGGGAAAAAAAGAGAGTTGAGGACATCGAAAAAACAAACATGGATAAAAAAACGGTGGAGCAGTGGAGCCACAAAACGAAAAGCCAAAAGGGAGAAGGATAGCAGAGAGGATGTAATGAGAAGAAATATGCCAACCATCTCGTCGGCTCGACACAAATAAAGAGCCTGGCGGCGCCTGCTGTGGTGCTAGCGAAGAGGAGCCTTGCTAATATTTCAGATGAACCTGTTTTACCTGAGCATCAGCACCAGCACGAGTCGCACGACAATACAGAAAACCACAGCCCGGCTGGAGTGACAGACACCACCTGTCCAAGTGCCCCCCCACCACCACCACAGTCCCCGACTCCCCTTGGCAGGGGCGAGTCTAGGATCAGGCCTTTAGGGGGGCTCAGCCCCTAATGAGAACGAGACACGGATACATAATCTCTGAGCTACTGAACAACGACGTCGGCTAACGTTTGTTAACACTGCTGTACACAGGGAACATACTGCTACTACTACTACTGCTGTACACAGGGAACATACTACTACTACTGCTGTACACAGGGAACATACTGCTACTACTACTACTGCTGTACACAGGGAACATACTACTACTACTGCTGTACACAGGGAACATACTACTGCTGCTGTACACAAAGAACATACTACTACTACTGCTGTACACAGGGAAAATACTACTACTGCTATACACAGGGAACATACTACTACTGCTGTACACAGGGAAAATACTACTACTACTGCTGTACACAGGGAAAATATTACTACTGCTGTACACAGGGAACATACTACTACTACTGCGGTACACAGGGAAAATACTAATACTACTGCTGTACACAGGGAAAATACTACTACTACTGCTGTACACAGGGAAAATATTACTACTACTGCTGTACACAGGGAACATACTACTACTACTGCGGTACACAGGGAAAATACTAATACTACTGCTGTACACAGGGAAAATACTACTACTGCTGCTGTACACAGGGAAAATACTACTACTACTGCTGCACACAGGGAAAATACTACTACTGCTGCTGTACACAGGGAAAATACTACTACTACTGCTGTATGCAGGGAATATACTACTACTGCTGTACACAGAGAACATACTACTGCTGTACACAGGGAACATACTACTACTACTACTGTACACAGGGAACATACTACTACTACTACTACTGTACACAGAAAACATACTACTACTGCTGTACACAGGGAACATACTACTACTACTACTGTACACAGGGAACATACTTCTGCTGCTGGGTTCCAGGTGTGTAGCAACAATATGTAACACATATTCAACCTGTTTCATGCCCTTTTAAACCTGTAATTATTTGTCCTCTGTCACTAACAGACAAGTTTGCAAATTCTAACTTGAAGCACAAAAATGTAGAAAAAAATGTATAAGTTTTTTGTTTTTTATTATTATAATTTTTAGGGGGGCTGAGATGAAATTCAGGGGGGCTTGAGCCCCCATAAAATGCCCCTTGGGACCCAAACCGCTGAAGGCGGCAGAGGCCCGGCAGTGACGGGTAGGTTAACGTAGGCTACATTACCAATTTGACAGCCTCAAAACGTAGGCGAATCTATTAGCCTACTTTTCCCCCTTATTAAAAACTTTGTTAGGTTAATTATAGATGCCTGGATCGGTGCCGAAGCCTTCCGAAACTGCATCCACCAACCCACCTAAATAAATATGTTTTTCTGATTTAGCTAGAGCCCAGCTCCTCTGATCTGTCCCGTATGTTGCCTTTTAAATCATGTAACGTTGTTGTATTAATGTTGACTGTTCATTTTTATTATCAGATACGCGGTCTAGGCTTATCAATACATAATAGGCCTATGTGGGACTCATTCTCTAGTTGAGTGTACTTTCACGTAATAGGCCTGTATTTCACTTAATATTTTAAAAGTTTGTCTCTTGCCGTCAGGTTTATTTTAATGTTATGTTGTCATTACATTTCAGGAAATTATGACATAGAATAAAATAGTTGCCACAAGTACAGCTTTCCTGTAAGTCAGGGGTGTCGAACTCAAATACACAGTGGGCCGAGATAAAAAAATGGTTACAAGTCAGGGGCCAGACTGGTTCAGCGTTTATTGAAAACTTATTGCAACAACCTTATTGCACATATTGAACCTGAAACTAACAAGGCCTATAGATTATTGCCTATAAAACAACATAGGAAATAAAATAAATTAAAATAAATAAATATGTGTTCATAGTAAGTCAGATGTTTATTAATGTGCATTATTATTTGCTTATATTTCAGAACCACATCCAACTTCATGTTTGAGTTGTAAATAAATCTCAAAGTCAGACAAGTTCAAGTTCTTACTGGACACCCTACAGCCGGCCAGTGTTTTAGTAGCCAGTTTTCAATAGTAAATAAAAACTGTGATCATTTTGGTCACTATAACCGTGAGGTCATACTGTTACATCACCATGACTCTAGTTATTGTTAGTTATGTTATTAGGCTGTATCTTCATAGATTTTAATCTGCTTTATTGCAATAAATTCTGTTGATTTTGTTCTGTGATCATTTCCATTTTGTCTTTTGTTTTATAGATATTTATAGATCTCCTTTGCTGTTACAGTTAACATCACAAGAAATGGAGTTGAAGAAAGTGGTTTTGTTTTCAACTAAAGAAAAACCCACAGCTTCCTTTTACTGTTTCTAAAATTTAAGATACTGTGTGAGTTTGGGCCACGAGTTCTGGGAGGGGGCCTCCAAGATTTTGTGCCCAGGGGCCTCTGCTTTCTAAATCCGTGCCTGCTTGGGCGGAGTGATATGCTTGCAGCTCTGCTCAGAGCTGCAAGCATATCACTCCGCCCAAGTAGCAGTGCTTCCCTTTCTGAGAATATAGTTCCCAGTTTGTATACAGTTAGAAGATGGCTGTGTCTCAATTGACATTGTTATTTGTACACGCTGTGACTATACAAATCACAACATGTAAATAGGAACATGTTGCCGTTATTTTGTCACTTACTCGGAGCAGTAGGCTAGTTGGAACCGGTTACCTCCAGGATCTGTGCTAGGCTAAGCTAATGGTGGAGCCGTCAGACAGAGTTACAACACGCACGGAGATGAGAAGGGTATGTATTGACTTGTCTAACTGTCGGGGTTACGGTGAATAAGCTAATGTCCCAATAAGTCGGCGTGTTCCTTTAAGGTGTATTGTAGTGATGGGATGTTTCAGTAGATAAAGGCGGAGAGGAGCTCTATAGGGGCTTTTAAATGACATAAGTACTTTTCACTCCATATTTACAGCTGCAGTATTGTGTACATTCAAACTTAGTGACTCCTTCAAATAAATTGTCCAACAGGAATCGTGTCAGTGATCTTGTTCACTCACTCCTGGCAAGCACACAGCAGATCACTTTACATCAAATGGGAATGCCAGTCACTTTAGGAATTTATATGTGTTATTACTATGGTCTAGACAGTCTAGGACAGATGTCACTGAGATGTAAAATTGGACCTGTTCCATGAAAGAAATGGACTATGCAAGATGCTGCAATAAAAGATGTGTATCATAACAAGGAAATCATATTTTTCTTAAAACATGTTAAATATAAA
This sequence comes from Gymnocephalus cernua, assembly GCA_023631565.1. Taxonomy (NCBI): domain Eukaryota; kingdom Metazoa; phylum Chordata; class Actinopteri; order Perciformes; family Percidae; genus Gymnocephalus; species Gymnocephalus cernua. Next base: position 32,174,338 of record CM042427.1, on the reverse strand, counting down.
AGTCAGGTAATTCCACTTATTCCCCACTCAGTATCAGGTGTCTCATATAGCTAGCTGAAATATGAAACAATATCATACTGTAAAATAAGGCAGATTGCTCCAGAAGTATCATAAAGACATTCATTTAACGGATCTCTTCAAGAAATTTCAAGTATTTTCTATCTGTATTTGCACTGGAAGTATGTTAAATTACTTCTCCCACTGGCAGATTTTTTTTTCAAAGGTCTTTTTAAGAAAAATAATATTTTAAGAGCCCTAACTAGATTAAATGACTTGTAAGATTTCCTGCGGTGTGACAGACCCAGGGTGATTTTTCTGGGAATACCATTTTCTGCTCCATAACTACCAATAATACAGACTAAAGCTCGTTGGGGTATAAAAAGAAATAAATACTCTGAGGACTCACAAAGTCACTCCTTCATCTGCTGAACAGTTCCAGATTTTACTTTTCAATGGAATTACAGCTTTCAGGCTGTGTGCTGTGGTTTTCTGGCCATTGAGTTGGCTTGTTCATTGTCACATAGGTTGAAAATTAGGTAATACATACCCAACAAATAAAATACTAGATAATAAGCAAAAAAAGATCAGACATGGGCTTTGCCTTAAAGGTGGTTTGCTCTTCAAGCTTTGTATCTCCTTACGGATTAACGCAACATTACGAGAAGTCTTGGATTAGGAATAAAACATTATATCTGCAAGCCAAATGAATCAGGAATCATCAAAAGTCAAAATCAAAAGTTTGTTCAGGAAGTTGTAATAACAATTTTCTGCTTGTTTTTACATTTAAAACATCCCTCTGAGCGAACAAAACCCCACAGGTGTTATGTGGAATTGTATAAAAATATGATATAAATCCAAGTCCAATTATGCTAAATAGATTTTCAGACAGTGTTACCTTCAAGGCCCATGTTCAAGCCTCCATGAATGACAAGTAATTGTCCTACTGAAGGGCTGCTGCTCTGTTTCTGACCATGCTCTCTGACCTCCCTGTGGAGGGGAATAAGTCCCCTTTTGAGATTGACATGTGATCACAAAAAAATCTTATCACTTCACCTAGACAATTCACAACCCTCTGCTGGACAGTGAGTATAACGAGCATCACATGACATGCTGGATAAAACACATCAGGCAAGATAATGTTACATGTGTTGTGGAACATAGCTAAGCTAGCTAGTTAACTAGCGACTAGCAACTGTGCAAGCCGAGCAGTAAGCGAGACCAGATATGTAGTTCATGGAGCTGTTTCACACCAAACTTGTAAGTGGTACCCTACTACGACAAACCTACGACAAACTGTGACTTTCTTCACTTGCAAAATTATTGTTTTAAATGACAAACACAATGTGTTATTCATGACACAATTCAAATGGGATCAAAACATTATTTGTCTCTCCCTGTTAACTACTTTCTCTCTCTATAAGTTAGACCAAAATCCCTTTATTATTCGACTCTCCGCCAGTACTAATTCGGATGTTAGCATGCTAACAAGCTGAACTAGCACAGAGAACATGGTAAATATTCTACCTGCTAAAGATCAGCATGTAAGCATTGTGTTGTAAGCATGTAAGGATGCTGATGTTAGCATCTATCTATCTATCTATCTATCTATCTATCTATCTATCTATCTATCTATCTATCTATCTATCTATCTATCTATCTATCTATCTATCTATCTATCTATCTATCTATCTATCTGTCTATCTATCCTGTTATGTTATGTTATGTGATCTGTGTTTTAATGATGCATCTGGGATCAAAATCCAGTTCTCTCTGACGAAACCAGTCTCAATACTGCAGTAAAAGTCACTGTAAAACCCAACAGTTGCATTATGGAAGGAGGACCCCTCTGCTCCTCTCCCCGTCTTCCTATTTCACCTCTCCATCTTTCCCTTCTTCCTCATCCCTCCCAACCCCTTCTTACCCCTTCGCTTCTGTCTTTTCCATCTATCTGATCTCATTTTCTATCTGTGTTTCTGCATTTCTCCCCGGCGGCTCGCTCTGCTCTCCATTCGGCTTCTGTCCGATCCCTCCTTCCTGTGCCCTCCTCTATCCCTCTTTCCCTCCTACCATTTATCTGTCTCTCACTCCCTGCTGTTCCTCTCTCCGTCCCCCCCCCTCTCTCACCCTCTTCTTCTTCCCTGTTCCCCTCTTTCCTCTGTAGTCTGCAACCTGTGGAACCAATTAGACCATGTAAGCGGGGGTCTTTTGCCACTGTCATGTGGTCGGTTTAACCTGCCGCTCCAAAAAAGGACCTCGCCTCATAGCGCGACCACTACCACCTTGTCGGCCTCAGTGGGTGGGTTTGGGACGGTAGGGTGGGGGTGTATGTGACTGCAGGAGCTCAGGGACCACCAAGGCTCTTTTGAACCGCTGTCCTCAGTAAAATCCCAAATGTGGGGTTGACTTGCTTTAAAAGAGATAGAATGAGAGCCAATGGAAGATTTTTGTGCTTTTTGAAATGACAGTAACATCAGAGAGATGCTGTGAAATAAGATGAAAACGTTTTCATAAAATTCATCCCTTCCTCGTTCTCCAACTTTATCTTTTGTGTGTGACTATGTTGGAGGCCTGTTAGGATACGGTTCATCCTCTTTAGGGGTAAACAAACTCCTCTTTTAGCACCAGACCGTCTCCTTTCACCCTCTTTCCACCCTCACCCCAACTGCCAGGAATGCTTTTAACAATTCACTGTCGGACGCAGAGCAACATGGGACGCTGGGAGATTGTCGCATTCCAAAGGGGAGCATTTTTTAGTCGCTCTTCACGTGTCAATCAGCGACACTATCGCCTTGTCGCCCCTTTAAACCCCCCGCCCCTCCAAGACACACAAACACACATACACCAACCGTGTGAGCCTGCACGCCGCTTTGCTGCATCTCAGTTTAAGGACATCGTTGTCGATGTGTTAAGCACCTAAGAATGCAGGCCTTATGGCGGGTGAAGGACACACAAACACATTTTTCTTAGACTTCACACAAAGGACTCTTCCACCTCCAACATCTGTGATGTGGGTCACTGAGGAGCACCTCTCCTCTGGTGAAATGCAGAAAGTAGCAGGTCTCTTTTAACAGTCCCTGAAAAAAGGACGTTTCCAGCCTCATAACTCATCTCAACTAGTTAGTTTTTTTCCACATATGATGATTTCTTGCAGGTTTAGGTCCAGACTCAAAACTTTCAGGCCACTTTTGTCCACAGAAGACGTACAAAGTGCTGTAAAATCAATCAAAATACGCAGCCAAATCCTATACTTTTGTAGCTTGATATGAAATGATGATAAGCACATAGGGTCAGGGAGGGCACACACACACACACACACACACACACACACACACACACACACACACACACACACACACACACACACACACAGGCCAACTTTCAACAGCTCCCCTCCCAACACACACATTCTCCCCCTTACAGTTGGGATAACAGTCCTGTTGAAATTCCTTGGCACATTATCAGTGCGTTGAAAGCACCTGACTGGTATGTGACAGTAGCAGTTAGTGACAGTTCTCCTTTAAAGTGGGGGGCGGGCGACAGTGGGTTGGGGAGAGGGGGTAAAGGGTTGATCTATTTGATACGCGTCCTGCTGGATACTTGACAGGAGCTGTCAGTGAGCCGAGAGGAGGGTGTTGCTTATCGATCAAACACCCCTCCTATCTGCCACGCTGACCTTCATGTCCTGAGGAGGGGTGTACTGGTGGGGAGACTGAAATGGGAGACATGACGCGGGTGGGTGTTTGTCTTGTAATTGTGAAAGTAAATTCATTACAATATCAGAGTTTAGGTGCACAGAAGCTGGTCATCAGTGTATTTATGTGAGTTTCTGTTTCTGACTTTAACGATTCCAAAGTAAGCACTGGAGCTTTTAGTTTACATCTTTGTTGAGTAATATCACTTCTATTTGTACAAGGTAAGTTGAATGACAATGCACTCCAGGCCTTTGCTTATTAACTGTAAAAAATATCAATGACACAATGTAATAAGTAGTAACACTTAAAAGTAAATACAAACTGTATGTATCTATAGTAAGTAGTGTTTAAGTATCATAAGCTATACATATGTTTACTGTATGAAAACCTGAGATTTTTTATTTTCATTGTATTAATCAATGAATCATTTAGTCCCTAAAATGTTATAAAAAAAAAAATCAAAGAATACACATTACAATTTCCCAGAGCCCAAGCTAGTTGTGTCTGACCAACAGTTCACAATTAAGTAAATAAACAAACAAGGTTTAAAGTAAGATTCAAATGAGGATACAAGTTTTTAATTTAAAATAATATAAATAGCAGAAAAGTATCAAGAAAAACAGAAAACATTTGTTAGTTATTCAAATGAATAATTGAGTAATTTAGGTACAAACATAAGCTTCCACCACTGACTTTATTTCAATATAGCCTAATGGAGAGAACATTACCAATTCTCTAAAGAAATCAACACATTCCTATTCATCACACTGCCTAGCTTTAAACTCTAGCATTGCATAATGTATTATATTTCTGAGTATAATAAAGTTATTCAAAATATTGACTTTAAGTTAAATATTTCAATGTTTTAAAAGTGTACAATTTCAGTAAATGTACTCTAAATTAGTAAATTAAACTAAATTAGTTCCTCTTTACCTCTCTTCCTAATCCCAGCCAATTTGGATTTGAACCAATCACAAGCCTGGTTTTCTGACCTCCAGCCTACTGTTCACACACACACACACACACACACACACACACACACACACACACACACACACACACACACACACACACACACACACACACACACACACACACACACACACACACACACACACTTTAAGTGATTCTTTCTTCAAAATCTGGTGCTGAGCCACAGTTTATTTTTGCTGGAGAGGTGGACGCTGTGCATCACCCCAGCAGCATGCAAAAAAAGTGAGACTGAGGGACAACCAGTCATCTTGTGGTTAACCATAACCAGTGTTTAGCCTGGACAATCTTTGGCCACTGGTCATTAAAGCACCATGCGGGGCCCGCTGTACTGCTGTCAAAACACTGTGCTTGGAAGGGACTTTGTACAGAATGTGACTGTTGAAAATATGTGTTAAAAAGTGTGGATTTGATATGGAAGGTATGGAAGAACTTTTATTTTGATGTGTCAGTGACTTACAGGTTGGTTGTGTTGCAAGGCAATTTTGCCGTTTTAATTTAAGTCAAAGTGCGTCAGTGTGAAGGAAGCAGCTAACTCAACATACAGGGTCTGATGTGTGGTTAATGGGCTCCCCCTACTGTCTCTTGACTTCCTCACAGCTCTGCCGTCTCTGTGCTGACTGAATCCACATTCCTGCAGAACAGCTCAGCTAATGTGCTAAAGCATAACCTTGCAATCAACACTAAAGCACAAGTGGATTTGATTGCATTTCGATGAATATTTCCCATCATATCTGTCTTTCTGTGCGTACACTTCCTCATAAGCCAATTAGACACACATCCATCCTCTTCTTTCCTCTCTGTCCTCCCTCCATCCTGATCTATAAATACTCTCTCATCAGCAGGGGCTGGCTGTGTGAGGCGTCGACCCCGGCCTCTCTCCGTCCAGCAGAGCAGTGATTTATGGGGGCTCAGGCTGGCGCTAACCTTGCACTTGGGCCCTGGCAGTATAAATGATGGCAGGTCAGTGGCACCGTGGATGGAAGGGAGAGACTCTCTTTCCCCACCTCTGTCTCTCTCTCCTCTCTGTCCTGTTATCATCAGCGTGATGGAGACATCATCATCATCTCCCGGGAGTATAAATAGTGCTGGATCAGGTGACAGTGCCAGCCCTGGCCTTTGATGGGAGCTTTAATTTCATGCCTAATTTCTCTCGGCACAGAAAGGATCGATGCTGCCCTGCTCGTGCTCCCCATCCCTCTGCTTCCCTCTGCTGCAAAGACAAGAGAGCAAAGAAGGACAAATGTTCATTGCATGCACATCATTGCTTCAGTGATGTGCATGCAGCAAGACGTTTAGCTTACCTGTAAACACACATATGTGAGGACATCCTTCATGCTGTGCAAACACATTGACAAATAAATGCCAAGTCAAGGCACACATGCAGAGATTAATTTCTGCAGCCACAGACGACTCAAACAATCAATACACCTGGAACAGATCGCTTTGGAAATAAGGGCAACAAGCAAAATATAACTACACAGCTACCCACCTGTGTGTTGTGTGTGTTACACATTGCCATTGTGATAAATTTAAGCCCTCTGTCTGCTCTCGCAGCCCCAGGGAGGCATTGAACTCTAGCCCCTCCATAATGACTTTGTCTACCTATCGATCCGGCTATGATCCATGTACCGTAATTCTTATATCATCAGCCCCAGCCCCAGCAATAACTCCAAGTCATATTTCGGGGCCTCCCATCCACTTGACAACTTAATGATGCAGGGGTCCTTGCAGAGTTTGGACTTTCACCCCCCTCCTCCTCTCTTTTCCTTTTCTTTCTGCAGGACTCTAATTTCTCCTTGTTCTTTCATACTAATATCAGCAAAGGCACAGGGAGGCTGTTCTCTCCAAGGACTTCCCTCTCTGAACCACATATATTCTCCTTTTCACCTCTGTGTACTTGCAGTATAGCACAGGGTTAGTGTCTGGGACTGCTGTGCATCTGTCTCCGATTTGGAGCACAGCCCCTGCAGGCTCCAGAGGAGACTTAGCCGTCCCTCTTTAGACCCTGTTCTTTTTCTCCCTTTGAGTTGGGGCTATATTTCATTGTCATTTCAACCCTCTCTTCCTAGCCTGGATGTAATAGTGGGAGATATATGGCCCTCGCTTCTGCAGTCTTCAGAGCTTCCTCAGCCTTTTATAAAACACTGTCAGAGTGACAAAACAGCAGCCCTTGGGTATTCGGGCACAGATGCCCCCTCATCCCGAGGCAATCTCTCAATATCCTGTGCTGATCTTTTTAGCAAAGAGATAACATCTGGGTCCTTGGACAGGATGAGTTGGAACAGTCATCCTGGACACAGTCGTAGCTCATCTCTATAGCTCTGCCTGCCTGTAAGCCATAGGCTGTCTGTCAGCTCTGTTTTTATAAGAGCTGATTTAGGGAGCAGCCCTTGAATCCTGAGCCAACAGAGAACCGCGGGAGCATGCAGGACTTTTTTTTATACTTCGATCCAGTGCTGACACACCTGATAGTCACTGCTAATCAAGGAGCGTCAACCTGTCGAAGCAAGAATGAAGAGAGAGAGAGAGGTTTTGTTCATTAGCGTAGCTGTTTGAAAGGCTCTAATGGTGTTCCACCTGGCTGCAGAGACACATAACAACTCTATGCCTTTGAGACATGGCCCTGATTGAGATGTGAGTAAAAGAGGGAAGCAGGGGGGTGTAGAGGGGGGAGCAGATGGACTCTGAAGACAATTAAAGCTGCATCTTCTGTTGTGGTTCCTCCACTTTGTTCCTGTCACTCCAGCCTCATCCTTAGTGACACCTATCCTCTTCATATGCCACTGCATCTGCCTCACATTGCCATCCTGTCCTCACATGTCTACCCCTTCCTCCTCCTCTTCTCCTCTTCATGCCCACCTCAGTCTTCCCTCCTTTCACCATCCTTCGCTCTTCTCCTCCTTCCTTTCACACTCTCATCCACAAGACACAAAATCTCTATCTCCTCTCCTCTCTCCTGCGCTCCACATCTCTCTCCCTCATCCTCCCCACCGCCCCTCCTTCCCTCCCAGCCTTAATTGGGAGTCAGGGAGAGCAGTGGAAATCGCATTAACGCGGGCCCTGCCTGGGTGTGCCATCCATCTTCTTTTTTATTACGCCGCGCCGGGGCTGCCTGGGCGCTGCCGTTCGATTTGTCACCGGCCTCGTTCGCTGATAACAGGCATTTGTCATCGCCTTGCCTCCCTGTTAATGTTATCATCTCCTCCCTGACAGCCGCCCTCCGCCGGGGAGCGCCGGCGACAAAGCACATCCGTCAAGCGAATATTTCCACGGCTAAGGGGACCGCACACTGCAATAAGCCACATTAAAGCACTTATGAAGGGTGCAGGGAGAGTATGTGTGTGTGTGTGTGTGTGTGTGCGTGCGTGCGCTTGTGTGTGTGTGTGTGTGTGCGCGCGCGCTTGTGTGTGTGTGTGCGTGTGCGTGTGCGTGCGTGTGTGTTTGTGTACGCACCGGTGCCACGATACGCAGCTGCGTGCACATACATACACACCCACGAACGCACGCGTGCAGGAGCGTAGGATACTGCGCTTGTCAGTGCCGTAAAAGAGGGGAGGTGGGGGCCGACAGGGAGAGGAAGAGGTAATTTGTTGCAATTAATTACGCAGTGAGTGTGGCTTTGTTGTGTGGGAGAGCATTTTATCTGTTGGAATGCTTCCTTCGCCAGGCTGTGATGCTATTTGTTTGATTTATAGCTTATGCCTGCCCAAGGCGGAGTGAGCCTGAGAGTGTGTGAGTGTGTTATCACATGTGCACAATGCTGTGGCATTATCCACAGCAATGGACTGTGGTCGCAGTGACAAGGAGCCCTTTGTTTGGTATTGACGTTACATATGAACAACCACACGGCCCCTGTTTGTCCTCTCTCAGGACTCAAACTCCCCTGTCCATTTGTCATTCAGCAGCAAATCAACAACTCCAAAGGTTGACTCTCAATCACCCAGCTTGCATCACCTTTTCCCCTCCATTTCTGACAGGACAGGAAGCCATGTCTGAAAGTGCTGTGACACTCTTTACTGTATACCAAAACAATCCAGATGTGACGCTAATGTTTCCAACACTGGCCCTGGTCGACCCTCTTCTCTCCCTCCTCTGTGATAACAGGACAAGTAGGGACAACATGTATCCATTCTGCCTCAGTTGGGGGTTTGCAGAGTCCATGTGTAGGGGCTGACAGATGGATCCGCCAGCCTAAAGGCAGTGAGAAGAGATACATTGTGTGGCACATTTGCAACCCTGGCTGGCAGAGGACTGAAGTCATGATGATGTCAGTTTTACACACTGAGAGAACGCTGCAATTCATGTGATTCTTCACTCAATGATGATCACACTACACAGTTTGAGGTGAATGACAAAAATACCAGGGGATGGTCATAACATGCCTTAGAAAGACTTGAACTCCAAAATGTCTCATTTACATGTTGAGGACAGATTCACAGTTCTTCAGTAACTGAGCATGTAGTCTTATTCGTTGTGGGAACCAGAGACAGCTATCTATATTATGTTAAATACACAGTATAATAGACACTGAAGTGATGGAAAGTATAAAGTATAAAGTATAAAGAGGCTTTATTGTCAATTACTTACATGTCAAGACATACAAGGAATCGAGAGTACGTTTCTCACTCTCCCACGGTGAAACATAAAGTGCACAGACAACAGATAGACAGACATTTCCCTATTCTAAAGTGAACATATAAACATATATGAAGTAGCAGCAGTAGTAGTAATATAATATAATATAATAAATAATGGTAAATAAATTCTGAATACTAAAATGTATATATGTACAGCAGCAGGTGTGTGCAAATTTCAATGCAATGTAATAGTAATATTGAATAATAACGGTAAGTAAATACTAAGTACTAAAAAATAAATATATGTAGCAGCAGGTGTGTGCAATTTGCAGTGCAGAGGTCAAGAGTTTTCAGTCAGGAGTGTTAACAGTTCTTAGTTCAGGGTTTTTTGTTGTTTCCTTGTTGGGGAGTGTGTGTGGGTGGGGGTTGAGGGGGGATTGGGGGGGGATGGGTATAGTCCAGACTGTCTTCCTATACTCCTGCCAGCCTGGTGGTTCTGCTAGCTGGGAGCCGGGAGGGGAGAGAGTTTAGCAGTCTCACCGCTTGGTGGATGGAGCTGTTGGTGAGCCTGGTAGTGCGGGAGCGGAGACTTCTGTATCTCTTTCCGGAGGGCAGGAGGCTGAACAGGCAGTGTGCGGGGTGGGTTGCATCGTTGACAATTGTGATGGCTTTTCGTGTGAGGCGGGTGGTGTAGATGTCTTGCAGGGAGGGGAGTGGTCTACCAACTATCCTCTCAGCTGTTCTCACAATGCGTTGTAGAGCTTTTCTGTTGTAGTCAGTGCAGCTACCACCCCACACAGTGATGCAGCTGGAAAGGATGCTTTCGATGGTTCCCCTGTAGAATGTGGTCAGGATGGGTGGTGGAGCCCCTGCCCGCTTGAGTTTGCGCAGGAAGTAGAGGCGCTGTTGTGCTTTCTTGGCCAGTGATGCAGTGTTGGTTGTCCAGGAGAGGTCCTCACTGATGTGCACCCCCAGGAACTTGGTGCTGCTCACCCTCTCTACAGCAGCGCCGTCGATGGTCAATGGGGGGAGACCGGTGTGGCCTCTCTGGAAGCTGACAATAACCTCCTTGGTCTTGCTAACATTTAGCAGGAGGTTGTTGTCTCTGCACCACGTGGTCAGGAGCTCAACCTCTTTCCTGTAGTGGGTCTCATCGCCCTTGGTGATGAGCCCCACCAGTGTTGTGTCGTCCGCAAACTTCACAAGGTGGTTGGAGCTGTAGATAGGTGTGCAGTCATGTGTCAGCAGGGTGAAGAGCAGCGGACTGAGCACACAGCCTTGTGGAGCCCCCGTGCTCAGGGTTGATTTATTGTTTATTACAACACTAAGACATTTAAAGATGTTTTTTCCCCTGTAGGCTGTTATCAGCCTCAGTGCAGTCCTTCCAAGAGTGCAAAAATACTTCTTATATGTGTAACACCTGCTAATAAGTCACCCTTCATAAAGAGTCTATTAGTTGTAATTAATGGCTACATAAATGCTTCATAAATCACTTATTAGCCCTTAAGAGGAACAACTTTTGGGTTGTTGGGTTAGTATTTATAATCCTCCAGCATGACACTTGTCTTCTTAGCTCTGGAGTTCATCAGGAAGACCCCTCCAATGAACATTTTGACCTCTGACCTTCTACAAAAGAGCTGCAGAGCATTTGGCTGTTCCGGAGCTTTTGATCATATCATATGATCTTCCTCAGCAGATGAAATTTGCCCAATTGTCATGGAATTGTCCATTTTTTTCTGAGCACTTTGAGGACTTGATGTTCATGTTGTACAGTCTACAATTCCATGACAACTGGGCGAACTCTATCTGCTGATAAAGATCATGTAATATGATTGAAAGCTCCAGATCAGCCACTAAATGGATGTTGAGAGATTTTTTCCCCCCCAGTTGATTTATCCAAGGTCAATAATGAACTTTGAAACCATGTATGTACTTGTAAACCACATATTAGCCATTAGTTACATCTTATAAACCCATTGTACAGTACGGGTGCCTTATTGCTTTCGAGGTTTTAGTTTCATCTCTTGCCCTTTAGAACGAAAGGTTTTCAGTATTTCGTCTACAATCTTTTTCTATTATGTCAGTGTTAGGAATCATTTTGATTGCGCTTCTAAGACCTACATTTTATTTGCTTCATGATGTATGTGTATTTCTGCTGTAATTGCAAATATTTTTGTTATATTTATGGTTGTTTTTGGCGAGATACAATAATGCCGACGATCTTTCTCTTTATTGTAATTTTCTATGCATGGAGGCAACTTCCAGTTATTGGGCGTCACCATAGCTAAATTAATATGAAGTTAACATTGGCCCCAAAAAGAAACTAAAGTATTGTGGTAACACAAAAGAGCCGCTCTGTATTTGATGGCACAGTGGGTTTATATTTTTTTATTTTTTTACAGTGAGGTAAACTAGCTTACCGCATATGAATCTGATTTTTTTGTTCTTATTTTTGTATGTTAGTTGTGATTATGAGACTCAATCAGCAAAACACTTTACAGCTCAATACAGCAGAATAACAGACGGGACATATTTTAATGTTTCTGCATATTCTTGAACAGTTTTCATTTTATTTCCACCATATTTTACACAATGAGGTCTTGCAAAACAGGCCAGTTAAAAGAAATGACTGAACAAATTTGTACAGCTTCTTTTTCGTGATATATTGATAAATTATAGCTCTTTAACAAGCTTTATATATGTGCATATATTTGGACAAGACATATGAAATGATACTACAGCAGCCACATTATCCAGCTCTCTTAAAAACAGACACAAAACACACACTGAACAAAAGACAAAAACAAACACAAGCTCAAGTTCAAGACATTCACCTTGAGCTGAACACTGTGACCAAACCGGAACAGGAACTATTGTATTATTCACATTATGTCTCGTGACTTTTTAACCACTGAGTGAAACATGAGAGAAATAGCTTTCATACCTTCCTTTAGTTCATTGATTGAAGCACTGCTTCAGAGGTGGTGTTATTGCCATGTCACTAAATAAACATACTCAGTCTTTATTGAGCAACAAAGACATAATTCAATACCGACTATGAACAATTAAGTGATCATGGGATGTATTCAAATTCAGTGAAGCCAATGCAAAGATTAAAACTTCTGAGAGCACTGTGAGAAACCAACTCGGCTCCTGTAAAAATGATTTAAGATGCAGGGAAACGGATTAAAATGTCACTGATGGTTGATTTGAAACGCATGACCGTTGAAACACATGACTTTGTGACTTCTGTCCCACATAACAGGAATTAGTGTGCGTGCAGTAAGTGTGTGGTTTTTGTAGTTTTCGCATGAAGCAGCAGATCTCCTTGTGGCCACAGAAGTTCAGTACATTTGCATGTAGGTCCACCTCCTCAATCCTTCTTATTTTTCGTCGTGGCGGCCAAGGGTTCCATAGCCGTTCATCACAGCCATTTTGAGATGCCCATTGGAATGTAGCTCTTCTTTGAGGTTGTTGTTCTTGGCAGCAAACATCTGGCTGATCTCCATAAAGGTTTTGTTCTTGGTCTCAGGAATAATGAAGATTGTGTAGACGGCCACTCCCAAGCAGATCGTACAGAAGATCAGGTAACAGTAAGGACCTAAAGACATCTGTGGTGGGAGGACACACAGTTTAACTTTGAATAAAACACTACCAATGCATGATCAAAGAAAACACATACTGTTCTTGTGGAGAACTTGTTAGCAAACAGCTGCTACACACACATGCAGTTGATTCGGAGCAACATTAGCATTCATTTGGAGTCATGTTTCTGGCCACCTGATAAATGGGAGTCCAATATTCACTCTCCTTTTCCTCTATTTAGGTATTCACTAGTCTGGCTTAATGGATAAATGTACATTGACACAACGCGCCTGACATCTGGCGCGTCCCAGCAAAGCCTGTCCTTCTCCTGTAGCTTTCTCCGTATCGGGACTTAGTGCTGCCAAGGATGGCTGTGATTGGTTTAGTCTATATCGAGAACCTTCCACTTCCGGGATTGTTCCATTTCCGCCGGAAATTCAGCTGTATGTCCTGTGTGTTACCTTCTGCTTACTTTGTGTTGGAATTTTAAACTCTGGTCGATTTATGAGGACTATGGTGATCTGCTCCTCAGATCTTTGCAGGGTAAATTGAGATAGCTAGCTAGACTATCTGTCAAATCTGAGTTTATGTTGAACGACTAAAACAACTTTTGAACATACACACGTTCCACCAAAACAAGATCCTTCCCAAGGCTATTTTGGAGCAGCACCGGGGTTCTGTGCGGCGCCTATCGCTGCCCATTACGATTGTGATTGGTTTAAAGACATGCTAATAAACCGGAGCACGTTTTTATCCCATCCCGGAATGCTGTGTGGACTAGCCAGACGCTCCTCCGCAGCGCTGTGGAGGAGGGTCTGGCAATGCAAAACTATGATTGGTTTAAAGAAATACAAAACAAGCCATGGTATTTTTTTCCCTCTATCCTAGAGTAGATAGGTGGTGTAGCCAGCCCATACTTCAGTGCTGACACAGCGCTGTGGTAGATAGGTCTGCTACTGCAAAACTAGGTATTCACTGACAATATCTGGCTCTGTAGCTAATGCTCCACTATATTCATCAGCTAGCCGCTAACTTTGGGGGGTGGGTCGGTATAAACAATAACAAGTATTGAGGGAAGCATAGTATATAAAAATAGAGATGAAATTCTGACGAAACTCTGATTTTGATGACATTTTGAAAACTGTCTTTAATTTATTTTGCCTTTATGTAATGTACTTCCTGGTACCTAATGATGATGACCCACAGAAATTAATAAAAATAAATTCTAAAAAAAGAAATTGTCTATTAATATACTGCTGGGGTCATGTACATATATCATACTGTATATATCTAGAGTATTTATACCCCTTACTGTTTATATTACATTCTATTTTTTCTATATTTTATTCTGTATTTTAATCTGTACATTACACTACATCCTCTTTACTTTGTGTCTGTTCCACTAGACCAACACTGAGGACGATGAGAGACAGCAAGGTCGCTTTTAATTAGTAATTTTATTGGTATTTGGGGAGTCGTGTCTATTCAAACAAAACCAGATGGCCCATAGCATAATTGCAATATGTCTGACATCGCAAGTGAAGCCACAACAGATACTGGATGCAATGTCAGGATGAACTCAATGCCAACTAGACTAAAGATGCAAAACATACAAAATATTTGGACACATGAGATTCTCTCTTTTTTAAATGAACCTGACTGTATTTTAGGCAGTAAACCCATGAGATCTGCTATACATTTCGGTCGTTTCAGGATGAAGAGGTTTCAAAATCAAAAGCCAACATCAGAATTTGAGTTTGCTCTTACCTCTAGGAAAGGAAAGACAAAGCCGATGGTGAAGTTGGACAACCAGTTGAGGCATCCGGCCACAGTGTAGGCAGCCGGTCGGTGTGACTGCTTAAACAGCTCTGCAGTGATCAGGAAAGGCACACCAGCTGCAAAGAATACACACACAAAAAAAACATTTGTATTATTTTAAAGGAAACCTTTTGACAACATGTTTCACTTCACATACGGTTCATCTGTTGGTCTGATCTAATCAGGCACATTTAATCACTCAGTGCAGTATGAATCTATTGGGTGTTGTGAAATTAACACCAGCGTCTTCATTCATCAATTAGTTTATCAATATTCCTACTCAGGACTATTGTTTGGCAGTCATTCAAAATAAACAGAACAATGATAAAACAAATGATAAATATTCCTCGAGCCCCATTTGCTATTATATTACAGCGCTTTTTCTGCACGCACTTCATTATGTGTTCATTATTACTCAGTGATCATAGATTGACAAGAGAGAAGGATGTTTGTTTGTCAACCTGGAAAAAGTCCAACTTGGAACCAGAAGAAACAGAATAGCTTAGCCAGGACTTGTGCAAGTCATTAGTTTGATATGCAGGATCTATGCCATGTTGTCCTAGCTTTAAACACATAATTCTTCATTGTTAGAAGTGAAAGCTATGAAGGAGAAAATATGCATGAGTAAAAGCTCTAATGATGAGCTTTTCAAATGATGTCCTCATTATCTGTGCATGATAATTGCATAGAGGAAGGTTTAATATCGGCAAACCAATAACGAGGCCATAATTTGTCAACATCTGCGGTATGTATGGGGGGGGGGGGGTGTCATTGTGCATGCAAGGTTTCGTCTGAAGGAAACCGTATTCATCGCAGCTAGCTTATGAACAATGAGCCATTAAAAGTCTAATTGCAGCAACAGAAATTTTCGTCCGCGTGCCAAGGTATAGATTTTGGCCGGCTTGACGAATGACGCTATGTAAACCAGGATCGTTCTAATTCATCA
Source organism: Gymnocephalus cernua (assembly GCA_023631565.1). Classification (NCBI taxonomy): domain Eukaryota; kingdom Metazoa; phylum Chordata; class Actinopteri; order Perciformes; family Percidae; genus Gymnocephalus; species Gymnocephalus cernua. The sequence goes on along the minus strand of CM042427.1, from coordinate 32,158,727 downwards.
TCCTCGCAGGTCCACTCAACGTGGCTCCCAAAGTTGTAACTATTGCCTCTTAATTCACTTCACTCAACTCATCCAGTGTACAAACTGCTATGGGAATGGATGTAGTGTGGCAGTTAAGATTTCCTAATTTACAAGACTAATGAAATACAATATCTCTTCACAGTCAGAGGAGGGAGTAGTGCTGCTTTTTTTTTATTTATTTATTTTTTTTAAAGATTTGGTGCCTGCTATTGTGCAAGCTTCCAGCAGGGAGCAGTGTTATCTTACACACTGACAGACCGCCCAAATCTAGTGCAGAATGTATGGACTGGAAATGTTCCTATTTTTAAAAGAGGTTTCAAGTGAGATGCAGAGAAGGTTACTGAAGTGTTTACCTGGACCTATGCAGAAGCCAGCAATAATCCCAACAACACAGCCCACACTGATGTAGCGCATGAAGGACACCTGCGCCTGTGATTGGTCAAACACAAGTCATGAGTCTGAAGTCACAAGTTGTAAACATTAGTAGGATATGCAATTTTTCCTGATTATTTATTTGAGTATGTTTAATGATTCTGATCATATGTAACATGACCGTACCATGCTACTGACATTTACTTCATAATGACTTTCTTGTTTGAACTATAAGTAAACAGGTTTTCCAAAAACTAGTTTAGTGAAGAGAACATAGGTGCTGCAGTTTTTTACTAATGATCTGGTAAATCTTTGTCATTCTAATCTTAAAAAGAATAGGTTCACAATTTTACAACTGTTTCAAAAAAATAGTACAAACATTGCTGTAATCATTCCTCCTGTTCATGCAGGCTATTAGGAGATCTCTCCCTAATGTGATTTCAATGTAAGTGATGGCGGACAAAAGTGTATTAAAAAGTTTATCTGAAGCCATTATGAGGCTTCATCTGTTTGAGTTAGACAAATCAAGTGGATATCTTCCAAATCTTACAGACTTTGTAGTATAACATTCTCTCTTTTTGTTAATATGCTTCCTTTGCAGCTCAAAGGGGAAACAAAAAGGGGATTTAATAAATAAAAAAAGACTTTAATTTCACAATGTTCAACCTGGACCCTATTTTCCTATGTTTTGTGTGTAAGTGACTGACAGGAACAACAATCTTTGAAATTGGTACAGTATTTAGCCATAATGCTGTAACCGGCAACCACATAACGTGCAGCAATGTAGCCCTACGGGGCAAATGTTCAGCATCAGTTTGGTCCACTAAAAGTACTGTTTTGCCACAACAAAGCTCAGATTATTATTCTAAGTGAAAGGATCCCTACAGAGATAGACCTTTTTAAAACCTCTTTGTGTTTAACCAGAAACAGCTCTGAGGTCGCTAGCGCTAAACCCACCAGACTCCATTTAAAAAAACAATACTTTTAGCGGTAAACTATGTGTTTATTTCAACCAAAACTAGAGTTGTGATGGTTGGAAAAGTAGAAAGATGACAAAACGGGTTTTCATAGTTTTATTTTGTTTATTTCTGTTTCTGTTGAATGAAGTGTATTATATGATGCTAAAATTACTGTTTATTTACATGGAGTCTGGTGGCTTCAGCAAAAGCAAATTAGCAGATGTTTTTATGTTTAAAAAAGATCTTGTATAACAGAAATGTTGACCTCCTTAGAAATCCTTTCCATAATGTTGTCAGACACTTATCTTACTAATCTGAGCCTGTCAGTGGCAAAACAAGCACTAGACAATTGCCCTGTTAACTTACATTGTAGCTTGTTTCGCCGCTTCAGACTGCAGCGATCTCGCTTAATACTGGACCAATGTCAAAGACTGTTGTTCCCATCAGTCACTTTGACACAAAAACATCCAGGTTGAAAAAAAATGGTAGTTACCCTTTAACTCAGACTGCTGAAGCCTCATGTAAGCTTTAGATAAACTTTCCAATGTTCATAAGGGCACCTATACTTATATGATGTTGTTATGGAGAAAACAAACAACAACCATACCTTAGACACAGCTTTTAGTTTATGTAAATTATTATGTAAATTTGGTAATGTCCTTAGCCCTATTTAAAACAATGTACTGTATGCCCTACGCCACAATCTGCAAGTTAATGTTAATATATTCCTAGCTGAGCAGGGCATTAGAAGACACAGTACCTGGAAGAGGACAGTCACTGTGATCCCAGCACAGCAGAGACCCATGAAGAGGAAGCCGCCAATCATCAGAGGTCTCCTGCCAAGACGCTCGATAGTGAAACACTGCAAAAGGACAAAGAGGCAAGAACTGTGACACCATCAAGGAACAAGAAACTGTTTACTTTTTATCCTCTGATCATTTATTTTAGCCCATATCATGATTACTGGTGCACCACAGACAATACATAGAGTATTCCATGTTTCATGTAGCACAAAGGGCAACTACAATTAGACATTTGCACATTTACATCACACTCACTGACTAGATGAATGAGTAAAAGTACAGTAAAGAAGATCTAAAAAACCGATATGTGCTTGTATTTATTCAATGTAGAGCACGACCGATATATCGGTGGACCGATATTATCGGCGGGCTGATATTATCGGCAGATATTAGGCATTTTCCAAACTATCAGTATCAGCATTTATAATGGCCGATAAATGAATATAAAAAATAAAATAAAAACGGACGAAACACCCTTCAACCATGTTATGGCAACACTCGTGTTTAACCCTTTAAGTTTCATATCTTAAGTTTGTACATTTTATTCATCAGAACTTTAATATATTTTGATCTTCCTCTGTTCTGTTGTGACAATTAAACAAACAAGTTTATTTAAACTGCATTATGATATTATTTTATTGAGGACTCATAAATAACTACATTTAGGGAAATCTGTTTATGTTTTGTTACACGTTTCTGGATTATTTTTTTTTAAAATATATATCAGCCGATATATCGGAATATCGGATTTTTACATCACCAAATATTTGTATCGATATCGGCCTTAAAAATCCTTTATCAGTCGGGCTCTAATTCAATGTGTATTTTTATTAGGGTTAAGTAGCATACATAGCATGGACCACTGGCCCATACTACTGTATCAATAGACCTTTCTCACAGTTGAGTCATCATAGCAGGAAAAGCAGAGGTGAAACACATTTAGTTAACAATGGCTCAGTTCCACCAAGTGTCCCTCTAAGTTATGACAGTGAGCCAGCATGCACATTACAAAGACCCTGGATGCAGCTCACCTAAATGGAACTCAGTCATTTTTAATGTTTTCAACTACGTTCTTTTGCTGCTGTCAAGTCGAAATGTCTGCTGTTTAAAAAGATCTAAAGACTAATCTAGTTGGCAAAACTCTTCCCTAGATGGGACTTTATACAGTAAACAACTCACATAAAGACCAAAAAAAAAAAACACAAACGATACAATAAAATACCATAAAAGCATAATGAAAAATACCTGATCATTTATGACTACAACACTGATAAATTATCCCAGTTATGATAAGTAACTCTAAACTTCTTTCTTAAGTTCTGTGGTGGGTAAAGAGTGAACAGAGAAAGACATCAGTCCAAATGACGATTGAGAAAAAAGTATGTAAATTTGGGAAACTAATTTTGTTTTCACTTAGAACATACATTAACAAATGCCTCTCACACAGCACATTGTCAGAGCTAAAACTAGCAATTATATGATTGATTAATCTGTCTGTTACTGTTTTCAATTTGGTGACTAACTATTCAGTCTATAAAATGTAAAAATGACAAGTTACACAAGTTACCAGAGCAAAGTGACATTTTCGATGTGTTTTGTCTTATTTTGTGTCATTAACAGTCAAAAACTCAATTACAAAAAAAACAATACACAACAGAGAAAAGCAGCTCCTTGTCGCATTGTGATGTTTTGTGTTTTTACTTGATTGTCATTGATAATGACTGAAAACAATAAATCGATTGTCAAAATGGTCATTTAAAGTCTGCTGTTTAAGCACTACACAACAAATAGACAGTCCCTCCAGAAAAACGCGATTATGCGATCGCAGAATTCAATGCATAATCAGCCAAAGTCTGCATATTTATGCGGGGGCCACATTTTTTCAAATACGCCGCACTTTAGCCGCATAAATTGCAGATTTACGCACAAAATATGCGGGGCTTGCATGATTTCATTATCCCTGCATTTTCATTGCAAAAAAGTCACATATATCTAAGCAGAAAGTTGAAAAATGTTGCGTTTACTTCACACAAGAGCAGCTATTTTCCCCTGTTGCCATGGGAATGTTATGAAGTGACGTAATTTTGCCTAGTGAGAACACAGTGTTGGGGAATCACTTTTTTCTCTTTTTCATCATACTGCAGTTTTTGCAAGTTGCCGCAGTTTTTGCAAGTTCCTGCAATTTCATCGCATAAAATTGCATAAATATCCCGCATATTCCATCGCATTTTTTAAGAAAACGTGCCGCATAATCAAGGATTTTTGCCTCACAAAAAAACTCTGCGTTTTTCTGGAGGGACTGAATAGAAGTAGGACTACAACTCAATCATGAAGTAATAAGTCAAAGTTTTTTATGATTGGCTGATTAACTGTCAAGTCTATAAAAATGTTTATTTTGTTTTAACAACACACCAAAACAATGATGTAAAATGGAGAAAAGCAACAAATCCTGGATGCACTACTGGATTCGTTGGCATAAAATACTGACATAATAATGCCATCTTACTGTGTTTAAAGTGTGATAATGTCTACTCACCCCTAGCATCCCAGAGATGACCTCAATGGCACCAGTTCCCACAGTTGTGTACTGAATATAAGGCTCTGGGATTCCTGCGTCGCTAAAAATGTCATTTGTGTAGAACCAGATCTGAAATTGACAGTGACATGAAGTCTATTAATATGATGAATATGTCGAACCACAGAAAGACCCCCCCACACACACACACACACACACAGACACACACACACACACACACACACACACACACACACACACACACACACACACACACACACACACACACTTTTTTTAAAGTCAAACTTTGTCTTTTCTTTTTATTCACAAGGAGCCAAAAAGTCGCTCTGTTTATTTAGCGTTTCCTGTGATTCATCATAGTGATCATTATCCTCACGCTGAACATCACTCATGCATTTGAGATACAGCGTTTCATCAGTATGGACTTCTGACAAGTACTCCCCTTGAAATTAATTTGTGTATTCTCATTAATCACACTTTGCTGATGCAACATCCATCATTGATGAGGTGTGGACAAGATCTTGATTGGTGTGGTTAAATGCTGTCTTGTTGATTTAGTAACCATGCATATACCATTTCATCACTATTGCAGCACTGCGTTCACATGTCTATATCAAAGCAGAAAATATACACAAACACACCTATCTGAAACATTTAATGTTCCCATATTATGAAAGTCTTCTGTTCTATAGAAGAATGATTCTGTTCAAGTGGAAAGACCCACTGCCACCAGTATACGGTCTTTTGGACAAGGAGGTCATGCATAACATTAGTTGAAAAGGATTTGTACATTTAAAAAAAAATGCAAGCAGAGAAATGCAATTTTACCTATTCATTTATTCTTGTTGCCGTTTCTTTTTCCCATTTTTCATTTACTCATGGTTTAATTTATTTCTAATTATGAATATATCTATTTATTGTAGTTTGTCTTGCTCAATAAAGACTTGTATTTATTCAATGTAGAGCACGACCGATATATCGGTGGGCCGATATTATCGGCGGGCTGATATTATCGGCCGATATTAGGCATTTTCCAAACTATCAGTATCAGCATTTATAATGGTCGATAAATGAATATATAAAAACTCAAATAAAAACGGACGAAACACCCTTCAACCATGTTATGAGTGTTAGCGTTGCATAGTTTGTCCACCTGAGGGCGCTCTACAATGTCCAAAAGTGCAAGCAGAGAAATGCAATTTTACCTATTCATTTATTCTTGTTGCTGTTTCTTTTTCCCATTCTTCATTTACTCCTGGTTTAACGTATTTCTAATTAGGAATATATCTATTTATAAGCACATTTCCACTTTAAATTCTCTTGAATTGTCTGATTTTGTATTTTGTGTCACAGGTTTATTGCACAAACTGTTTGTCTGGATGTTTCAAGCCTTCAAGTGTTTCTGGGACAGTGGGACCCAGTGGGGTGTACCCCTGCTGGGAAATGGCACTAGCATGTGAGCCAGCATGCATAGAGCTTCCATCCACATGGAGCAATGAGTATAAAGATGTGTTTGATTTTGTGTGTGGATGGGTGGACCTTCTCATGTGGGGTAGCACTAACAGAGAGGACCAGTAGATAATGAGGCGTGGTCCTGCTGCCCCCTGCTTAGTTACTCAGTGGCTGCCTGTGGGACTGTGATGTATGGACAGGAGGAGGTGCAGATGGGTGGAGCACAGCTGGGAATGTAGCAATATGACTTACTCTCGTATAACAACTGCACAGTCTTTGCACATCTAAAATGTGAGCACACACACACACACACACACACACACACACACACACACACACACACACACACACACACACACACACACACACACACACACACACACACACACACACACACACACACACACACACAATGCTTTTTACACTTACTGCATCGATGCCAGACAGCTGCATGCCGATGTTGACCACCACAATGGTGATGACCTGCCAGCGAACAGAGCGGTCCATCAGCAGGCCCCAAACAGAGACGGTCTGGATAGAGGACAGAGAGCGCTGTTCCTCCTGCATCTCATCCACCTCCGCCTGGATGTCTCCTTTAGGACGGTACCACTTCAGGGCTAAAAGGAAAGAAAAAAAAAGCTTTTACCTGAAGACACATCAGCCTAAACTTCAATCATGAAAATATTTTGCCTTGTCATTGGATTTTAAAGAAGAGAAACAAGAACTGCAACTTGTTAAGATAAATTATGACACAATCTGTACCCTGAGAGAAGAAAAGGAAAAGTCCAATTTCTAACCAGCAATGGTGGCGTGAATATTTTCCTTCTCTATCAACAGGTACCGTGGACTCTCTGGAAACCATGGCAACAGCATCAGCTGGATGGTGGTAGGAAACACCACCAAGGAAAGGAGCAAAGGCCAGTGCTCTTCCTGTGTAGTAAAAAACAAAACAAACAAGACACCTTAATAGAACCCTACTACATGAATGTAACAATCAGCAGCTTTTACTAATCAGCCTAGAATCTGTAAGAAGTATGTAGTGTTTTTTTATCTTAATTTTCCGTGCAGCTGTTTCATACAGCAACAAACACTTATAAAGGAAAAGGGAAGCAAACTTGAGACATTTCCTTCAAAGTGTTGACAGTAGACCACGCCACGATGTTAGTACCTTTCCCAGCAGTTCATGGAGTCCCAGGACCTGAGCGATGAAGACTCCAAGACAAATGTGAATGCTGGGAACGAGGCCTAAGAAGCCTCGCAGGTTCTTGGGGGCGATCTCACCGAGGTACATCGGCACCACACTGAGAGAGATACCTGTGGGAAACAAAGAGAGGGAAAACCATGGGCTTAACCAGGCGAAGATTAGCATAACTTGAATGTGCTAAATATTCATTCTAGACTAAATAGGACTTTCATGAAAATTAAACACACAAGCTTATGATGTAATTTATGTGTTGGGTGTGTAGGGTACATTTTTAGCTTGTCCGCTTCCTGAGAAAAAGACAGATTGTTTGTTCATAGAATTCAATGTTCTCGTTTTTACAGTATGTTCTTCCGTTTGTCACAGACTGACAGACCCAATCAGCGACAAGGGATTATTGTCCAATACGTACCTACCTTTTCCGGTTTCACCAAATGCCGTTTTTTTTCTGTTGTGTTTTCTAAAATGTTGTTGTGTTTTGTGAAATGTTGTGATTTCTAAAATGTCGTTGTGTTTTGTCCTTTAGGGCCAACATAGTTGGATATTATAAATGTTGTATTTTATAAATATATGAGAAAGCTAAATTTTATAAACTTGATTTCCACAGGCATTTGTTTGTAGTTTGTTTTTTTGATGGCCAGCTTGATTATACAGTATATATATACACACACATGCACACACACACACACAAACACACACACACACACACACACACACACACACACACACACACACACACACACACACACACACACACACACACACACACACACACACACACACACACATACAGTACATCCATACATTATCCAGTTAATGAAAGTCTACTAATTATCGTAAAAAAAATGGAATGGATACCAAAATGAATCCCTAAAAAACAAAATCAAAACATTAGAAGCAATTTCAAAATGGACTGCAAATCAACAAAAGCACATGAAACAGCTCTGCATACTGCAGGTACAAAAAACATACAGCTTCTTTTGTGGCGAGTAACAATTTGACACATTGTAACAAAATTCGGTCATTCAGGAAACAGACAGGCCTACCTGAGTGTACTCCTGTGATGAAGCGTCCAATAATGACCATTGCAGGCATCCTGCACATTCTGCTGAAGCCCAAAAGAGCTCCCGCTATAAACACCAGCACAGTAGATCTCACCAGCGTCCCTTTCCTGTTTGAGAATGTTGAAAAAAGAAGGGTCACTGTGCGTCCTAAGAATAAGATGTATGTACCTGTCAGAAGCACAGGCTTATGGCATTTCACAAACACAAATATTCATTCTGCATGTGTTTCACACACAATCACACACACACACACACACACACACACACACACACACACACACACACACACACACACACACACACACACTAACCTTCCATATTTGGTTACCAGTTTGCCCACTAGCAGGGCCCCGACCATCCCACCGATAGCGTAGATGGAAACGGTGACGGAGTACAAGACGGTGAGCTGCTTCTCATCCGGAGTCCAGTTGTAATCTTCTACCAGTGTCTCATTGTAGAAGTCTTTGATGTACTTGTTGAAGAAAGAAAGAAGTTAATTTAACATTGTCCAGCAAGGTAAATGATAAATAAATTCATTATCATATTACATAGACCATGCGGAATTACAAATTATTGTCCTCCTTTCCCAAGTATCATATCTTGTTTTTCCAACAAATCCTATTTTGCTTTTACAAAAGACTATATATACACTCAAGATTCAATATGTATACCTCTAGACTCCAATAAACATGGCCATGAAATTTGACATCATCAGCATTTCCACGCAACCAACTGTCAACATTTCCATCTCCACCGTGTTGGGTGTACGCTGCACTGGGGGATGGGATGAAGAGCTGTTTGAATCAGCGGGAGAGGCTGCCGTATTGAGTAGACAGGAAGCTCATCGAGCCCCCACAGTCAAAGTTGTATCAAATTTGACGATAAGGGATCATAAACTGCATGCTTGATAAAATGACAGTGGTTAGTCTTGGGGTGTGACAGAAATTTACGGTAAGGGCCAGCAGCATCAAATCAGATTTCCTTCAGGTTTGTGTCTAACAGTGGAGACTCCACTGAGATCAGGCTGTCCTGGAGAGCCCATTACATTAAATCCAATTCATCTCGAGAGACCCAATTCAGTCACTCTCTGTGAGTGAAATGAGACGTCAGAAAAATGAAACGGGAGACAGAGAAAATAAAAGTTCATTTTAATTTGTGCGAGCAGTGTTAGTATTGACACTGATCAACAGATTAAAAGATCAATTATTTTGTTTGTTAAAAAAGTGAGGATACAGAGTGATCATTAGGGTGGTCCTGAGGGAGTTCAGTGATGAAAATAAGAGGAGAGATGTTTTAGTTTGACAATTTTGTTATGGAACTCTGGACAGTGTGCGTCCAATTTTCCCCAAGAATGTCTCCAACACATGCAGGGAACTGTATGAACTGTCAGTGTGCAGTTCTGACACATAACTGACCAGTTTCATGTTCATAATTATTAGCACCTTGCAACAGCTTAGTGCTGATTGAGCAAGAATTAATTGAGGTAACCAGCTAATCTTGTGAGTGTAATCAATATACTTGCTATTCAAAACGTAAAAAGCTGTTTAACCTTCTTTTTACCAGGAAAATTCCCAATGAGATTCAGAATCTCCTGGCTGGAGATGTTCCAATACTGATACCAGTATCGGAAAAGCCTACGATACTGCCTTAAGTGCTGTCATCAGTATTGGCAAGTAAAGAGTTTATGGACCGATCCAATACCAAGTAATTATAGCCCAGAAGAAAATCTCCTTTAAATTAGTTTATTTGTTCTTTTCCTGTTATGACTTGTTATGGATAATATGGCGTTCATGTTTCACAAAAGGTTTAACCCAAGCCAGGCCGACAACAATGATAGCAATAATATCACATCCATACTACAGCTGGTAAAACACAATAAAATATATGACACACTGGTATCGGATCGGTATCGGCTGATAAGCAAGTTCAGGTATCGGAATCAGTATCGGGAAGCAAAAAGTGGTACGGACCATCTCTAGTCTTGGCCAAGACATCAGCATAGAAAGTTTCAACATAAAAAAAAAAGCAGCAAATTCTATCAACGACTGCAGGTGTAGAGTAGGGTAGCGAACTGGGTTCAGTGGCTCTGCGGTTGCTGGCAGGTAAAAGTCCGATAAGCTCTGAGTCTATACTTGTCAGATACGTACGCTAAAGTAGTTCAGTTTGGCCGAACAATACCACTTTTAAAACTTATCAATGCGAGAGTTAGTGAATTACAAAAAAGAATACTTAAACTAAGGCTTGATTTACTGAGGTTAAGATAGATAATTAGGCTAGTGAATCTTGGAACTCCAAAAACAAAAACGTAAAAATAAAAGAAAAGTTGAATTAAAAGTTTACAAAAGGAAAAAAGTCCAATAGGCGGACTAAGCAGACAACGACTAAGTGAAAAAGGCAGAAAGTTCAGCTAAGCACTTGATCAATGTTAAATCATTAGTTTTAACTGTCTAGAGGAAGTCCACAACCTGGTTGGTCTGCCACTTCTTCACTAATTCTTGGGAAGTTATTCATTTTTTAATTAAGGAGTATTAAAGTGTGTACCTTATGCGCAAAACGTGACATACTTTTCATCACTATGATACCTCAGATTTAATCATAATACAACATTGCATAGTATTGTCATGTATATAAAGAGACATTCTAAAAACATTAAATCTGCAACACAAATTAAACATTCTCTTACAAGCCTTTACAGAACTTTTTAGGATATTCAGGATGAGTGAACATCTGTGTGTCCTGCTCACACAATGCATGGCTTTATACTTTAAGTCTATTTAAAGGTCAGTAATGTTCACAGACACTCAGGGGCATATCCTCAGAGGGACCAGGATGACAGGAAGAAATTAGTCATATGTCTGAGTGTGAGTGTGTGTGAACAGAGAGGGGGGAGAAAAAGGGGAGAACATCCTTTCCTTTGCCTAGAGGTGTCATTTATTACTTCCTAATGTACTAGGATACAGTATTTCAGTCTTATGCAAAATTCAGCTTTCGATTGGCTTGATGAACCACAAGGTCCTGTGATTTCAGTCCTTTGATGTGTGTCTCACATCTGAAATGACCCAGAAATTTTGAAGTTTATACCTGGTATTAAAATTCGATCTGAGTGACCAGATCACAAGTGGAGAGCTCTAAGGTGTGAATTCACCCAGGACGCATTGATGAAGCATTGAGATCCGATCACTCAGACCACGTTCGGAGGTGGTCTAGGCCCATAAACTGTAAAAATAATGGACAAAGCTTCCGGGTCTGAAAAGTGAAGCCAATGCGAAAGTGCCAACAGAGGGTTTGCAATGCATATCCCCGGCACTGTGAACATGTTTTCCATGTTTTTTGTCTTTAATTTTGACTCTCTCACTGTGTGTTGTCACTTAATCAACGTTAATTAGAACATTTTGTTCGCCTAAAAATGTCTGTCATCGTTCTGCAAACCAAGCTAGCTAGCCAGCTAACACTAGCGTTGGTTAGTTCTAGCTGGTTAATTAAGGGAAGGTTTGCCGATACTCTGTGTACTGCTGGTAAATGCTGGTGAGGTTTGGCCCCCCACCCCATGGGTTTCTGACCTCTCCAGCACACACTTTCCATTTCTATGTGAAAGAGATATGTTGTATTGTTATTTTTTTTAATGAATGTGTGCAAACCAATAAACAAAACCAAACCTAAACCAAAGCTTCAAATGGCAGTCCACAAACCAATTGGTGATGTCACTTCTGCTACGTCCATTATTTTTACAGTCGATGTTCAGTTCACATGTGGCCACATTTTTTTAGCAGTGTTTAAGCGAATGGTAGTCTATATCCTCGGCCTTCCACTTCCGAGATTGCTCCATTAGTGCCGGAAAATTCGCTTCCTTTGTGTTGGAATTCTCCTCATATCTGTGCAGGGTAAATCCAGACAGCTAGCTCAACTATCTGTCCAATCTGAGTTTTCTGTTGCACGACTTAAACAACTTTTGAGCGTACACACGTTCCACCAAAACAAGTTCCTTCCCGAGGGCTCTATGCAGTGCTTAGCGCTGCCCACGATGATTGTGATTGGTTTAAAGAAACGCCAATAAACCAGAGCACGTTTTTCTCAAATCCCGGAATGCTGTGTGGACTACAAAAGCAAGACTACGCAAATGAGAACTCAACTATGAGCAGAACTACATAGTCATTTAAAGTATTTCTCACAGCACAGAAACCACTCAGAGTGAATTTTGTGTTTTGGATGTTATTATATGTCAGTGTTGTGTCTCTGTTTTTGTTCCTGTGCTGCCTGCTCTTATATTCCCAGCTATTTGGAGCTCTGTGCCCTGTGGTTGCCTGAACCATTCAATTGTTCTGGTGAGTCTTAAGAAACTGAAATGAGTAGTCTGCAGTCTCATGATGTAAAGTTCAGAGACCACTGCTGGGATACAGAGGCCTTTTGGAAACAAGTTATCATTTATCATTTAAACAGGCTCGACCTGTTACACTATTACATGCATAAAAGACGTTTGTGTGATTTCAGAGGGATCTAATAGTGATCCAATACGCTGGATATCTGTTTATTAACCTTATTAAGTGGATCACGTACTCTATCAGCCAGTAATGACCGATACTCATTAAAAACAGTTTCTTAGTCACTGTTGTTATAAAATTCACTGAGGAGCCCCATTGTTTTCTGTTGTGCTCTGTTCAGTTTTGCAGTGACTTTGTGCCGCAACTTAAATGGTTACTTGTAATTTACACATATATTTAGGAAGTAATGAGAAGTTCTAGTGTCAATGTTTACTTACAAAATTGTTTGTATCCCATCAGTTCCATACAGTGAGATAGAGATTTTAAAATGGGGGGGGTATAAAAATCGGGAGAGAAAAAGGGCACATGGAGCACATGACAAGTGAGCAAAATACCTAAAAGGCACACAGCAGAGGGGGAAAAAAACTCACTGGAAAGTGGCCTTTCACTTGCCTTTCAATATTCCTGCACAAAAATAGAGCCCTACTGAAAGTCGAGAGACCTCATTGACACAGTGATACACAGTAAGCAGCTTCATACATCCTAAAAACTGAACACAAGTCAACTAAGTCGGTTTGTAAGAGTCAAAAGACTTTTTCCACGCTGTTGGTTTGCATTTGGGAGACGTTTGCCTTCATGGCCCCCTGCCAGAAATTCAGACAAAGTCAATATTGACAACACATGGTTGATCAGCGGATCTAATACATTACTTTCATTCTGGAGACCAGGGTTTGAGTCCAGGGCAAAACCAATAGTTTACTTTACTATTTTGAGACTTAGTTGATTGGTCTGGGTTGACGACATAATTTGACGTCGCTAGATCGTCCCGGAAGGACGTCCAGCAGGCGCCACAGTCGGAGTTACGATTCATTCAACGTCTCAATTTTTGCTGGATGTAGTTAGTTTGTACATGTATACGAATATGTAGTGTGTACATAGGCTGCGTACTGTCACAAGTGTTCTCTCGAATACCAAGACAAATTATTTCTGAGGGAGACAATTAAGGCTTATCTTGTATTTTTTTTATCTTGTCTTATTTTACCTTTTCTTCTCTTAAAATGTACTAATGTGTAATGTACCAACTGTACACTACCTGCCCTACCACGAACAGCAGACAGACACAGTTAGTGACTAGCTGGTAAACATAGTGGAGCATTTAGTAGCCAAAGAGACAGGTATTTCCCTCAAGAGTTGGTAGAGACCAAAGACAGAGCTAAAGTGAATATTGGATTTACATTCATCATGTGGCCAGAAACACGATTCCAAATAAATTATAATTGCTCTGTAACTGCTGGATGTGTAAAAATTAGGGCTGGACAAGTTAACGCATTATTAACGTTAACGTATTCATTAATTAACGCTGACAATTATTTTATCACGCATTAACGCAGTTTTTATTATTTCTTTAATTATTGTAAAAGTATGTTGTTCACAAGCTTTTATTTTGAAAAGGTTTGTTGCTGACCACTGCTGCGCTTGCAGGAACCAGGAAAGAAAAGAATTGCTGCATAAACCATGGATCAGGGTGATAGAGAAAGCATGGATGTATCAAAAGAACAGACCAACAAACATGGAGAAGGGTACGGACCTTTTACATGGCCACTTCCAGACGGCGCAGTCGACAGAACCAAAGTTATTTGTAACCACTGCAAAGTTGAATTTTCTTATCACCGGAGTACTTCCGGTCTGAAATATCACCTAAATGCACTAAATACACACAGTTGATACTAGCAAATCATTAAACGAAACAAACAGTGGTGCGAGGCTTCGGCAGACTACGTTAGATGCAGCGTGTGGGAGAAGTATAGATAAACAAAGGAAAGAGAAGCTAACAAACGCCATAGTGAAGTGGACAGCTACAGACTGCAGGCCGATAAATGTGGTGGAGGACGTCGGTCTGAGAAACATTCTGAGAATCGCAACAAATGACAGCTATGAGATTCCCTCAAGACGCACCATCACAAGATGAATACACGAGTTGTATGACAAGTAGAGGACTGCAAAAGCAACAACTTTATAATGTTCACCTGCAGTTGCTCTCACTGGGGACTACTGGACATCACTGGGTAACGAATTACCTCAGAGTTACAGTGCATTATATTGATGAACAGTGGGCGCTGCATTCACACGCTCTGACTGTAATGAAAACAGAGGAGAGACGTGCTGAAACGTGCGCGGGACACTTTATTGAAGTTTCACAGCAGTGGAATGTGTCCTATTAATGATAACATGAATGCCCTGGCAGAGGCAATAAGCTTTCATTTTGCATTTGCTTTGATTACATTGTTTAAATTGACTACAATTGAATACACTAAATATTTTATTTAATTGCTACTGTATAAACAAAATGCTGATAAGTGTTTGCAGAACAAACGTTATGGCACTTTAGTTCATATGGCAGAACATTTAAAATAAAATTGCACTATACACTACTTTTGAATTCATTATTGGATTTTGCATATTAACAATGCGATTAATTACATTTTTAATCATTGCCCAGCCCTAGTAAAAATGCAACTGTTAAAGGTCTGACATATCAATATAAAAGGTGATATGTCAATGTTGTGTTCACAACTTGTTTCTGTTTACCCCAGGGGGCAAAAATAAACAAACAGTTATTGCAGGTTTAAAGAAATAGTTTGACATTTTGGGACATTGTTTATTCGCTTTCTTAATGAGCACTGGATGACATGATTGATACCACTGGCATCTGCAGGACACAAATGGAGCTGGAGATGAAAGGTCTAACACTATAATCTCAAAGATATTAAAAGTATTGCAGTATTTGTATATTTGCAGTATTACAAACTGGGGGGTGTGTGGGGTGACATTTCCAAATGAGATTAATTATATTTCTGTGCTGCAGACTGCTGCAGAATTCTCCTTTTACAATTTAATTATTTTTTTTAAATCATATTTCCGGCTGCTCGGTACTCCTTAACGACTGCAGCTGATGTTACAGCTGCAGTCCTTTTATTGGCAGGTTTGAGCTGGTCCAATCTTTGGAAAAAATCCTTGCTGAACCGTTATCTTTTGAGAAATTCAGCAGCATTTGCTCAGTCCATCTAAAAAAGGTAGCTATTTTAAAAATGTACATTTAAAATGAGTAATGGATCAAAGTTTGAATTGGAGTTTAAAGTTTTGGTGCAACATAATTCAAATTAATCTCGATTTAACAACTTCGCGTTCCACTTCCGGGATTGCACCGGTGCTGCAGGAAATTCTGACGGATGCATGTGTTTTCCTTCCACTTTCTTTGTGTTGGAATTTTAAATTCAGTGGATTTATATGATTAACTGCTCCTCAGATCTCTGCATGGTATTTTGAGACAGCTAGCTAGACTATCTGTCCAATCTGAATTTACTCTTGCACAACTATTTTGCAGCGGCTCTGTGCGGAGTTTATGACCATACAGGAATGGTTCACAGCTTAGTCACTCCACACCAAATCGTTTATTGAATAAACAGAGCACATGATGAATGACACAGGACATCAATGACATGGTGAGGCTCACAGCATCTTCTGGATTTGATACACAAACCCACTTAACTTCACATGACAGTGAAATGCAAACTGATCTTTACTATGTCCATTAAGAAATAAAAGCTTTCCATAGCGTATTCTGAGATTATTTGGGGTTCTCGGATTAGGTGTGAAAACTCCTCGGGTGGATGATGACGGACAGCGGTGAGAATGATGATTATTACATTGTTGATGTTGGTGATGTGGTGGTGACAAACCTGTGCAGGAGAGTTGACGACTGCCAAGTTGAAGCCATAGAGCATGGAGCTGCCGAACGAGGCCAGGAAAGCCACCGCCAGCAGAGGCTTTGTAAGATGCTGAAGACAAGATGACGAGATGAAACAAGTCAGATACCAACAAAGGCTACACAATAAAATGTCCAGAGGCCTGTTAGCTACATTTAATGTGAGATCACAGAAATTAGGTATTAACACGACTTAGCTTAAAGTGTTTGTCTTTGAAAGAACTTTTTACAAAGATGTGACCTGGCCAGTGGATTTTCCCAAATAAAATGCAGGAATTACCTTTAGTTTCTGTCACCCCCATGAGGAATTCTAACTAATGACAACAAAACTGTCGGCACGTCTACATGATAAAAGCCTTACTTGACCGCGCACCACCCCCACGCCCCCTTCAAACAGTTGCTGGTAACCAAGGAGGACACAGAGGATTACAAAAACATGATGGACTCTTCAGAAGAGGTAATTATCTTCACTTGAGTTTCTGCGCAAGAAAGTCACCGACGCCACAATCAAGCATAGCCATACTGAGAAATACAGAGAGAGTTGTGTGGAGTCTTCATTAGCTTTGTAGCAACTCATTTGGCAACGGCTTGAATGTAACGGACGTTCATTAATATCAAAACGTTACGCACTAAAGCTTTATTGTAAGTGTAAAATAAGCTTCACAGTCAAAAGCCTATTAAAATACCTTGATGTTCAAATATGGGTTCTTTGTTTTTGTCATGGCACCCTAAAATAAATAAAGTAAAATAAATTGTCTGAATCTAAGAACATTGTATGGGCTACCTGCAACGAGATAAGCTCACTGTGAATGCAGATTTCGCAGCATTCTTATGTAAGTATCTTAAGTGTAGCTATATGATGCATAAGAGTCTGTGCTCTTTGAGCATAGCTGAACAGGCACAAAGCAGCATGTGATAGAATCAGAAGAAGTGAAACAAACCGGCAGCTAAATACAGTACAGGCAACATCCAACTAGCCTGCTCACTGGCACCATAAACACATTAGCCTTGGGAAAGGCACTTTGATTAGATGAACAACACACTAGTTTGCAGAAAACACAGACTCTATGAAGCGACGAAAGCTCCATTTCTCAGGTAGCTCAGCTCATGTAGCAGTTTGAGAAAAGCTGACAACTAAAGCTTGTAGAAAGGATTAACACATCCGCTGGATACTTCTGTTGATGCTGGAGTCACATGAGCCTCACACTGCATTTCAAAAGGATGGGGGCAGTCTACTGTATTTTGATTAGGAACGACCTGCAGCTACCCTCCTGCATTCCAGCACACAGATCTTAGCTGACCTCTACGTTAGAGGGTCAATGGGATAATAATGTGTGGATGGAGCATAGATAAAACTGGTAGCTGCACCCCACAACAACACCACCCATTAACAACTCTGTGATGTTTTTGTCATTTTAAATAAAATCAGGGTTTTAAAAAAACTCCACTATTCTTATATATCAGCGAGCCAAAGGAATCCACTAATATGAAAATGTAGGATGTTGGTGTGTTAGTACAAGGAGCAGAGAGGAGGCTCTGACTCTGCTCTGACTGAACAGTAACAGCATAGTTGCCTTAAAGAAACCTGATTTAGCCGGTTAATAGCCTGATAGACAGAGTCAGACGACTACACGTGAAAATAGCTCACAGGAGACAATGCTGCACAGTCTGCATTCAATTTAGGGTGATTATCTGTCAGATGTGCAGCTCTTCATTTGTTGCATCAGTTTGGTCAAAGCTCTGACTCTGAATAAGACTTTTACTATATTCGTTATAGTCCTTTTTCTTTTTCCAATTAAATACTGTTGTATGTGTGTATCCGGCTTAAGTTATAATGAAATCAAAATCCAAGGCAGCACATATATATATATATATATATATATATATATATATATATATATATATATATATTTATACTGTATATGAATATATATATATATATATATATATATATATATATATATATGAATAGCCTATATGAATATATGTATACTGTATATGAATATATGTATACTGTTTATGAATATAGATATGTATACTGTATATGAATATATGTATACCATTTATGAATATAGATATGTATAATGTATATGAATATATGTATACCGTTTATGAATATAGATATGTATATGAATATGACTCTATATACATATAGCCTATGTATTGACAGTGTTGACAATGAAAATTATGTGACTAAAACATTGTATGGTAGTTGATCTACATGTCAATCATCTTTAATCAAAGTCTTAAAAGAGCACTCACCTTCTCATCTTTTTCCAGAAGTAGTTCCTCCGCCATTTAACTCATGAAAAACGACTCCCCTTGTATGCTCTGCTCGTTTGAGATGAGAAACAGCAGCTCATCCGCACAACTTTTCAAACTCTTCACTTCCAATTTGTAGTTTCCAGCCATGCTCGCGAGGCAGAGAGGAGGCGTGTCGTGTTGATGGGCGGAACTAACAAGCCTGTCAAACTCCCGATGTCCAATCATCGGAGCGCATCGCAGAGCAGGCCCGTCCCAGCCTTCAGTCGTTTCCCCCGGTCCATCAGCGATCACATGAGCCGAATGGTTTCATCCTGCGTCCCAAAGTGCCTAGTCTGGCAATCACCAGACCAAGGTCAATTTTAGCTGCAGGGCGAAATCAAATCGCCAGCATATTGGGCTGGGTTTACCCAGTCTACAAAGTGCCCACAGTTGTTAATAAATAGCCTATGACTAACTGTATTCAGAGGCGTTTTCAGGATTAGTAAACATTAGGGGCTTGGTTTAGATCCAGTAGCACCTTTAGGGGCACCTTCACCCAGGAGAGAAGGTGGGGAATATATACACTTGAAGCTCATTTTTAATGGTGCTTTATGCCCATTTTATATGACTTTAATACAATTAAGGGCGGAAATTAAATGACTGGTGAAGATCACAAACATTATTTTCGATATCAAAGCCGATGTGGCACTTATGGGATGATTTCCTTTTCCTAGCACAGTGAGAATGTTTTCTGTGCCTAATTTAAATAAAATAAAATAATGTAATTTTTGTTGTGCAGGTTTTATTAGGTCAACCATGATTTTCTCAGCTGGCTACTAAGAAATTCAGCCTAATTTTTTACTTTTCTTTAATTTTGTCTTTTTTCTTGTAACATACTGCATATTTGACCTATTCAACACATTAAATATTTCAAAAATGAAACAATCTGAGCAGAGAAAAGCAATCAGTCAATTTTTGTTTGTTACATTGAATCGTAAGAGGTACAAGTCCAGTGAAATATTGTCCCATCATCTCCATAAACTTGTGCATGATTCATCATGAAAGAATCACCCGGTTGAAAGGCATCTGCGCTCCAGGATCCAGCCAAGTCTCGGCGAAAGGACATCGCAGCTCCCGACATCCCGCTGGCTAGCGAGTGTAGGCTAGCAGAGTCAGCAAGAGGTTAGTCTTGCTTTGCCAGATCTTCCTCCACAGAGCCGCGGAGGAGGGTCTGGTGAGTCCACACAGCATGCTAGGATGGAAGAAAAACACACTCTGGTTTATTGTCATTTCTTTAAACCAATCACAAGGAGTTAAGAGCCGGACAGAGCCACAGCGCCACTGCAAAATAGCTTTGGGAAGGAAATTGTTTTGGAGGAACATGTGTACGTTAAAAATTCTTTTAGTCGTGCAACAGAAAACTCAGATTGGACAGATAGTCTAGCTAGCTGTCTCAATTTACCCTGCAGAGATCTGAGGAGCAGTTAACCATAGTCCTCAAATAAATCGACCAGAGTTTAAAATTCTAACACAAGAAAAAGTGGAAGATGTGGGACATCCGGCCGAAAAGAGGGACACCCGGCGGAATTTCTGGTGCCATCGTGGATATAGCAGGAGGTTAGCAGCCACATGCCATCACCATCCAATGTCAACCACGTAAGGTTAAAACTATATTTGTAAAATAGACAGTTACGCAAATTGACGGAAACTTCTGCCGGATTTCACTCATTTAGGCATATCTGATGCCTTGGGCTTCCTTTGTGTTGGCATTTCAAACTGGGGTGGATTTATGAGGACTATGGTTAATCTTTTCTCAGATCTCTGCAAGGTCAATCGGGACAACTAGCTCAACTATCTGTCCAATCTGAGTTTTCTGTTGCACGACTAAAACAACTTTTGAACGTACACATGTTCCACCAAGACAAGTTCCTTCCTGAAGTTATTTTGCAGCGGCACCGTGGCTTTTCTCGGTGCTTAGCACCGCCCATGACGATTGTGATTGGTTTAAAGAAATGCCAATTAACCAGAGCACGTTTTTTTCCCATCCAGGAATGCTGTGTAGAACAGCCAGACAGGCCTGGCAAAGAGAGACTATAACTATTGTAATGTTGTCTATCAAAACACATTTAAAGATCAGATGTCATTTTTCTCACTCATCACTGCACAATATATGATTACACTTAAATGGCCATCTCTAAATGTAAGAAGACACATTCACTGGCTCCAACCTAAATTTTAAATGTTTTGATTGTAATTATCCTCCCTATTTACAACAGGATCTTGTACCTTTTACTTCTGCTCAGCTCTATGTCTCTGTCATTTGTGCTAAAAAACAATTGGCAAACAATATTAGATATTATGTCTCCATTTATTTGTTGATATTAGATCATGCCCTGCCTTCTTACTTTGAGGGTCTGCTCTTGTTATCAATGAATTAGTCACTGTCTATACCTAAACTGTTTATACTTTGTGATTATATCTGATGTTTATACCTGATCCACTCACACTCTACTGTTCTATCTTTTATTGGACACTTTGACCACCTTGTGGTTAAAATGTTTTCAATGTTTTTATTAATTAGTGTATGTAGTTTGTCTGTTTATATGTTGCTGTATTGATAACTGTATTTCTATTTAAATGTATTCTGTGACTCCTCTGTCTGTTGCTATGTAGTCATTGTGATATAAACAAGATGCTACATCTCAATGGGTTTTATCCCACAGTAACAAATACATTTGAACACTAATATGAGAGTTTAAGGTCCAACAGGTAATATTTTTTGTCAGCACTGTATTGCAAGTGTTTCTTTTTTTGTCCTTTAAGATCTTTCTGTCCCTCAATAGGGACAGGTTTTGTTTCATGTGAAAGAATTCACAAAACTAATATGCTCTGCATTCCTTCCTTACACATGACTATCGTGCATGTGTACCTCTTAATAGGCTTTGGTCACAGTGTCTCCTGCTTCACGTATGATTTCATGGCAAAATGTTTTAGTTTTCATTTTCTCTAAAGCAACCGTGTGACCTCTTGAGTGAAAACGCTCCCAACATAGATACACATGACATGGAAAAGACAATTTTGTATTTGCTTTGAATTGACAGATTTTTCAAAGTTGCACTATTTGTCACTAAATCTGTTTTGAGATCATACATGGAGAGATTTTTGAATTTAATAAAAACTATATTGAGATATGTTATTCATTGGAAGTTCTTTCCTAGTGGCCATATCACTGCTGAAGTTCTCAAACAATACATGATGTATATCTGTGTCTTTGGTATAGTTTCACCTGCCTCCATCAAACTATCCTCCCTGCTGCTATTTCCTGCTACACTATACTTTCCTACACAGTTTTCTCCGATACACAGACAATTTACTTTTGGCTCGTGCTCCTAACTTTACCCAACGAGCCAAGTTGAGACTATCATGCAAGTCAAATGGCTTGTGTCATATGACTCCTATCACTGTGAAATGTCTGTGGCATCATGCTGTGTTTGTGTGAAAAAATGCCATGAATGGCACCATGAGAGAAGAGAAGTAGACAAACATTTCTGTTCTATGACATGAAACATTCCGATGACAGGAAGAACGGATGAAGTAGAAAGACCTGTTGTTTTACGAATTATGACAAAGTTATCAGTTTATTTGGTAACCTCGCACAATTACATGCTAATCTAACCAAATGTTACAGTGACTGAAGATTAGAAACAGTTCTTAATTTCACAAAGTATGACCTAAAAAATTACCACAGAGTTCAATCAACTTCTCTGACACAGTGTCAACATAAACTTAACATTGTGGCTTGATTGCAGGTTTATTATGCTGCATTACGTTGCAGAGGTATGCTTAATACTTCAGAAAGATATATGTATATGTATATATAGCAGCATGGTGAGTGTGTTAGCAGACAGTTGCCTATTTACACATCTATCAAACATCGAGCAACATTTGCGTTCATTTGGAGTCTTCCTGGGGAAGGTAAGTCCAAAATTATCTTTTTTTTTAGCTCTGATTTCGTCTCCAGCAACTCCTGAGCTAAGTATCTGGCTCTTTAGCTGCTTAATGCTCAATTATGTTCATCGGCTAGTAACTTTGTCTAATTTAGTGCTGGGCAGGTAGTGTGGTTTTACTAAAATGGCTTTTCACTGACAACATCTGCTAGCTGCATCTGGAGATGAGGTTGATTAAAGCGGTGAGAGTGAACCTAAGCAGTACAGTTGTGGGCCGTAAAAACAAAACAATGAAGTGAACGATGCTAAAATGCTACGTAGAGTTGAGGGGAACGCAGGTCATTAGACAGGACAGCGAAGGAGTCAGGTGATATTTCACCGTGGATTCATGAGTATGTGAGACACCTAGTGCAGCTTTAAATATTTCATATTTTTTACCTTTCCATCACAAGGAAATTGTTCTAGCCTTTCCCGCCTCCAATACCATCCTTAGTAACTGATCCTATCTGCTCATTATCATGATGATTAGATGAAAAACCAGAGAGAGACTTCGATGTTGGCAAAGCTGTGAAAAGAAATGAACATCTCACAGACATAATTTACAAGAGGGACATCTCATGGTCATAATCAGGATCTGGAACTATATGATTTAATTTCCTCTCAACAGTGAATGAGATGTCATTTGATCAATTTCCCACCAATAGCTTACAGTATGGGGATGCTGTGCTGGGAAACATGGTGTGTGCATGTGTGTGAATATCAGTCAATTTTTGTGCGCCACAAAGACATGTTGCCACGATGAGTATCCTCACAAGCATTTGTGTATGTGTGCTCCAGAATAACCTCACATTAGCAGCCCATTATTTCAATAAACCTCCTCTTGCATCCCGTTGACAGATCATCTGCCCAGAAAAGCAGATATTGTGGCCTTTAATCAGTCAGCCCCCTCCGAGTCTCTTGTGCAGTATTTAAATTCCTCATTTACTCAGTTGCAGGCGGGACGTGCCTGTCCCCCATTGTTCGCTCTGAATAAACTGGGGAGCTGATCGTGTTAAGTGCAGCCATGATTGATGGCTGCTGATGAAATCTAATATACTCGCCCCATGCCATCGTTTGGCAGAAATAGGATTAGAGAGAAAGACTCCAACATGAGCTGATAAAAGGCGAAAATGTTCTAATGTTGCTTTTTCTGAATTTGTTTTTGTTAATTAAGGAGTTTTGGCTATGTTAGTGTAACTCCAACAGGAGTCTGGGACATTAACTGTTGTGGTGTGTGTAATGAAAGTGGGTTAGGGAAATGAAATGGGCACCTGTGTGAGAGTGTGTGTGTAAGAAACCATGAAGTAGAGTGTCTGACATCAACCAAGCCTCCATGCCCTGCTTATTATTTCCACAATTGAGCTACTGCATTTATTTTGCGTGGTTGGCACATGATTCTTTGATACAACTGCTTCATTGTGCTGATGAACATTTGAGAGACAAGAGCTCTGGAGGACTGTAGGGAGGTAACATTCTAGTGACCCCTTGTGGGATTTGAGCTGCAGTTCATGATGACTGTGATTATGGACCTGAAAAAGGGTGTGTTTATGTCTTAGCTTTGGTTTAGCATTCATTGTGAAATTGTGGTTTTTGCTAAAGGATGGATGGACACACTGGCAGGTAAATAGACAAATGGCCAAATGCACACACACTCAAGAGCCCACTTGAACCAGTCATAAGTCTCAGCGTCATCCCCTCTCTTCTCTCTTAACTCCTCTGCTCCTTTACCCACTTTACAGCTACATTAGCACTTGATTTGGGTGTAATGGATCTCCCTCCTCCCCTTCCCGCCTGTTCCCATTGGCTGGGGCTGGCCCCCAGCCCAGCCCACCTGCTCCACGGCGCTCTCCTTAATGTGACTGGCCGAGGATGATGGATCACCCCCTGTCACTTCCACCTCCTCCTCCAATCAACAACCAGCCATGGAAATTGATTGTTCTAATTTGCTCTCATTATTATTATGATATTAAGCACAATATACAGACACAGCTCACTGTCAGATCTGGGCAACAGCGCCATTAGTTACAGGGGCTGGAGAATACGCCTCGGCGGGGTTTTCTCCCACAGACTCCAGCATGTAAAGGAATCAGTGAGCGTTGGAGAAACACACTGCTTTTTCTTAATAAGATTTGCCATGCAGCCCCTCACTGAGGTGATGTAGCATCTAATTAAGTTCAATTTGGTGCATCTGGGAAAGAGAAAAAAGAAGATATGATTAAGTTCCTCCATGTCAGATGCAGCACATTCTCGTGCAGCTGCTGGATCGGAGGAAATGGGAGGTGCCAGTGTGAGAAAACACTTGTCCTTACATCTGCAATGACTGCAAATGGTACAAACCTACAGTTATTAAATGCTGCTTAGAAAATGCAATTAAGATGCACGACTGTACATTTACATGAAGAATGGGGCTGAATAACAAGTAGAGCACACAATCAAGGAACCATCCCACTCAGTTTTCTGGGGTTGATGTGCATCCTCATTTCAGAAAATACTGCTTGTATATTGTACTGTCAATTCAATTCAATTTTATTTATAGTATCAACAGGGCTAAAGTACATATTGTACAGGAATGTTCATTGACATTGTAGATGACCTTTTTCATTCTTCCTCCGCTAACGCCTCTTTTGTCTTTGTCATCTTGCCTGAAAAAGAACAACCAAAGGTCAGCAGTATTATCATTCAGAGAGCTAAAGGCCTCCCACACCTCTTTTGCTGTATTTGCAAACCTGGTTTAAAATGGTATGCTGATATTACCACAGCAGCCCCTCCAGCTGTGTACTACTCCTATGTTCCACGGACCAAAGTGTATCCCCAGTCATGCTGTTACCAGCCCAGAGTATATTGGATAGTGCTTACATTAACACAAGGTGTCTAACTAACCGCTTACGCTCCTTTAATTGGATTACAAGGAGTGCTGCAATCCCATTGGTGAGATTAGGAGGGTCCGGGCACGGAGCCGACTCCCCTCCCCTGCATGAGCGAGGGCTCTGATTCGCCGTCCTCTCTAATGACCTGCAAAATGCCAGGTGCTTGATTGGTGGAGTGGCGCGAGCACAAGTGTTTATTGGTCCATGACAGTGTAATAAGGGGGGATGCCAAGTTGACTGTCAGGGCGTTAAAGTGTCTACTCTGATCTAGTGGTGATTAATGAGGCTATTTATCTATTTACTGGCCTTAAATACAGTTTGTGGAGATACTTTTCTCTAAGTAGATTTAAAGGTCATCCTTGAAATCTAGTAGAAAGGATTAAAAGAACTACACTTGGTTCTTATTTGACTTTAAAACGTTTTAATGGACAAAGAAGGGAAAGCTGTGGAGTGGTCCTCTTTGGTTTAGCTTGTAAACGTCACACACTGTATATAGAAAGCTGTGTCGTTAAAGGCTTTGTCCTTTTTTTCTACTGGTAGATAGCAGGACCATAGCCACCATTAACCCATATTAAGCAAGAGTGGCAGGGGGCCATATACCGTATATCCTACAGGTAAAAACATATGCTTTTTTCAGCTGATTCCATCATTTTGACTCAGTATGTTCACATGTCACCACTTTTAGGTAACAAAATAAACTAATTGATGTAGGATTTAATATTTTTCCACCAGAAACAGACCACTTTATTTTACAGGTGGGTCCTTTTCGATATATGTTGAAGAAAGAAAGTAGACAAATGCTACATTAAAATAAAACTGGCATAAAATACAATTACGCATGCAGGTAAAAATATAAAATATTCAAATAATAATCATTTTTTGAAACTTTCTATTTGGTGGTTATGGGGATCTGAACATTTAGGCTACGGCCCTGGCAGTTTGGGTTTTATTTGACAAGGTGACAGCTTTCTGCCTACACCCTAATAACAGAATTTGTTGTTTTTTCATGTTTTTTTTTAGCATTAAAAATTCATGGTTACTCTGCACAGGCCTCCCTCATTTGTTTTTATTTAAACTACTTTCCATTAAAAAAGAGTCCCTATTATTGTCTTTTGGTTTGTAGGCAAAAAAAAAAAGATCTACATGATTACATAAACCAGAGGTAAGTGAGGAAATGCATTTATAACTTTATTGTCGATTGGGTGAACTGACCCCTTTAAGGTTACATTACAGCGTTGTTTCACATTCACTTTCATAAGTGCTGTGAAGTGTATATGTGTGTGTGCGAGAGACAGAGAGAAAGTGCACTTTCTGACCTTCCACATTTTGACCTCCGACCTTAACCCTCAGCTGTAAATCTCGTGGTTTTCGGCCTTTTCATCTCACATTACCCAAACCTCTGACCACTAACTTATGTGGAGTCCTCGGCACAAGCTGCTGAAAACCTGGCAGCTGCTGGCCTCCTGTGAAGGAGGACCCTTTCCATCATGGCGGTGACACCTTAACTGTCCTGCTCTCGCTCAGTGAGGAAGGCCCCCTGCTACCACACACACACACACGCACACACAGACACACACACACACAGAGACACACACACACACACACACACACACACACACACACAGACACACACACACTAAACCACACACTTTCTCTTGTGGTGGTGAAAGGACAAACACAATGACACACTGACACACAAGTGCACACAGTCACTTTTCTTACACAGGTGCAAATGTGTGTTCTTGGGTGCACAAACATGGCAAACACACTAAACACACACACACACACACACACACAGACACACACACACACACACACACACACACACACACACATTATCTAACAGTTTCTCTTATTCACACAAACTGTCTTTGAATCCCAGTTCCCACACCACACACTAGCTAGACTAGCAACACAAACAATTCTCCTTTTGACTCCCTCATTCACACACTCACACATACACACACATACACGCACACATGAATACACACAAACACTGGAGCTCAATCATTATGCCTTAATGTACTCTGGCCTGTCCCTGCAGGTGACCTGACCCTTACTGTCCTGTTTGTCATAGAGAGAGGAGCCAATTCAGCCAGATGGCAGTGGAGCAGAATAGCTGCGAACAACAGGCCGAGTTAATATGTAGCTTTAACCATTGTCTTCTCTGCCTGACAATGGAGTGAGCTGGGAGGGAGGAGTGCTCGCTGGAGCTGCAGCTAAAGATGAACTCGGCTTGTATTCTTGGAGGAGTTCATAAAAAAGCTAAAACCCACTTGATTCATCACTGTCTCATTTGGGCAGGAAAGCAAATGGACAGAAGGGGGGGGGGGGGGGGGGGTGCACTATGCTGGTGTGTTTTGTGGAGAGGTTTGAATGTGGACTCAGCAGTGAGAAGTGCAAAAAGAGATCAGTTTATTTGCTACCATATTAGCTATTAAAGTCATTTATCATAGCTGGCATGTAAGAAGAAGATTGTATTCAAGGTTACATTTCATGAATATGCAAATAACATTGCAATCAAATCTTCTAAATACGCTCCTACAGTCAAGTTTAATACAAAAACAGAGATCAAAGTGCTTTCTTCCCTCAATAACCGCCGCAACAACGCCAGCTAACATCCCCATTGTCAGCCTCGGTTCCTTGGCGCTATCACTTTCCTAAAGATGAGGGTAATTTTCTATGCAAATGGGCCGCCGTCATTGTCCCCGCCTCGTTAATCTGGGCCTGGGCTCCTTTGACAAACCCCTCTCTGATTGATGAGGCCCTGACAGCTCCAATGTGTGCGTGCTTTTTCACAGATTGACATCATCATTAAGGAGCGAGAGCAGGGCCTGAATCACTGCAGAATTACTCCCTCCACCACCACCACCCTCCCCTCCCACACACACGCACGCACACACATACACACACACACACACACACGCGCGCGCTAGTATGCACACGCAAATTTACAAGGGTTGATGCTTGTGTGCATGCAGGAAGACACACAAAAGCAGCCCACCATCCGTCTAACAGCTGAGGTTTCCCTTCTGTACCCACAGAGTCAGGCAGGCGGCAGAATGCAAAGCGCTCACTCATTGGCTGCCTGAATCTGTCATGTTGAAGTTAATTGGTGTAGGCTTTAAGCAAATTTCCAGCAGCACCCCCAGTCACCGCGCCACTTGATGGGTGAGCCACTGTCATATGGCACCTATTGATTCACCCAGGGGATGATATGACTCCCATAATGCTCCCTATGTCAGTGTCACCCTCTCAGAGAGCGGCCGATAGCCTCTTCTCCTCCCTGTCTGTTGATGTAGATCTGAGAAAGGACTATTTTAAATCATGCTTTATTCATATTCATTAAATCTTGAGGGGATCCACGGGCTGGATTTTTAGTGTTTCAATCGGCTAAAGTCCATTTTGGAGTTCATTTGAAAATGGAAAAATCGTTACCTAATCCTATTGCTTTGGCCCCGAGCTACAACATAAGAAACATGGCGTGTGCTGGCAGAGCAGAAAAAAAAGAGACAAGAGACACAAACACTGACTGAGTGGAGGCAGCTGCAGATGAGCAAATAAAGCATTCAATATTTATGACTGAAATTAAAACCAGATAAAGATGTCACATATTACCGCGTCCCCGCCCTCCTCTCCTCCCTCCCAGGCCTCTGGCCCTGACTCCGGTGCTCACAACTCTCTGCTTCTCTCAGTGCGAGTGAAAGGGAAGCATTATTCCTTCCCAGCCCAATGTCTTCAAAGACAGTAATGAATGCAATGCAGTGACCCAGAAAATGGACTTTAGAGAAGGAGAGCGAGAAAAAAAAGCAATCTTGCGTTTGTGGCGGAGCATTATCACTTTACTCCCCTCCCCTCATCCTCTCCCCTCCTGGGCTGGTGTGTGCATTTCTGTGTGTGTGTGTGTGTGTGTGTGTGTGTGTGTGTGTGTGTGTGTGTGTGTGTGTGTGTGTGTGTGTGTGTGTGTGTGTGTGTGTGTGTGTATGTGCACCTGCCATTACATGTGTCTCCAAGGGCCTATGTGCCTGAGTGTGTTCATATGAATTTCTATGAGTGTGCACACTTGCCTCTGATTGTGTGTGTGCATGCATGAATGTGTGTGTGTGTGTGTGTGTGTGAGAGAGAGTTGGTGGGTGAGCTGAAGTCTCCATCAAGAGGGAATGGGCACGGGCTGACAGGCAGGCCTATTGTGGGGTTAATTAAACACTTCAGGTTTAACACCCCGTCCCTGTCGTTAACCCAAACACTGGCTCATCACTCATTCCCGCCACACTTCAGTTAGAGAGCAGAGTGGGGGGGGGGGGGGGGCAGGAAAGGAGGAGGACACAATGGAGATGTCACTGCGGGTGGGGAGGTGTTGGGTGACGTGAGGGTATCAGAGATGGTGGAGGCAGTAAGAGTTAGTACCAGAAAAGAATCTTTTTAAGTGTTTTGACAGGAATAATAAAAGGGCCCATTATAAACATGATCTGGTATAACTAACCAGTATGTAATTTACCTCACAGGAAAACTGCTGAAGAAGAAATCTGGCGTCAGTGTTTCATTAAGGAGCTTGAGTGAGTGCAGTTACATCATTAGGGATCGAACTCCTGTCCCAGATGTTTTCATCAAAACAAAGCCTACAAGGATTACAGGAGCATGTGTGAGGTGTGATGTGATTCCTGTGTTAGTTATAGTCGTTTGAAGTGATAGAAAAAACAGATGGGTTACAGATAAAGGGTCGTAAAAAGGTTTCGGGCCACCAGGAGTCACCAAAACAGTTCCGGTGCTCCTTGGCATCGATTCCCCCAAGTCTCTGAAATCTAGTTGAAGAGTGAGCAGCATTTTTTGCAAAGATATACCCTAAATGTCCCTTTGCACATGCTATTTTGGGCTGTCTGAGATGAACATTGATAATAATGAGGGAAACGTGGTAGAAGTCCAAAACGGTGATCCTAGATTGCAGGTGCGTAGGGGGCAAAAGGGGACTAAGTAAAAAGATACCAGGATGAATAGCCGTGGGTGCAGGGAGGGGACCATTGAGAATGCTTATGTACAGGGTCCAGAACGTTGTGCTATGGCCCTGCTAGATCACACTGTGAGACAGCCGATTTGGAGCTTTGGCAACCAAGGACAACCTGTGTCAAAATTCTGACAGTTTTAAATTTAGCACCAAATTCTCACAATGTGGCTGCTCATACAAATCAAGTTTATAAATCAACCAATCAGAATATGACATGAAATGATCCAGAATACACTGGCTAGTGCAGCATTTCATATGTACCCTTTTTTAAATAAAATGTAGGGGAAAAACAACAACACACAAACCAAAAACAATGGGAAAAAAATGGACAATGGAAAATAATTCTGATTCTGGCAACGAAGAAAAACCTTGCAGAGCTAGTTTTCAAATAAATTTTACCTGAGCTGATGACGTGCCTGTGCTCGCTTATCATTTTTTATTTGCCATGCATTCATTGCACAGTCTGACATGGCTCATACTGTGTCGTACATTCTGACACAGATTGTGATCAAGATTTTATCAGACCAATCTCGCACAGTGTGATAGGATCATTGTTGTTGCACAGTCTAAAGGCTTCTTGAGACGTTGCACCAAAATCCCCCATTGGTTGAATGAATTGGCTTGATTTCTGCAAAGGCCATAAGACGTGATTCACATAATTCACATCTACATTCGTTAAAGGCTCTAAAATCCTATTATGTCAATCAGCAAATGAATTAATTTATTTTGTCTCACTAGTTTGTTTCCATGCACCAACTGACTTTAGCCTAAAATATGATGAAAGTTGTGGGGTTGTTTGAGTATGGTTCCAGGCCACTGTCAATCAAATCTGATCAAACCACACCCACACAGTCTTGATGAAGCAAATTAGCTTAGTTTTTTTATGTTTAACCCTTAATAAATATAACCTAAGGATGTCCCAAACTTTGATTCCTGCTTGTTTTGTCATACATATTTAATCTTAGAAATATTAGCTGAGATTTGAAACCAAGTTTTCAACTGCTTTAACATTTATTTATTTAGTTTTTTTTCCCTTTTAATTAGTCCCCTCTCTGTATATGATATTAACATTAAGATCCAGCAATGTGTCAGAGGGGTGGGAAGAAACACTAACATCCACTTTTGTTGTAGTAAATATATATTGGCCTTCACTGATTTCAACACAAAATCAGATTGTGTAGTGAAGCATTGGTGACTCTGGTCGTCTGTGGGAGACTACATCTGCCTGCAGTGTAGTGGAACATCACACCACTAGGTAGCAGTAGTTTACACCACTGGCAACTTAACCAGTCCACTCAGTTAGTACAGTCCACCCCTGAATAAATGAATGAGTAAATAAATAAACAAATGAAGGGGATTTTAAGTGTTTTAGGAGCCTCAAAAAGAGATTGTTTATAATGACATGATGTTATTCAAGTACACAAGCAACTACCATTAAGCAAATGAACAATTATTGAGGCAAAATTCTGTTAAAGTAGGTTGATGTATTACTGGGGTTGTATGTTTGTAGTAGAGTGCAAAAACTTGAATTTCCTTTAATGATATGAGAAGCTTAATCAAGATAATAAATTACAGTTTATTACATTTGTTGGAGACGTTGTCATCAGTGGTGTTGAATAACATAACTTTTAAGTGTCTTTCCTCCTAATAATGCAAAAAAAAATGATAAAAGAAAGAGAATGGGTACCACTTTCTGAAAGGGCACCCTTTATATAGGGCTTATAAATCTAAACTAATGGCTTTGTTAACGTTAATAAATAATAATTTGGGGCTAGTGCTTTCTAGACATTAATAAGAAGACATTTAGTGTTGTCATGGTGTGAAATATCGCATTAGGATGTGTTTATCCTTTCTATTTGGTATTAATGCCGTTATATATGTTGGTAATTCATTCATAAATATGATATGGAATGGGTTTCTGACTTTCTAAAAAGCCATTAAGCCTGCAGTTAAAAATGTTAATACATTGTTATAAATGGATTTAGTCCAGATCACCATGGCCTAACTTCCAAAAGGAAGTTTTCACAACCTGGCAACCCAATAGTTGATGGTAATAATGACTTACAACTGATCTTTAAAGCATTTTTAAATTATTTATCAGCCATTAATAAAGCCATTAGTTGCTATTTCCTTTTTAACAGTGTCTGGTTAGAGACTGGTACAAAGTATTTGTAGTTTTCTAAATGCACTGCATAAAACCAATGCATTATTTGTGTTAGCAGTAAAGCTGTAAAAAAGCTAGCTTCTTTTTCAGGTGGTTCAGGAAGTGAAGCAATATTAAAGTAAACTGGGGACTGTAAACAAGTAAATTAACTGAGCCACATTTCAATGTTCTGTTTCTAGCATAATTGAAATAAGCTGGGCAGATGTTAGCAAAACAGGTTTACACTTCTAATTCTGGTATTCCCACAGATTCATTAATGATAGCGCAGTTTTCGTTGCCATGTTGTCGTGTGTCTGTATTATGGTGCAGGTTTGGTGAGATGGAGCCTGCGCCCATGATGCAGTCTTTCCATTAGCCATTAGCCCGTTAGCGCTCAGGCTGTTGGAACAGCTTGAATGTGTGATGCTAATGCTTCAGGGATCCAACCCAAACTGGAGCCTTGGCAAAAGGCCAAACAGGAGAAGTGGTGCAACAACTTCCTGTACCTATCTTCCCTCCTCTCTCTCCCTCTCTCATATTATCACCTCACACTCTTCTCTCATTGTTTTGTCTTGTTTGTCTGCTGTGAATTCCTAAAAGATGTGAGTGCTTTAGCATCTTTAAGTTACACTTTTCATTGGAAGAGCAGCTCTGTTTCATCCCCCTGCCATATGTTGGTAAGCAAGACTAATGAACATGTCTATCCAAATGCGGTGGAGATATTTTTCTCCTTTAGTTCATTCGCCGTTGCCCACCACAGTTTATCCCCGGTTTGTTTTCCAAGCATTTCTCATAAAAGTGATTTATCAAAAACACTTAACACCGAACTGCCGATGTTTCTTGAATGATTCCAAAGGCTGCTGAAGCTGGTGGTTTTATGGATCGGGCTGAAAAGGGTACCTCTCGGGCATGTTGTGTTAGGTTCTTGTAAAGTGGTAAGACACACACATATACTCTACCCCCATTGGTGTTGACTCTGGATGGGCGGTGGGGAAATGTCAGGAGGGATAGAGGTCATTGCCTTCCAAAGGGATAAACACACATTCCACATGGCTCCCTACTGTGTTATCATTTACTGCCCTATCGGACACGTTTTGCCGCCTCTGAATGTATTTATATTTATAAACATATTCTTTATTTATTTTCTCTGAGGCCACTGGGCGGAGGAAATGATACTGAAATCTAACATTTGGAGAACCATTGTGACTGCCAGGATGCAATTTGTGTGCTATCTGCGTGGAAAAAAGGGGGCTGTGATGCCCCGGGGCGGCCATTTCGTTCCCTGCAGTGACATTTTTAACAGGGTGCCTGCAGGACACTGGGGCGCAGCCTGAGCCACGCACTCCTCGTCATGGCAGACAGCCTGCGCACTGCACCGTGGACACACTGACTGTCTTTCTTTAGTCTGACTCAGTATGCTGGACCAAAGTTGGCTTCGAAAAGGCTACGAATGCAGCAAAGAATCTCTATGGGTACAAAGGATTTACAGGTCATTCTGTGTGCGTATGCGGGAGTGCATTTTGTAGGTGGTTTATAAGTTTAGTGAGTGAATGAAGCTAAAGTGAGTTCCATTCATGTTTTAATCATACAGGCAGATCCAAATCTCACTGAATCCATGAAATTGAACGGCCCTGATGCCACGTTTGATCTTCTCGGCAGCTCAAGACATTTCTCTGTGTTTCCCCCGTTTGTAAACAGAGCCCCATCAGCAGCCAGGAGACTTTAATGGCCGCAGTTGCTTCTTTTCATTAGCAATGATATATACCAGATTTGTGTGAGTTCCCTGTTCCTGCCTATATTTATCAAAGCAACATTAGGAGTGTATCAGCATCAATTTGCCATCATGAAGCATGGAGCTGCATTCCACTCATGTGTGACCATTATACTAATGAGGTTAATGGTTCAGCTGTGCTTACCATAAGATGGATGCCCCCCAGTGGAACCTGCCCCTTTGTGTGTGTGTGTGTGTGCGCGCGCGTGTGTGTGTGTGTGTGTGTCTTGTGTACATCTGTAAGCTTGTTGGTGTGTCTTTGCTTTCGCGGTGCATAGAATGAAGAAGCAAGTGAAAAAAGTTTTTATTCTTTTCAGGTTTGTGCATTTCATCTCCATCAACATCTCTCTTAGCTGGAGCCTCACTATCAGTCAAAGCTATGTATGGATCTCTCCATCGTCCAGAATTATCTTTGAACTTTACAAACTAATGTGATGAACTAATGACTTCTTGTAGGCTATTACAAGAGGGCGAATTACTAGTGTCTATTTTTTGCTAATTACAAATGGTAAAACCAGTGAAGCCTTTTATAAGCTAGGATACTGTTTATGTCCTGCCACATGCTATTCAGTCTAAAAGTGAACCAACCCTCAGGATTGAGATTGCACCATTTCTTTAACAGATGGGATGGCCCAGCCATCTGTATTATTTTTTTTTCTGCAGCGTTTTAAATGTGTTTAGGTTGAGAAATGCTCTATCTGACTCTCTAACAGTCTACCTGCTAACTCTACCTTGGCTGCTTTAAAATAACACGAGAGACGTTCAGAGATATGAGCCCCACAATTCAAACAAAGTGAGTGGAAAGTGATTAAAGGAATAAACACCCTCGTTATTGATTTTAACGTCTCGACATCAACAATTACGAGGGCTCAGATTTGTTTGTTTTACTTTGTTTCTAATTTTGATTTCTACATCCACAATGGTATCATGGGCCAATACTTGTTTGCACACAACCCCAAAACCACAGTATTGCTTCTTAATTAGATTTACAGGATATTAAAAACACAGTAGGTGCTCCTAAACGATGATCATTGGAGACAGTGCTGAAATAGCAGGCTATCATACATCTTTTTTTATATTGCCAGTTGAACCGTAACAATATCTGTTTTTGTTTTTATAAATGTATTCAATTACCACCACCAATCTTCCAAAATATGAAAAATGTCAAATTAAGAGTGCAAATTTGGAAATACATGCTGCTGATTGTTATCAATTTTATCATTTTCAGAATGGCGCTTTAATGAACAAAACGAACACAACGTTGGCCTCATTTACTGTTAATGCAGTCAAATGCTTTTTCTCAGTGGGTGCTGCCCAATAAGCTGAGGAGAGGAAGGGCATTGGGTCTCTGGAGGGGTACAACTTTAATTGGATGATCTGAAAGTCCTTTTCCCCAATTCCAAATGTAAACAAGGCGTGTCATGGCACATCTAACACCAAATGAAGAAACCTCCTGAAAATGCCTCTCAGAAGTTTAATAGTGTTTACTCTTTTTCTTTCTTTGTGTGGCGTCTGGGAAACACAAATCCACATATTTGTATCTTCTTGTCTGGAAAATGGTAAAGCAGAAAGAGAAAACCTTGAGGCAGGACGCTGCCCACTCAGAGATTCCGATCCTGACCGCAAGACAAGGCCAAATGTAACCTTGACTTTTAATGTTTTATGTAGTTTAACCTTTTTGGATATGCCAGCTGGGGTATAAAGGAACAGGGCTTTCATTATTGATTAACCAGTAGAATATTTCTTTATTTATCAAGTTGTCGTTTAGTCTATAAAATGCATGAAAATTGTGAAAAATGACAATCACAACTAACCAGTGGCCTATGATGATGTCTTTAAATTGCTTGTTTTTAATTTACAGTGACATGAAGGGAAAAGGTGTAAATCCTCTATTGAAGCTGGAATGCGCTGAACAAATGACAACAAATCGACTAATAATTGTATTACTAACAGATGACTAATCTATTTGTCGGAACAATTTTTGTGTTGTTTTTTTTTGGTAAGCATTTTATTAATATCTTTTTTTGTAGGAAGGCTTAAACCGCTATATGGGCATTTAGCAGTGTTGAAAAGCCCGGAAATATTTTATTTCATTTATCATTTAAAAGCAGTTTTGTTCTTTAAAAAAAACTAACTTGTATAACCTATTTTTATTATTATTATTGTTATTTGGAGTTAATTGATATTAAGATTGATTTGAACACTATGTAAGGCATTATATTAGTGTCCCTCAGAGAGTCCCCCAGACAGACGTAAAAACTAGCCATGCCACTTATGTAAGTCTACAATCATATTAATTTAGAGAAAAGAAAATGGAATGGTTGTTCTATAAGTGGTCATATTGGGTCTACCCCACTGATATATGTATATTAAATACATTCAATATCTATAGAGTCGCAAAATTATTTGAAAATTGTAATTATTGGGGAGTTTGGGTTTTAAAAATAACATGAAGATGAATTAGCAATTGGAAATGTGCAGCTACAATCGCTCAGTGGAAAACCTAATTCATGCAAATATTCTATGTTGAAATGTGTATTTTTTTAACTGGTCAAAGTTTACTCTATTTTGTATTTACACACATATTATCATTTCAAAATTATTATATTTATTATTTATGTGCTATAAATGCTACCTCTAAATCTGAATGTAAATCTTTACATTAATGCTATATACAGTTCCTCATGGAACACAATGTCCCTGTAAAAAATAAATAACAGAACAGTAGCTACAAATTAAAAAAAAAATTGTATTTTGTTCAAATTCCCTTGTATGACTAGTGATTTAATAACTAAGCTGTATGTTATTATATTATACCATGCTATGGAGTCATAGCTAGATGTTCATGTACCTATTGTGTAGCAGAAGATCTGTCAGCTTGCAGAAAAACACTGGTTACACTAAGGATAACAACAAATGTCTCCTGTGCGGTTGTGTTGCTCTCCTCGTCTACATATGGGTGATAATATTGGGCTTTTAAGTTTGTTTCCCAGTGCCTCAGCGAATGTGTGGAGGAGCTGAGCTAAAGAGTGCTGAGGCAGTGAGTTAGCTTAGCCGACCCTTGGGCCTTTAAAGCTGCTGAGCACAGCACAGCACTTTGCGCACACACAACACACACACACACAACACACACACACACAACACACACACACACACACACACACACACACACACACACACACACACACACACACACACACACACACAACACACGGCCCTGATAGCACATAAAAAGTTTTTCAACCCCTGAAAACACTCGTGTATGCACAGCTCCATCTCAGCTGAGTAATTTAACAAGACTTATATCAACGTCTCAAGGATGTGAAATATGCAATCGACAGACAAGCAATTGTACAGGAAGAAAAGTGTTCCATAAAGTTCACGCTGGTGCCTGGTTTATTGGCTCTTTTAGGATCAGTGAAACTCATAGCCAATGGGCGCGCTGGAACACAGACGGCATATTAATTCATCGCTATTCGTTAGGACCTCCGCATGTGCTAAAGATGGTAATCTTAAGTAATTTGTTAGTGCTGCATCGGCGCTTTGACTTTTTAGAGAGCTACTTGACAGCAGCGTTAGCCCCTGGGCTCCCGTCTCGGAAAAAAAACGATGCTCCAATTTGCAATTCATACACATTGGGGGAAATGTTTAATTCCATGGCCGTTATTCAACTCAGTTCATTAATTAAAGAAAAAACGCTACCATTCTCTTCTCTGCTTTCCCGCCATCTTTTTGATGAGCTTTCTTCAGGAGTAATTGAGTCCGTTAATTAGACAGAATTAGGCTCTAATTATTCCAAAGGCCCAGTGCCGGGGGAGAGAAGAAACCAAATGTGCCATATTTCACCGCCTCGCCACTCCAGCAGCTCTCACTGAATCCCCTTTAACTCTCTTTGATGTCCTCTACACCGCCGGTTTCACAGGAAATGGATTAGATATCAGGCCTCTTAATTCTGCCGCTCTGCTCAACAGGAGAGCTCTTTTGACATTTGTGCTCACTTCTGCCTGATTTCAAGCCTGTGCTGCAGTAAATGCATTTCATTACAATGGGGTGTTTTATTTTCTCCAGCTCAGTCTTTATGTTATATTAAAGGGAACGGGCATCCGTCTTGTTTATGTCCTCCTTCAGCCTCTCAGTCAGTGGCAGTCCTTTGCTATATCACATTTTTACGGCCTTACCTTTAAGCGGCTCTTTGTCACGCCGAGCCATGGATTTAAAGATACTGAATTAATCCTTTGCAGCAATATTCAAAAGATAAGCCGTCTATGTGCATTCCATATCACTGCTGCAGTTAGAAAACCTGGTAACTTTGCTTAATAAATACACTCAAGGTCTTTTTTTTTCTTTATTTGTGAATATTTCTGCAAGATTGGTGCCATGTAGGAAATAAAATCACACCCACACAAATTCTAGGGTCGCATTTTTAAAATCACAAAATCTTAATAGGCTTTTTCTTATGTAATTGGTTCACACCAGTCATTGCAGGATGTTTAAACACTCCTGAAACACAATCCAGAAACCTTGAAATGCGTTCATGCATCAGCCTTGATTCAGCTTTTGCTCTAATGTAACTATTGATTTTCAACATCATAAATTGAAAGATACTCGAAAAACAAGACACTGCAGTCTCCCCTCGCTGTCCTCCCCTTCTCTTGCGTTAATCTAAGCAATGCTTTATTAATGGTGTAATATTGTCTCTGGTCTTTACCCAGGTTGAGGCCAGGCAGTAACAATACAGCACTTTAACACCAAAACAACCAGGACACACACACACACACACACACACACACACACACACACACACACACACACACACACACACACACACACACACACACACACACACACACAAGCAGCCCGCACACAGCTGCTCTGCCGGAGTCTCTCATGCAGATGTTGAATTGGACAGACCACCCTGAAGCGCAGGGGCTACAGTTCCACGAGTCAAACTGTCGCCAAACCTGCCATGATGGATCGGCCCACTCTCATGCCAACTACGACGAGTGAGAGATGGCTCGCTCTCATTGGTCCAACTCCAAGCGTTAATGGTTGTTCCCAGATTGTAGCATGAAAAGGCCCTTTAGCTGCTCTCATAAATATGGTAAAGAGGTAAAAAGAAAAATAAGACTGATCCATCACAGGAGTTATGAAGGTTTGCAAACACATGAGCTCAGAATATAACAGCTGGTGATGTTGCAAAGAGGGAGAATACAATAATAGTTGTCGGTAAAATGAAATACATTGTTTTTTAGTGATAACTTAAGTTTTCTGATGCAAAAATATACATGATGATACGATCCTTCCTCCAGAGTCAAAAGATTATAGTAAAGCTTGTATATCAGCCTTTTATAGTGCTCTGATCCAAGCTTTCCCTTATGTTCAAGGGTAAAACTGTCCCCCAGTATGAAAACAGCCATAAACCAAGCATTGTTCAGAGGTATTTTCCTCTATTTTCTGATGCCAGATGCTGCATGTTATATGAAATGCCCCCGTCGTATTTTTCAAGGTGACAGCGCCATAGCTTACTCTAAGGGGACTGGGGTTAGTTTATCCTCAACTGGTGTATTACTCTTTGAATGTCTCTAAGTTAAACTGCTGGTGACAGCTTATCAGTCAATGTAATGCACAATGCCTCTATGTGTGCGGAGCAGGGGAGTAATTCAATATCCCTATATGATTTAAGGCAAAAAAGAGGGAAAAAGGAGATTTATGCCTCCAACGGTGGCAAGGGACATTAATGTTGGTGGAGTCTGAACTTCCCGCAAGAAGAAATCTATCCCAAGCATCAGTCTTCCAGTTGTAATTTATTCTAATATTAAATTGTGTTTACCGCCAAAGACAAATGGTGCACTCAAACACATGCAAATCTGGGGGAGAACAGGGATGGGAAAATGAGGACAGTAAATAATATAAATATTTTGTACTTTGTGCTGGATGCAGTTCTCTTCTGTTCTGTCTGTTAAGATGTCTCTATTTGTTTCTATTTCAGGACTTTTCTTCACTGAAAGACAGAAAATACAATTTCTCTTTTCTCTGGGAAAGTTGTCTCTTGTTATTCCTGACTTTGTCCAGTGTGTTCATTTGGTATTCTCTTTGTTTTTGCACCTCTCTGAGGCCACGCTCTTTCACAAGTGGCCCAATCTCTTCTTTAACCATGAAATCCCTTCGCCATGACCTCTGACCTGCAACTAAGTCCTTTGCCCAACACCAGCCAGATGATAAACATGAGTTTCACATCACTGTGTGCGTCCATGTGCTGGTGCATGCCTGCACAACTTTTACATTTCTCTGTATGTAGTTTCTCTGTTCTCCTGCATGTAATCCAATTCAAACATTTGCATGTGCATCCACCAAAAACTGACTGCGGACTGAAATAGCACACGGAGGCTGGCACACGCACATACCGACACAGCACACCAGGCTTCTCCATCTCTTCCAAACGTGAATTTCTGACATTTTTTTCTTATCCGCGGCACCTCAGAGTTTACGAGCTGGGTCAAGATTGTTCGTCTCATTGGAACGACCTTCTCCCCTGTCACGATTTCTGACTCAGAGAGAGAAGCGATAAGAATGGGCTGCTCTCGTTTGAAAAGCTGCACCTGTTCTACAACATGTATGAGCATAAAGGCCCGATTATCTATTTTTACATGCAACTCATGCATAATTGGCATAGCAGTGCAGAACAGGATTTGTTTCACACAAAGCATTCAATGAGTGAGCATCTTGACCTAAGATTCATTATAATGAAGTTAAACGACAATAATGTAGTAATACAATTGATATCATGGCCCCACCTTCAGTTTAGGCATTTTGAAGGGTTTATACATTGGAACTAAGATCTTTTAACTGGAGACTTGATGGCTGATTAGACTGTGAATAAGCCATTGATAAATGTTTTCCTTCATTACGATAAACATGGACACTGCAGCCAATCCCACATACACTCACTAGAGCACCAAATGTGTATTCATCCGCAGCTGAAAATAGTCCCCAACAAATCCACAATTTACTCCAGTTATTTACTCAAATCTAAAGTGCCCAGCTGGAAATTATTATTGATTATTATACTTTTTGTTATATATTAATAGCATTTTCAAGTGAGCTTGGGACTGAGTGCCTCAGACACTAGGGAAGTCAGAAAAGTATTCAGAGATGGACAAACCCATTCTAGATTGTCACAGTATTTGTGTAGGATAAGAAAAATGAAAAAAAAAACATTATCTTTTAATAAGGTGTTCCACAACTGAAATAAGAGATCCAATACATAGTTGTAAGTTAAAATGGATTTTGGTCAGGATGCACTATAGCTTTTTCAAGAAGGTAAGTGGTCAAACAATCCAGGAGAGGTCTTCCTA
Organism: Gymnocephalus cernua; assembly: GCA_023631565.1. Lineage (NCBI taxonomy): Eukaryota > Metazoa > Chordata > Actinopteri > Perciformes > Percidae > Gymnocephalus > Gymnocephalus cernua. The sequence continues at coordinate 32,116,707 of CM042427.1, read as the reverse complement.
AAGGGATTTTCCACAACCCAGCAACCCATTTAGTTATTCCATTTAATGGCTTTTTACTGATTATTAAATAATTATTCATATTAATGATTAGTAACATCATTATTGATTTGCTTAATTCAAAGGTAGCATACACTTTATTACGTGATTTGATGCCTTAAAAACATGAAACACAAGAGCAGGATAAAGATAGTATGAGATACTCTAGTGATGCAGCAACAAACACACACACACACACACACACACACACACACACACACACACACACACACACACACACACACACACACACACACACACACACACACACAACCTACTCAGTGAGTATGCAGGTGTTTGTAAGCACAGCAACATAAGCTGTGTGGTTCCTCTCAGCAGCTGATGAAACACAGCCAGCCTCCACCTTTTAGAGTCAGTGATGAACTCCCCATAATCCGATTAGCTAGCTTCCCTTATCTAAACATCTACAAGTGTTACTGACTAAACTAATGCCACCTTATAGCCTGAGAAAAAACACCCAGGCTCATGTTCTTTAAGGCGGCCAATGTCCATTTACAGGCCATTTAAAATAATCATAGTTAATACACAATGTTGGCAAAGGACCTTTTGGAGACCATGCCTGGAAGGAAAGTAGATACTCTCTTAATCCAGCTGCCACAGAAGCATCATTAATTCCCTTAATGAACCTGTAACCTGAGAAAAGTTAACCTGTGAACTTGTCATCCCGAACACACATTTTGCGGTGAATCACAAAAAAACAGGCTTATCTCTCATTGGGAGGGAACTGGCAGTGGAGCAGCTTTGTTTTCCGGGGGGATATGAGCGCGGTGCGGTCACGGCCATTAGTGAAGGCATTAGCAGAGTGGTGCAGCAAGACCGCTTCCTGCCACGCAGGGTTACGGTGTCACGCCTTGAGCTCTGATTGAGTTACAGTCCAGAGAGAGAAGGTCACGGTGCCTCTCCAACACGGCTGCCACTCACATTTACCCGGACTCCAGAGGTACAAATACTCTCATATGTGGAATTACACACACACACACACACACCTTACAGTCCCTCAAGGAAACCTGAGGTCATTTGAAACTGGTGTGTATAGGTTATAGGTGTTTGGGGGTGTTTTACAATTGTGCCATGTTAGATCAGAGGTGAGTTACCTGGTATCGAACCTTAATACATTGTGGATACTCACTAATACTTGTCCATAGCATTCATTCTCTACAACTGTCAAGTAGGCTATCTAAAGTTGGCTACTAATGTATAATCAGATTTGTACTCCTGTATAGCATACTTCTTCGATCAGATAGTTGCTGATTTAAAGAACTATACCCAAAACTATAGAAATCCCATGTTTTGAATATCAAACACTCACCATTTATAGTCTGTAAAGTTTGGAGCTAGCTCATTCTTGAGGGAAAGCAGCTGTAGTCAGCTTGGATTAACAGTTACAAATAACTCCAACAGTGAACAGTGAAATTACAATTTCCACACAGACATCATAAATAACAATGTTCATCTCTATATTCAGATGGTTTAATTAAAATATTGCGCATTCACGTCAAATAAAAGCGCATTCACGTCAAACCCTAATTACAAGCAGCTAAGAGGGAAAACCGTGTGTCGGCCTTCTGTAATGTAATTCCAAGTCGGAGATAACAACTAAGATATCTCCCAAATATCCCAAAAACAACTACACAAGTGCCAACAAACCACTGACAACATGGCTGCAAAGCCTCTGCTGGCACTTATGTTTGAATAAAATCCAATATTAACACTTAACAGAAACCGTTTTTCATCTAATTTAAAAGGAGCTATACGCTATGTTGTTTGTATCTGGTTGCACACGTTAACAACTGCTACACCTATATAACACAACAAAATAAGATAATTTGGCTATTAAATGATGTGGCTAAAGTGAGCAGTTGTTGTAACCATCTTGGAATAATACGTTAACTCTCCCAAGTCCAACTAATCTGAGGTTTTCCTGTTCTTCCTATCCTGCCGACTTTGTGTGAATGCTGCTTACAGCTTTGGTTTGTGGCTAGCATTGATACTGTTTTTCACAGTGAAATCAGGTTGCTAAGCAAATGTTTGATACTTAAAACATGTTTTCAGTAAAGTATTCACTTAAATAATGATTCTGCTAATGTTAGACTGTATTTAACTTAGCAAAGTTGTTGTAGCTGCTTCTCTTTTTTGGAGGGTTTTGAGAAAAGCATAAATATACTGTATATATTCCTCAAAGTAAGGCATTGAAAGAAAAGTATCTTTTTGCCATCAAAACTCACTCATTTTAATAGCACTGATATTGAACATTTTTAAATGACTCCCAGCTGTAAAGCTTGTGATAAAAGCTACCAGTGACACAGTTCAGCTCCAGTTTAGCTCTGTGAGAATTATTACTGATGTCTGTAGGGAGCAAAGGCCAAGATCAGAAAACATTGTATGAATGAATTTCCAAACGTTTTTTTCCAGTCAAACAAACATGGCATAACACATCTGCATCTGTTCATACAGAAAAGAAGCGTGCAATTCTCACACTTGCATAGCTGTACTGACACACACACACGCACACACACACACACACACACACACACACACACACACACACACACACACACACACACACACACACACACACACACAATCAGATGATTGAGTTCTCCTTCCTTAATAAACCACTGATTCAGCATAAGTATAACCATTGATTGGTGACTTAATTCCCAATTCAAATTATCATCCTGGGTCCCTATCCAAGGTTGACATGAGCCTTGAGCTTTGGTGCGACTAAATTATACTCTGCTCCCTGTTAGCCACCCCCATTCTCTCTCTCTCTCTCTCTCTCTCTCTCGCTCTCTATCTCTCTCTCTCTCTCTCTCTCTCTCTCTCACACACACACACACACACACACACACACACACACACACACACACACACACACACACACTCCCAGTTCCCCCATCTTTCTCCCCTGTATACCTCTCTCTCAGAGCAGCCCAGGTGCTGATACAAGCAGAAATCCTCCACGCCCCATCGCTCCCAGAACACATATGCGCTTACAGAAACACACAAAGTAAGCACACACAAATACACTCACACAAACATGCACCTCCACTCACTACACCTCTTCAGAAAAGCCAAGGGGAGGCAGCATTCGTCTCCTCTCTATTTGCTGTGTTAGCATGGATGCAATATGAAACACAGGAACACTGTAGTTTTTTCTGTTGAGGAACGATGCTGCTGTATGCCAGCTGTGTGTGTGTGTGTGTGTGTGTGTGTGTGTGTGTGTGTGTGTGTGTGTGTGTGTGTGTGTGTGCGTGTGTGTGTGTGTGTGTGTGTGTGTGTTGTAGTGGGAGGGAGGGAGAAAATAAAAAATAAGAGATTATCACTGTGATGCATTGGTGGCTGTAGTCTTAAGTCACCCAAGGTTGTGGCCCTTTTCTCTCAATGAGGATGTAGTGGCCAATAACGGTGCTTTGTCAGTCCAAAGACAGAGAGAGTTGAAGGAGACAGAGGAGAAAAGACAAGTAGAGGAAGAATGAAAAGTAGTAAACAAGAGAAAGGAGGCAAAAGAGGGAGAGGAGGAGTGGATTGAGTCTGCTATTGTCTCTGCTTCATCAATATCCTCTTATATAAATGTCAGCTCTACCATTTCCCTCATCACTGTTTCACCACCCCACTGGCTTTATCCTCTGGTACAAGGGGAGGGACATCACTCTCTCTCATCTTTCTTTATCGTTTTTCTCCCTCCCCACTCCCTAAATCGCTTTACTCTTTCTCCCTTTTTCCCCCCTCTTTTCTCTCTGCTGTGTTCCCTTCCCTCCTTTTGCCTTCTCCATGTGCCTTCTCTCTTTACCATTCTGTATCTCTCTTTCCCTCCCTCCCTCCCTCCCTCCTGTCTCTTTGCCTCTCATGGCGATGCGTCACTAGCCTGCCCCCATGAAACAAGTCAATTTTCTGCCAGCTCGGCGGATGAATAAATCTCCCTGGCTCTGCTCAGAGCGATGGGGATATTTATCTAAGTGGAGTGTGTCCTCCTCGGCTCAACGCCACCGACTTCTCGTCTAAGGCCCACCCCCCACCCTTTTTCTTCTTTTTTTTTCACAGGAGAAGGAAATGGAGAAAGCAAAAGGAGGGATGTGAGAGGTAAAAGAGGTAAATGAAACCCCAACAGAAGGGGGAGAAAGAGGTGGAAGTAGGTGATAAGAGGACAGAAACAAAGAGATCACGGTGAGGAGAGAGAGGGAGAGAGAGAGAGAGAGAGAGAGAGAGAGAGAGAGAGATAATTAGGAGGTTAAAATATGAAAAAGGTGGATAGAGGGGGAAATAAAGGAGCTGCCTCGCACAAAGCCTATAAAGCAGCAGTGCGGCGGAGAAGTGAGGCAGGGGCATTAGTCGAGCCTGCTCGGGTTTAAACGGCAGGAACAGGCACAGATCTGGATGAATGGCAGCCCTCTTCCTTCAGGCCACACTCATCTGTTGGGGAGAGAAGAGAAGTAGGTTATCGGGCTCGCCTGTGAAAAATAGTGCACGACGAGACGAAGAAGAGGACACAAAAACAGGAAAAAGGGTTAGGGTTAGAAGGAAGAGGAAGGGTGTGAGATTCATAATCATGATTGAGAGATGAGGATGTATTTTTAAAAGAGTGAGGGTGCATGGCAGGCAGCAGCAGTAGAAAGCAGATGCTGTGTTGCACTGATTAGCAGGATAATCAGCACGCGGTGAATTTGTCTGGGCTCGACTCAAACCTCTTACATTTTTAATGCAATGTTGTATTTTGCAGTGTAACAAGTCTGAAGATTGAAAAAGCTTTGGGCAGCAGCGGGGGTATTTGCAGAAAGGAGGGGGGTCATGCTCGCTACTTGCCACAGCATTAAAGCAAAGTAAATAGCTGTTGTGTCATTGCCATTATTTTTCAAGGGGACTGTTAGTATAATGAATGCCTGTGCTATCTTCTCTGGGTCATCCTCCTCCTTCAGTATTGAGAAGAGTAATACTATCTTTCACGCTAGATAAAGTGCAAGCAAATATTTCTTTTGCAATTAAAATGGTCAATTTTGATTATGCACAATGGGCACTGTATAACACCAAGTTTTGGACTTAATTACCCACAATAACCGTGTGATATATTGGGTATATGGTCCTTTGCTGGGAAAGCATGATACAAAACAAGACGCTTTTAATGAACTCATAAAGACAAGCCCAGGCCCTGTGGAGCATATAATGTGTGAGTGTGTGTGGGAGTGCAGTCTTTAATTTGTTTGCACACAAAGATGAGCACCTGCATCTACACACACACACACACACACACACACACACACACACACACACACACACACACACACACACACACACACACACACACACTCACAACAAAGGATTTTTGATAGTGAAACAAGCTCTCGGTTCTGCATGTTTATATGTAATTTTTTTTATTTTAGTGTCACTCTAAAACAAACCATTTTGAATTCTTGTGTAACCAACCAACACGGACATGTTTTTCAATTATATCAGGGTTAGAGGTTGAGAACCTGCCTCACCCTTTTTGCCCCAGGTTTTCTGTTGTTTATGTTCTTACCCATGGTTATTACCATTAACACTTTTATGGAGGATGCCATCAAATCCTTTTTAAATTGGTTGTAAAATTAGTGCTGATTCTGCTGAATCTATCGTGGCAAATGTTGAATTAGCTGCCATTTCACACAAATCAGATTTCACATTAGAAAGAAGCATATTTCACTGGATTGCTCAAAGGCTCACCCAAATTACAAAAAGACGAACGTATTTTCTCGTTTATATTTAGGGGAATCACCGTGCAGTTAGTTTGATTTGTCCACGTTTTTGAACATTGAAATACTTCAGCAGCACTGTGTCTTTAAAGAAACTATGTTTCAGTTGTTCTGGATAATCCACAGAACTCAATGTAAACACTTTTCTTTGGAACTACTTTCCACCAAAGAAATAGTCCCTATGAAAACATTTGACAGTTTGTTCAGCTGATTATCCAGAGTAACAGAAACACTTTTTTTTAAATGAACAGTGCTGTTGAATTTTTTAAATGCAATATTTTCATGCTGTGCTCATAATTAAAGTTTGACAGAAACCTCTAACATATATCTCAAAACCTTGGAAAAATAAAACCCAAACCATTAGCTGTACATAATGTAATTTGGGTGAACTAGCCCTTTAATTTTTACATTAAAGTAAAATTAAATGATTTATTATCACACAAGCACAAGCAGGCAGCACATATGTTTCTGGCATTTTAAATGTATATGTTGCCACGTGTGATATTTATGTTGTCACTGCATTAGCATGATGAGTGCAGAGACTTTTCATTAGAGACAAATGAAAGCTGCTCTGACACAATTATGGCAAAAACAATAACAGCGCTGTGTGAGCCACTCCATGATTGATAATACTGCAGGGGGGATTCAGTGGTGTTGGGCTTAACCAGGCTTTCCCTGAGGGGTTTTCCCTAGGCATTAGTCAGACAAATCCCTTTGTCAACCTCTCCCCTTGCCATTTTTATTCATAAGCATTTGGCCCTAAGAAAGACATCAAACCAAGAATACAACAAGAGGTCAACATCGTCTTTGCGCAATGTTAACCTCTGCATTGATGAAGCTAATTCACATTTCCTCAGTCCAGCCTACGGGGGTTCAGGAGAGCAGGGAGAGGAGGAGCAGAGGGAGGCAGCAGGGTGTGTGTGTGTGTGTGTGTGTGTGTGTGTGTGTGTGTGTGTGTGTGTGTGTGTGTGTGCGTGTATAAATGCATGCATGCATGCGTGTGTGCTTGTGCCTCTCTGTGTGTCAGCGGCCACTTTGTAGTGAGTCTTCCTCTTGACCCGGGCCCCTCCACATGGGGTTTGTATTGATAGCGTTTGCTGAAAGGAGGAGAAAGTGAATGTTGTCCGAGCTCATTGAAATGACAATGGGGACATATGGTTGTGTGTGTGTTGGGGTATGGTCATGGCAGCCACCATATTCCTCTGTGCAGGGTTGCCAGGTGCTTCATGAACAGACCCACTGAGAGTCGACAAATCATACACCAATGCAACAGACTGGCTCGTAGCTCTTCTGCCCACCGGGGGGTTCTCTGTAGCTGTCTGTCTCTTTTTCTTTCTTTCTCTGCTTTCTCCTCTCTATCTCTGAACAAAATTATACAACAAACCCTAAGAACTTAACAACTAAAACACTTGAGACAACAAGCAGTCAAGCAGAGTCGCCGTTCATCATCTGTTTATCCTCCTAATCAGAGCCTCTTACTTTGAAGACAGTAAAAAAAAAACAACACGGAGAACAAGAGAATAAAGATAACCTGCTGTAGTAGCATCCCCTCCCACACAAAGCCACTTCTTCTGTCATGAATAGTCAGCTCCACCCTAATGACTATTCAATACAGTCTGCAGGCTGCAGATGAACGGCCAATCCACAGCAGCATCTGCTGCGGGCCTAACTCGCCAGACGCCAGCCTTGTAAGAGGGCCATTGCAGGCTAATTGAAAGACAGAGGCCGTCTCTCAAAGACAATGTTTGTGCATGTGTGTGTGTGTGTGTGTGTGTTAAAATGGGAGGTCTGACAGAAAGAAGAGTGAGAGAAGGCAAAGAAAAGAGGGAAATAAGTGACAAAGGATGGAGAGAATGAAGAACAGGGAGTAAGGAGGAGAAAGGGAGACATTCCTCTCCTCACAGAGAGAACAGCTGACCTGTCAGCATTTGTTCCCATGCGGCCATATTGGAAAAAAACCCTACGGGCATTGAATTAACACAACCCAAACCCACTTCATGTAATTAGACTGGCCTGGTGGTCTTATCTTATTTTAAATACATGTTTGAATTATAATAGCTGCGATTTGGTTTTAAAAAGCCATTCCTTCGCACAGTTGATAATCCTAAATAGTTAAAGCTTGATCTGATATCCGGGATGGATTACAGGTTAGAAAATGTTGGGCGGGCAATTGCAGCTTGCAATAAACAGTAAGTAATGAGTAATAAAATCCAGTTGGAATCTATAATTTTACATACGAGTAATCAACAGAAATGCAGCTGGTGTTTACACTTCTGAATTTGACAAATTGGATATTCTGTTGTTTTTCACCTCAAGGTCTCTTTATCCTTTTTTGCATTGAAAAAAATAAATAAAAAATACAGCCTCCACAAACGAAAAACTAAAGAATTGCTGTCATAATTCTCCCCAGTTCTCCTCTGGCAGTTTTTATTACCAAAGGCGGTGAATAATCTCTTCCACCCTGGCCATCCCAAATAACACAATCCTTCAGCATCACTGCTTACTGTGTTTTATGGTGAAGTGTAGATGAGAAAGGAAGAACATTCAAATCAAGCACTATCTGGTGCTGCGCTATGACATAGTGCAGAGGAGGGATTCATCAGCAGCCTGTGAATACAGAGACGCAAAGCGAGCATGTGGAAGTGACTCCTGAACAGATTGTGAAAGGATGAGCAAAAGCGAAAACATGTTTCCAGAGATGGGTTAATGGTCGAAATTGGCGTGGCGGGGACTCATATCCGATGGCCACATATGTGCCGTTTCAAAGTGTGCTTTCTGTAAATTAGGAACTGCTTATGTTCAGGCTGTGCCAACAACAAGTGTACAGGCCCCAAACCCCACCAGTATGATTAGGGGCGTGCAGCCAGTCTGTTACTGGTTGGCAGAAGTGTGCGAGGAGCAACTGCTCCACCAGGTAAGACACAGTAAACAGATCTCATGGGGTTCAGCTTCAGGTTTTATTATCAACATAAGGAGAAAAACATGATGGCACCCTCTTAGCATTAAAACATTGGTGTCAAACTGTTTTTGAGTGAATGGTTCTTTATAGCATTACAGCATAGCAGTACATTATTTTGTCTTACTTCAGCCAGAGACCCATGAAAAGGTTTCTTTAAGGAGAGAGTAACTCTGCATTACACACTCCCCATGGGGTAACTTCAGCACTTCTTGTATTTCTTGGGAGACTGTGCACCTGTTTTTGATTTTCCTTGCATGGGGATCATGTTATGACATGTTAATTCATTGACTGTTGTGTTCAACTCAATTTTGGTTTCTTTTTTATTTATTTATTAAGTTTATATCGGGGGGGGGGGGGGGGGGGGGGGCAGAAAGCTGTGAGCAGTGAGTCAATCCTTATGAAAAACAACAACTTCTTTTTATTTTAGTGAGAAGCACAGTGGGGGTGATCTTTCTTTTTAAAGGGTTATTTCGACCAAATAAAAAATGTATGTATATTTTTGAATGTCGAAATGTAACAATGTACATTCACTCAAGCAGTGGTTCTTCTATTTCCTTTTGCTTTATATCTACTCCACTACATTTCAGAGGGAAATATTGTACTTTGGCTGTCGTTACTTTGATTAAGATTGTATAAACAAAACATATGATTAGATTAAACTATGAAGCATTTCTAACAATGTAGTTCAAATTAGCTCCACCTCGACCCACTACAACGCATACAGTACTGAGGACCTTTAATACTTCTGGTACATTTGTTGACGGCACTTACAGGCGGCACATTGGCTCAGTGGTTAGCACCGCTGGCTCGTAGCAGGTACTGGGTTCAATCCCTGGTCTGATCCCCGTGTGTCCTCCGGGTGCTCTGGTTTCCTCCCACCATAAAGACATGCATGTTAGGAACTTCTGCCATCGCCCTTGACATAGGTACTGGCATTACAACTGCAGTTGGTCCCTCGGCGCCGGACTATGGCTGCCCACTGCTAATTAGTCAGGATGGGTTAAATGCAGAAGATACATTCCTTGTATGTGTAAAATGGACTTGGCAAATCAAGGATATTATTATTATTATTATTATTATTATTATTATTATTATCATTATAATTAATATTATTAACATTAATATTATTATTATTATTATTGTTGTTATCATAAATTATAGTATATTATTGATATTATTATAGGCCTATAATAATATATTATTGATATTATTATAGGCCTATAAATTATATTAGTTAAGTAAAAGTTGAAATGCAAGAATTAGAGTTAAGACTAAATATGTTTAATTATGGTACTTAAACTTTAACTAAAGATGTGACTAGTTCTTCCACCACTTGTATAATGACACCTATACTGTAGACGTATTTAGCTATGCAGATAATTTGGGGTTCATCTTTTGAGGTTGTTTCAGAGGTTTCTGCTTCTTACTCAATAAAGGTAATGCAATCTCATTTGTGGTGCTCAAAATATCTAAAGAAATAAGTATATAAAACAGTCCCAGCCCCTGATCTCACTCCGAACAATTTTCACTGTGAATATTTCTTTGGTAGAAAATTGCTCCAGAACAACAGGAAGATGTATTAGTATTTAAACCATGCATCTGTGTTCACGCTAATTGAAGCCAAAAGTTATGTTTTGCCTCTGTTAATGCGAGCTAAGCAGTGGCCACTGATAGCCACAACTAACAATTATGAGTTGATGATGAATGCTAAAACATTGCATAACAGTAGCACAAGGAGAGGAGAGTCATAAAATATAAGGTTAGCTAACATTAGCCACCATGAGCTAAAGTCAGGCTGAAGCAGCAAATCTCCCCTAGTCTATACAATTGAGCAAGGGTGTATTTTATTTCTTATGAATTCAACTTTTCATTTGTAAGAAGAAGAATGTGTTATTTCTTCTTTCAAAAATCACATAGTCTAGCTTTTAAGTATTTTTTGTTGCACTTAATTCCTGCTGGGTGCTATTATTGTGCCATTATTGTATTGTATATCGGCCTCAGCATATGAATGTGTGTGAATGGTGAATGGTTCCTGTACTATGTTAAAGCGCTTTGAGTAGTCGTTAAGACTGGAAAAGCGCTATATAAATACAGCACATTTATATTTGTATATGTTGTTTGTATTCCAAAGCATGTAATTATAGTCTTGAGTCAATAAAGATCTGGATCTGAATCTCAGGTCTCAGAGGTGAACATAAAACCCACAATCAACTATTAATTTACCAGAGGTAAATGAGAAAATGATTTATTGGGATTTGGTTGAAGTAACCCTTTAACAAGCACTTGTGAAAGTCACAGCAAAGCCTGGAGAAAACCGTTTGCTGAGCGGCACAGTGCGGTCCACACGTGAATCCCAGTGATAACGGCGCTGCTTATGATCCACTGTTCCAGCAGCACTGGCACTGCACTGCGAGGCAGTAGAAGCCGGGGCCGTCAGGGATTTGTCAGAGGCCTGTTATTACATCTCTAGTCACATAAAATATGGCTGCCTCTCCAGAGATCCCACTGCTAGATAAATCCACTCTCCTCCAACCAGAATGGCCCTCGCGATGAAACCATCCAATGGTGAATCTCTGCCGGTGACCTCTGGTAATGACGTGTGATTTATACAGTACATGTTTTAAACTGAGAGGCACATCCAAGCCATGTTATCTCTCCCTCCCTCTCTCTCTCTCTCTCTCTCTCTCTGTATCTATATCTGGTGTCATGTGAGATAACAGGCAGGCCTTTGGGAGAGGGGAGACATGACACCCATCTTTGGGGTCTCGCAAAATGGCTACAATGTGGACAGTTTCCCCCTGCAGCTGTCTAATCGCAGTCTAAGCCTGCAGTGCAATGCTGTGTCTCCTCCTGCATGAGCTCCCTAACACATATTGCATGGTGGCACTCTAAGCTAACAGACCGCAGTGTGGAAGGCCTAAATCAACACCTGGTTGGGAAGAAAAAGGGGCTCTTGTGTTCTGTAAATGTATTTAAGTGGCAGATTACAGGAAAGTTGTAAAAATATACTACACTAACACTACTGGATTATGGTTAACCACAGCTTTTATTACAAATCCATCAGAAAACGTCCACCATACCTTCCAAAGCAAACCCCCCCCCCCCCCCCCCCCCCTAAAAAAAAAATACAACAGCAGAAGGCATTAGTATATGAGTGAATAGTGTACCAGAGAGAGTCCTTTTTACAGACAGTCAGTGATGCGGTTTCACTGTCCCCTGCCAGGGAACGTCCCCTGCACAGTCTAGTAGCTTAAGAGATTAAGTTCAGTGGCTAAAGGAGAGCTGAGAGCCAGGCCGTGTCGTTGGCCTTGGCAAGCCAGACACAGCGATGATGACACACCCCTACAAATATCTGTCTTTAACAGGCACTGAACACCAGGATCCAACACAAATCAGCTGGCTGGAAATGATTATTTTATTTTTTTACATTTCACCATGTATGTTTTCAGAACGAAACAACCTGTGTGCCATTTAATGCATTTTATAGTTTAGTTATTTAGATTATTCTCCAAACAATAATAATCTTAAAGGCTCTTAGACACTCTTTCATTTGTTATTTTATTTGTTTTAATGTTTTTTTTGTTATAAATATTGCCCGTATGTTAGATTCAGTTAGCCTAGGTAGGCTTTTTTTCATTAGTTTTCTTTCATATAGCTTAATTTGGTTTGCTCTAATAAAAGCTACTTAATGCATTCATTAAACTCCTTTTAAAAGCATCTAAGTACGTTTTAGTCTGGCTTGTTAAATTGCCATGTGTTATTATTTGTGTTATATTTTTATTTTGTTTGTTTGTTTGTTTGTTTTTATCCTGTTTTTTTAATGCTTTTTAAAAGCTCCTGGCAAATGTGAGAACAACATGATCAAAAGTTGGCTATATTTTAACACAACACCCATAGAACAGTTTCAGTACCTCTGAAATCAGATCTCACCCCCCACCAGCAGCATATATAACCTGCCTGGCTGCTTCTTCTTCTTCTTCTTCTTCTTCTTCTTCTTCTCTCTCTCTCTCTCTCTTTTGCCTTCATAACCTGATGAAGTTCAACATAACTTCAGAAATCCTTTGCAAACTGACAGCTAAAGATCTCTTTCTTCTCTTTTTCATATCGAAAAACGAGCATATGAAGTAAACCTTGGTCAAAAATGAAGGTGTCCTTATGTCTTTTGTTTAAACAGAAATGTGATGTCTCTGAAATTAAATGTCTCTAAATCTCTTTTTTCGTTAGTTTCAATCATGACTAAATAAGCAGGACATGGCTGATTAAATATAGTTAGTCATTCTGTTTTAATAAAATAATATAGTAGAATAATATAGGACATATTTAAATAACTCACTATATACAAACGTTAAAATGCATGCATTAAAATCATATCTCCCCTCTCTCTCTCTCTCTCTCTCTCTTTCTCCCCCCACCCCCCTCATCATCATCATCATCATCATCATCATCACTCTATTGGTGTTTTATTTTTACTGGCGCGTCCACCAGTGGCGTGAAGTTAATCGTTTCAATATTGACTTAAAACATGCTGAACAGACATTCTTCATTAAAGTAAAAAACATAACATCCTAAAATAACAGCAATATAGTATCAGTATCGACGAGAGCAACCAATGTGCAAATATTAACAATAATAATTATGATATTGTTAGTCGTATGCAAGCTTGTCTTGCAATTTCCCTTTTCTGCAGTAAAAATACCGGCAACTTTGTTGTGCTATGTAAAAATGAAATAACAAATAAATTGCATGAAATTAAATAGTACCATTTTCTTTCGTTTGATACGCATTTAAAAAAAATATTTTTTGCTTCGATAGGAAAGATCATATATTTTGTCCTGCTGCGTAAATTCGTTTTCTTATGCAAAGTAGCCTGTCGCCGATTCTTCATACCAGCACCAAAATAAACTCATCATGTCAAACCTGGAGGACGCGGGGAAATTTGATAGGAGATGAAATATTTCTCGGATGATATTAAAGGAGCCCTTTCGCCTGAGTTATGGCCCGGATTTGGCGTTGCTGAGAGGGATGCATGCTGCTCCTTCTCTCCCGCCCCAGAGGAGGCATCATCAGAGCTGATATATGGCCCAGCTCTACATTACCTTTACAAAACAAAGGATCATCCACGCTTTGGGTCGAGGAAAATATCCTTCTGACTATCTGCCACAACTAAGATAACATCTCGAGTCGACTTGTCTTTTTTTTGGCAACATCCGGATAATCCAAATACTTTTGAATAAAAGCCTAGAAACTCCTGCTGAACTAAAACCAAAGTTTTACGCAAAAAAACCGCTTAAATAGGCTACGGACTGTGATATCCCCCCCCCCCCCTCCACCCCCCCATATTTCTCTCTACCTCTCTCTCCCTCTCTGCTTCCCCTCATTTACCCCACATACCTATTCTGGTATCTCACCACACGACTAAATTAGACCAAAGATGATAAGAGCACAAAGCATTATAATAATTCCGCCGGGCTCCTCCTCCTTCCAGCCATGCGTCCTAATTAATGGGACACCCCCAGTCGCAAAAAGCCCCGCACTGGACTGCAACATAGTCAAAGAGTGAAAGGGAAGAGGGCGAAAGTGCCACTGGAGATAATTGATTACCTACCAATCAATGATAACTTGTTAGTAATCGTCAACTCTTTGGACCTCGCCATTTTCAGGGAGGCATCTCACTCCTGCGGACTTGCTGCTCCCGAGGATCGACACTTTGAAGACATCCCATTTTGGAATACGATTTTCTTTTCTTCATTCTCTCCTCCGTGATTGTTTTTTTTTTTTTTAAAACCTCCCAACTGTTATGCGACTTTTTTCCTCGATTGCATCGTTCGTTTTTAACCGCTGAATATTTCAACGAAGTCCTTTACAAACTCTGCGCACAACCAATGATGACATCCAAAGAAGTGGCCAAATGTGATGCAGTGGAAAACAGGAGGCGAAGTCCGCTGGACCACTTGCCGCCTCCTGCCAACTCCAACAAGCCGCTGACCCCCTTCAGCATCGAGGACATCCTGAACAAACCGTCTGTGAAACGAAGTTACACAATTTGCGGCACAGCTCATTTAATTTCGTCCTCTGAGAAGCACCGTTCGTCCAGCATCCCTCTGTCCAGCCGGGCTCTCCTCAACCAAACCTCCCCGCTCTGCGCGCTAGAGGAGCTGGCCAGCAAGACCTTCAAGGGGCTGGAAGTCAGCGTTTTACAGGCTGCGGAAGGTAAATCCATCCTCAAAAATACAATTCAAATACACCTTTCTAGAATTGAATATTATGATCTTTTTTTTTTTTATTCAATGGCCTGCACAATATAGAAAATAACCCTTTGGTTACATGTAACCAAATATTATATTTGCACCCTATGTCATTCATTAAATGTGCTTGTTTAGACTGCATATTGTTCCTCTAAAAATGTCTAATCGAACAAAGGCGTGTTAATTTTCGGGGCTGGGCTAGACGAAATACATCGCCACCGCTTTTCTTTATTATTAAGGTCTCGTGTGTCTGGTGCTCAATATTTCCCAGTGGTGTCTGTGTAATATTATTGCAATTACCTCTTCCCACAAGAGCTAACGGCTTTACTGTTTCACATATATGATCACTTTGATTGCTCTTTTTGCATTATAGGGTCACTTTTACGCGCACACTGCAGCGGTGCAGAGCAAGCCCTGCACCTGCAGGATTCAATGATTTTCATTGGCCTCTGTCTCTCCCTCACAGGCCGGGACGGGATGACTCTGTTCGGCCAGAGAAGCACCCCGAAGAAGCGTCGGAAGTCTCGGACGGCGTTCACCAATCACCAAATCTACGAGCTGGAGAAGCGCTTTCTGTACCAGAAGTACCTGTCCCCGGCCGACCGGGACCAGATCGCTCAGCAGCTGGGCCTGACGAACGCGCAGGTCATCACGTGGTTTCAGAACCGGAGGGCCAAACTTAAA
Source organism: Gymnocephalus cernua (assembly GCA_023631565.1). NCBI lineage: Eukaryota > Metazoa > Chordata > Actinopteri > Perciformes > Percidae > Gymnocephalus > Gymnocephalus cernua. The sequence goes on along the minus strand of CM042427.1, from coordinate 32,101,036 downwards.
CGGGACCTGGAGGAGATGAAGGCCGACGTGGAGTCGGCCAAGGCCGTCGGCCAGGTCCCCTTGGACAAGCTCGCCAAGCTGGCGGACCTGGAGAAATGCGCCAACGGCACGCTGGGCCACCCGCGAGCCGATTCCCCCGCGCGGGGCGGTCAGCAGGAGCTCGAGCTCGCTCAGAAACTGCGGAACTCGCCGCTGTCTCCTTTCTCAGACCACACAACTAGTAAAGAGTGCTCAGAGGACGAGGACGTGGAGATTGATGTGGATGACTGATGTCGCAGCGTGGGGCTGGAAGGTCGAGAAACACAAAAAGACGATTAAAAAAATCCTACCGAGGACTTGTAACTTACTGCTTATATTGTATACCATATCTCAGAACATGTACCAAAATGTAATGACTTTTATATCGGCAGAGATAGACCTATTCATAGTGAAGCATGAACACAGAACAAGACATATGCAGTGGTATTTTACAATGTATTCATTAGCAAACTGTTACTTCTTGCAATCAAAGCAATATGGTCTAAAATGACATGAGTAAGTTATTATTTTTTTACACTATAGGCCAACACACACAAACACACTTACACTTAAACACACGCACGCGCGCGCGCGCGCACACACACACACACACACACACACACACACACACACACACACACACACACACACACACACACACACACACACACACACACACACACACCTGTTCCATTGCTTTTTCTGTAAGGCCTACCCTCACACACACACACACACACACCCCGATGAAAGTGCTCCAGTTATTCATATGTTTTGCATGTAAATGCATGATTTGATTTGTGATCATTATCTATTTATTTTTACTTTATTGTTTTTTTATTTAATTGTTTTTGTGTTTTCTGTGAGCCAAATCGCCATTGAGTCACTGTGTCACTGCCGGCTCTTCTTCTTCTCCTCCTCCTCCTCCCCCTCCTCATCATCTGACTGGACCCCCTTGACTTCAGTTCATATTTGGCGTCCCGATGCTGCAGTGCATGATGATGATCGGAAAGGCAAAACTCGGACATTCAGTTATGCGTAATATGGGAATGCTCACGCAATGGCGAGGAACAAAAATGAATATTGCGGTGATTTTGACAAGCGATAGGCTACTTTTTAGATTTATTGTTTGGATACAATATATTTACAGTTATGAATTTGTTATGTTTTGTACACCTGTAAGTGCCTTTCTAAAATCAGGACATCATTTGAAAAACCAATGCACAGACTGTAATGTATATAGGCTACTATGGGAATAAAATGGCTTTTCTGAATATATCTTTTACGTTGTAATTCTTGAATTAATATCGAGGTTTTTCTATTATTATTATTATTATGGATATAATAGCCTGGGCTTTATTTTCTAGTGAGGACAACAAATCATTTTAGAAACACGCTCTCCTTGCCAAATCTGGGCGTGTGAGCCTATCAAAAGCGGCCCATTTAGAGCACTTATTATACTGAACTATTTTGTCCCTTTGTGTCCTTTTCTACTAGGATGCTTTAAACATTTTGTGGCCCGGAATCTCACATCTCCTTTCACATCCTAAATGCGTATCATGGCTTCTTGACCCTTAGACGTGTTTCTCCATTCGTGGCAAAAATTTATGTGAGAAACACAAATCTGGTGCCGGGGAAAAAAAGACGAGGATGCCACAAAAACACAAAGTTTTGGGCCAGTTTCTCCGGGCCTTTATAGACCTTTTTTGTTCTGCGGGACTGGGCCGTAATTTTGAGCGTAAAGCATGAAAAGTGGGGACAAATGAGCAGCGTTCCCTGATGGGACGAGCCACAAAGGAGCAGGGCCGGTCCCCCGCAGGCAGCAATACTGAGACAAGTGTGTCCCACCGCACAAAAAGGACGCAAACGTTTGGAGGCCATATGGTTTTTGAAATTTCCTCACAATTTCAGACAATTTGATGGATTGAGTTAACCCTCTTTTTAAACAGTTTAACTGGGTGCGAACAAAGGCCATACTGCCTACATAGACTCTCCCTTCATGAGGGCATCTGCGGCTATTAATGTCTAGCCCTTTTCTTTTCCTGGCGTTTTGAACAAGTCAATGAATTACAATGAAACTGCCCCTTTTTTGTGAGCCGCTTGTCTTTCTCCGCTTTTAGCTCTGGAATAATATGTTTGACTTCTGTCCAAGAACGTTTTCTAAGCAAGAAATGGATTTTTGTTGGAAGTGTTTTTAATGTTAAGTAGGGAGCCATAAAGAGTTTAGACTGTGACATTTATGCCAAAGTCTGGTTAGGGAGTCCTTTGTTTGTTTTCTTCTCATCTCTCTTTTCTTCTTCTGCCTCTTTATTTCTTTTGTCTTTAAGGAGTTTAATGAAGCTGAAAACATGGTGATGTGAGAAAGAGAGAGTGTCCAAGAGGAACTCAAAAGGCTACCTCCCGTTTAACTCTCTTTGTTCAAAGAAATGATAAGTAGGGCTGTCTTCTTGTGAATTGTTTTATAGTGTTTGCTTCTTCTTTCATTTTTTTATTTTTTTATTCAGGACGATCTGAATAAGTTTATAGACCTGCAAGCACTTGATATGGCTGAAGCTATTGTAAATACTCTGTAGGCAAATTAGTCCTATAAAAATGTATAATTCAGTAATTCACTTTACTTTAATCCCCCTAGCATTTATAAGCAGTATATGGTTATTACACATTATAATGTAGCTGTAAGCGGATATAAGTGTTTATTCATGTATTTGTCAACAACTATACCTCCTCCTGTGGGCTCCCATTGATGCTGCTGTATAAACAGATAATGAATGACAATATAGTGAAACACAGTTGTAATATAAAATGTGTTTTAGTGGGAGAAGTTAGAACGCATACTGCCTATTAATAAACCCTTGAAAATATCCTATATCTGCTTATAAATGCATTATGTGTGTATGTGTAAACCATTTATTATATTGAGGTTATATACTGCTTTTAAATGCTAAAGGGGGTAAAGTGTTACCTTTAATTTATATGTATTAATGTTTGGTATCCCTTTATTTTAAAAGGTACCCAAATATATATACTGTATATACATTATATATATATATATATATATATATATATATATATATAATAACTGTTTATTCATATATATATATATATATATATATATATATATATATATGTTATTTAATCAAAGTCGATTATTTTGTAAATTGGCTTGCAAATATCAACATGTCAATTTAAAACGTATTTTTAAAAACAAATTTGTGTGTGTGTGTGTGTGTGTGTGTGTGTGTGTGTGTGTGTGTGTGTGTGTGTGTGTGTGTGTGTGTGTGTGTGTGTGCGGTGCGTGTGTGTGTGTGTGTGTGTGTGTGTGTGCGGTGCGTGTGTGCATGAATGCGTGTGTGTGTGTGTGTGTGTGTGTGTGTGTGTGTATGTGTGTGTGTGTGTGTGTGTGTGTGCGTGCGTGTGCGTGTGTGTGTGTGTGTGTGTTCTGCAGCCTAATCTGAATCAAGCATATTTATGAAGGGAGAGTGTTAAGGCAGGCTAAGTTTATGGATTTCACTTGCTTATTTTATGAGGGCTTGTCAGGCGGGCCCAGTGATAAGTAATACTACAGTCTGTGGGACCACTTCGTGGTAATTAATCTGGAGGTCTTAAGTGTATTTCAGTATTTCACTTCAAGATGGAAAAAATCACTACTTCAATCGTCCGGAAAATTGAAGTTTGATGCATGAGTCTCTACTGAAACAATAGTACAGCCCTCTCTCTTTTCATCTCTTCCCCTCCCCTTTTTCATACTCTCTCTCTCTCTCTCTCTCTCTCTCTCCCTCTCTCTCTCTCTCTCTATTTTATTATTATTTGCACCTTGTGAAAAAAAAGTCTCAGGTGCAAGGTGTAAATTAATATTTGAGACACTGGTCGAAGTGACAGCATTAAAGACAAGCTTTAAAATGAATGAGTTAGTTTATTGTCTCCAGTTTGTCTTCTCAAAAGTAGCAGGAAAAAAGAATCATCATTCATCAGCATATTATTATTATTATTATTATATTTCTCATTATTATTATTAGTATTATTATTGAATAAGTATAAAAAGGAGATCTGTAAATTACTTTATATTTGCCTGGATTGCCTGAATTGTAGAGTTTTAATCATAGCCTTCCTGTGGAGCCAGTTAATACTTCAAACTTCAATTTTACGGGCGATTGAACTAAGCATGTTCCTGACAGAATTGATGTATGTATTAATTTCCTTTAACTGTTGATTAATTAGGCTGCGCTGAAGGCTCAAATGGAACAGTTTGTTCGGAAATTTGCATATTAATCAAATTCTAGTTGATCATTCAAATAATCCAGGCTATGTGATTTTTGGTGATGCAGCTTGAAAACATATACCAGTGAAATCAGTAATACAATTTTCTCTACAACTATTACTGCTGCTGCTGCTGCTGCATGTCCACTGTATTAAAACCAAACGGTCAGAAAGATTGAAACTCACCATTTGGACTAAATTGTTCATCCAGTTTTGCTGCAACCAATGTTCTGATAGACTAACATAATTACAACCAAGCAACAACAAACCTTCATGCCCGTTTGTCAAATAAATGTGTGTGTGTGTGTGTGTGTGTGTGTGTGTGTGTGTGTGTGTGTGTGTGTGTGTGTGTGTGTGTGTGTGTGTGTGTGTGTGTGTGTGTGTGTGTGTGTGTGTAAGAAAGAAAGAAAGAAAAGGAGAAATTTCACTCTTAATTAGATAAAAGAAATTCTGTTGATGTGGAAGTTAATCTGTCCCACTGCTATAGTCTTGGTGGCAGCAGCAGGCTTCAGATCACAGGCACATAGAGTTTGGGGGAAGATAGGCAGAAGAATGATACAAAAAAGGGTTTTAGAAATGTTAAAATAGCTTCCAATTCAATCCAATTAGACACTGTGAGAAAGAAGGTAAACAAAAGGCTGCAGTACACCGTCTGCAGTTAACTAGCAGACAATTGTGTCAAAAAATAAATTTATTTAAGAGTTATTTAATGATTCTTGAAATAAGCACATTTGCTGGTTAAAATACCCTAAATGTGGTCAAAACTGCTCACATATTATGAGCTTAGTATTTTTTAGGAAGGATGCAAATCAAGAAAGTAAAGAAAATCAAAATGGCCTACATTAAGAAAAACATACAAGTCATTAGCAGTACATGGTGGATAAATGTGGGTGTAAAGTTTAGACAAGAAATAATAAAGGGAATTGTTTTATGATTATAAGCTCAGGGAAAAAGTTATATAAGTGAGGGAAAACTTAATCTCTTAGTGGCATAGAGCAAAAACACCAACATAAACAGATGAATGATTCAATAAAATGAAATGAACCAAATGTGTTCCTGATGGTAGTCATCTGGAAGCACATCCAAATCTGATGCATTCATTTAAATCATGTGTCAGGCCAAAAACATACTCAAACTGTGACATGCAATTCTGAGCAACATAAAAACAATGATAAAAAAAACAGGAAGGAAGTGGAAAAGGAAAAAAGAAATGCAGATGTTGACAAGCTTCAAACTCCAGTCAGCTGCTCGGCCACTGAGGAGAGAGATAAGCAGAGACACCTGCTGGTGTTCACAGGACAGTGTACTCCACCACACTGAGCACTTAACCAGCCGTGGTGTGTGTGTGTGTGTGTGTATGTGTGTGTGTGTGTGTGTGTGTGTGTGTGTGTGTGTGTATACTTTCATGTTTGTTTTTTCATCCCCTAATGCATCAATGTGTGTATTTTGAAAAATGTAATATATATTAAAATAAAAAGCATATTTACATAAATAAATTCTGCTAAGTAATACTGAGTTGTTGTTATAAGGAATTCTCAACACATTTTGGTTTCTCTCTGTCTCTCTCTCTCTCTCTCTCTCTCTCTCTCTCTCTCTCTCTCTGCTTTACACAAATTCTCTGTCTCAAATTAAACTGCAAATTTGCTAAAAGGAAATGTAACGTTATACAAAAGCGGTTTGGACATACTATAATGAAAGGAAAGCAAATCACTGCAAAACAAAACTAATTCATGTGATAAGGTAGGCTATTTAGCAATTGAATGTGATGGTAATGATGGGGGTTATTGAAGAAAACATCTAAATAATAAAGAGGAGGCAGGTTCACTGGTTTTCCTCAACCTTTCACAGTTGTTATTTTTACTGTTTCCGTGGTAATGTCAGTTTTTCCCCAAGAAAATTGTGAATTGTGTTTGAAAATCTGTTAAATTCTTGGTAATTGAGTTAATTTGGGTAAAAATGTGGTTAAAAACTTGGTTTATGGCTCTAGTGCAGCATAAGTCTGTAAATCTCTCTCAGTAAAATTATAAATATTAGAGGTATAAGCCCGTAATACTTCGTTCAGGATAATAGTTATCTGGTATCAGTTTCCGTCCTACAATACTGCATTACTGATCAACACATTTTACTCATAGTGACACCTCCTTCACCCTTACTGCAACATTACTGAACACATCCACACTGCTTTATGCTGGGTGTAATAAAATGGGGTGGGGGGCAGGTGGAATAACAGCATAGTTCAATTCAATCCTAGCCTAAGTGTAATTTAGCAATAGTGAAAGTACTGACTGAGTTTTGATTTATTTTTAGTCAAAACCGTTTTAGTAAAAGTCTGGAATTTAAAACTATACTTAAGTGAAAGTGCAGAAGTGTTATTACCAAAATTTAGTAAAATCAAAAGTAAAATACAGAGTATGTAAAAGTATGTACAATCTTGAGTTTTAAGGTAGGCTAACTATAGCTGTGTAGCAAAAAGTGCAATATCTCCCTCTGAAATAGTGCAGTAGAAGTAGCTGAAAAGGAAAACACGTAAGTAGCCTGTAGTTAGTTAACCTAGCAACTAGACGCACCCTAGCAGCAGCAAATTTAATTTGGGTCTGGCTTGTCAGGCTAATAGTAAGTACCTTCAAATTATACTTTAGTAGCCTACATTTTGTCTCTGCATTTATTTTACTTTCGTTCTTCAAACCACTTACAAATACAATTATGCTTGGCTTTGTTGGAAATAGTAAAGAGAGAAAAAAGACTTGTGTCTTACTGTAATTGCTGCAGGGTTTCTGTGTCTCTTTGAAGATGCTTCATGTTGTCTGCATTTTCAGACTGATCACCACAAACAACAGTTTTCTTTCACTCTTTTCCACTGAAAACAACTAATCTACATTAGGCTGCTGCGGTTACAGTTTCAAAGACGCTGCGCAGGATTGCGCAGCGTCAGCGCTCCTCAGCACCCCAAGCCGTCGCAGACGTTACGTCATCAGTGTTGGCGGTATTTTGAAAAAAAGGAGCGTCTGTTGTTTTTACATCACATGCGTTGTTGTTGTCTCCGTGTCGAGGAAAACTGTGAAATTTACAAATGATGGTAAGACTGAATGTCTTTTAACTAATCCGTGTAGTGCAATTATCTACGCAGTAATGTAAAGTGAGATATTTTCATATTCATTACAGAGAATATCGTCGGTTAACGTAAACTAGCTAATGTCAATTCAACTTTTCGTTAATGCATCACGAGCAACAACTTCCCGACAGATGATAAGATATATGACCCGTGCACTTTGCCAACTTTGTCCGTGCTGTACTCCGTATTCAATTACATACATCCAAATCAATACCTTTTTGTCCTTTTATGTTTCCGTGTTGAGGCTGAAGGCGACCAGGCAGCAGCAGAGCTGTCAGAGGCCGCTCAGGGTGAGCTCATGGACCAGTGTGAGGATCAGTTTGCTCAGCTGGAAAAGGTAAACTCCTCTACATGCTTTAAGCTGACGAGCCAGGCTGTCCTTTCTAACCATTTATTGGATGTGTAGACAAGGTACAAACTGCAGGCTTTTGTCTCTCTGTGTTGCAGCTTCAGAATGAGATTATACTGTTTGAAACAGATTTCTGCGAGAATCGTCAAGATCAGGTGAGATGATTTTGTTTGTTCATTCCTGGTACTTTCAAGTTTATGTGCAATATATTCCCGATGTTACTGATAAAACATGGAAAAAGCTGAAGTGGGTGTCTCTTTTTTTTGTTTGTTTAGTTTTTGAGGTATCATGGTTACACTGTTTTAAAAAATGACATTCAAACAAAATGATTTGAAAAAATTGCCAAGAAGACAACACTTTCCACTTCCAATGTTGTAAATCACTAACATTATTTTCAAAACTTCATATTAATTTAGTCCTTTATTATAAATTTAATGTACATCAAATGTCTTTACAGTCAGGCAAACTTACCTATTTATCTGACATATCAACAGTCAGTTACACATCAAAATGATGGGAGAATAGGGAAAGACAGAATACAGAAGAAGAGTTTGGACAGCCATAACAAGCTCATCAAAAGTAGCTTTAAACCCTCTAGCATTAAGGTAAAACTCCATAAAACAAAACAAGGGATAGCTGTCACAGAGGCATCCCTCGGATGGCAATAACAAGCCAGAAGTGTGTTTATAAATGTTAACTAATGTAGCATTTCAATGTTGTTTTATCCAGTGTTCTTGCATGACACTCAATGCTTTTCAGTCAAATGCATTCCTATAGGTATGACATCATGAAAAGCAAATGCCCCACTGTCTTGCTGTGACTCGTACCTCATCTCCTCCAGCCAGAGTTTAGCTGAACCCGTCCTCAAGACAACCTAACCTGCTCACACAAATGATAATCACCTCATCTAAACCTTTCTGTTGCTTGAGGTTTTATGTTGATATGAATAAGGAGCTTTACAATCAGCTAACACAAAAGCAGTTTTTCTGTTCACATTTTACAAAATACTGCGAGCTAATTGGTTTTTCATTCATAAGATGTACCATTTGTGTGCGGCAATAACTTAACTAAATAACTATATATGTGTTATGCCTTTTTCTTGGCCAAAAGGCAGTGAATCGACTGATGGCAACAGAAGCCGAACTAAAGCAGTGGCTGACAGTGGAGCCAGAATGTAAGTCTTCTACTCACACTGTGACAGAAGCTGTAATGTAATAAAAGTATCTGAAGTATGAATACCACAAATCAGTATAACAGTTTTATACCACAGTTACAGTTTAATGTGTGAAAATGGTGTGACAATCATTACTGTTTTAAATCAAGATTTCATTTCAGACTTTATCAAATTGTGATTCCAGTCCTTCAAATCAAATTGAAATGGTTGTATCTGCTGTATCTAATGTTTGATGTGACAAAATTTGCATTTTAGAAACACACTTATGTATGTATTTATTTTGGTCTATCCAGTGCTGGCATCAAATTCAGAAGTTTTACTTAAAGCTGGAAAAGAGGGGGTATGTCTGTGTGTCAAATGCAACATTTCAGAATGTCTTATTGAAATTTCCTTATTTATATGCATTGCTTCAGCTATTCAATTCATTTTCCCACTTTGTTTTCCACAGATACTCAAGCTGTGCTCTGAACTTGAGATGATTGTTTCTTGCCACAAAGCAAAGAGAGACAAACTGAGAGAAACTAAAGATCTGTGCGTAACCTCTTAGTTATAGTGCCGACTTAATGTCTTTCCTCAGAGCATATACAATGCTTTAAAAAAAGTGAATAGAATATATTTTTTCATTTGTTTTACTCTGTGTATTTTTCTAAAAGTTTGTTTTTCTTTCTAGTGAGCAGAAGTGGTTGGAGGAGAAGAAACAGGCGCTCATAGCTGCCAATGACCATGTCGATCGACTTCAAATGGAGAAGGGAAAGTTACCAGAGCACAGGTGAGTGTCATGGCAAAGGCACATTAACCAGAGGAGTTTAAGTTTTGAGGTGTCTCTCCACTGGAGGGCATCAAAGCATGTGAAGAGTAACAGAAATATGGCAAGAGGAAAAATAATGCAAATGTTGCTGTGTGTGTGTGTGTGTGTGTGTGTGTGTGTGTGTGTGTGTGTGTGTGTGTGTGTGTGTGTGTGTGTGTGTGTGTGTGTGTGTTTATTCCACAGTGTATTGCATGACACTAAGGTGAAAATCCAGAAAATGAAGGTCTACCAGGAAAGGTTGATGGAGTGTCTGGGGGACATTCTGGAGAAGCACGTCCCTTGCCCTCAGAACGAACCCAGTACAAACAAGAAGAAGAAGGTGCAGTGGCCTGTTCTGTGTTTGATGATTTTCCGTGCTTTTGCAGACTGTTTACACACAAAACCTGTTCTGTTACCACTCCAGTGCAGCTAACCTTCTTATGTTTTTTTCATTTTCAGAGCATTACCCAGGAGTTAGATGAAGACTTGATATCACTTAATGAAATTCTTGAGGTGGGTTCTGATGCACTACGTAATCAGTTTTTTCCCCCTTGCTTTTAAGTGAAAGCAGCCAATATCTGAAATCAAAAATCATAATCCAAAAATTTGCATTCATGTAATGTGTAAAGTTACATGTGGAGACTTGAAGCAAAATTGCTTGACATATTTATTTTTTGCGATTTGGCGGCCCTACAGTTTCCAAGTGCAATTTATGTTATTGCCGTATAATAGACAGCTGTATTGTATTCAGCATGCATTTCTTATGATTACATTAATCGGATCAAAAAGTAGCGAGTCGACAGCTTTGCTAACAGCCAAACATCAAGCAAAACACGATAGATGGGAGGTAAGGTTGTCAATGTACGGAGCTTTTAATTCTTCCAGCTCTCTGTGCTGCACATTTATTATAGTCAGGTTGTTCTATACACCATTGTCATTGTTTCATTCTCAAACTTTTTTGAAAATACTTTGTTATAATATTCTGTTCGCCATGGCACATGCCATGTCTGCAAAAGCATCCAGTATTTAAGTGTGGGGCGGCACCTTTGTCATCATCTCTCTCCTAGCATTTCTTTCCAGTGTATTGTTAATTAGAGATAGACATACAAACCAAAATCTATTAAACTGTCTCTCTTTATAAGTTGTATGACCTTATACCCTTACTTAACCCCAGTCATCCTGCCTTAACCCCTGTCTCCCTCTGTCTGCTGTACCCCCACAGCTGCTCATGAACAAGGTCCTGAATACACCACACGACCCCTACGTGATGATAGACAACACATTCTGGCCACCGTACGTAGAGATGCTGCTTCGCTATGGCATTGCAGTGCGGCACCATGAGAATAACTTTAAGATCCGCCTGGAAACCTTTTGTTAAGGCAGTGGTGCATTAGGCACCTCAACCTCCACTTATCTACAAGTGTTTCTAATTTGAGTCTGTTTGTATAGTGCTATCTATCATTATGTATATAGATGTAAGCTGATTTGAAGAATAACTGATGGGAAAGCCATGAACTTGTGATTTCCTGTTGGGTGCATTATAAAATTAGTTTTTTCCCCCCCAGTTAGGCTTCACATAAGTATTTTTTAAAAGCTGTTTTGCATGTACAGAGTAACCATGGGTCCTTTTAAAATGTCAGAAGACCTACATTTATGTTTTGAAAGTATTTTAGTATAAGAAATACATGTTGACCTTTTTCTGATGAAGCACTTCATGTCATATCATTTTAATACTCAATAGGGTTGAAAGTCTTAATTACATATTTCCTTTCATCCTATTTTCATAGCTATTTCAATGGCCAGGTTTAATCAGCAATGAACAATGCATTGTATCTAGAAGTCTTTACATTTGGTTTCATTTAAAGTTCAAAGTGCATTGTGACTTTCTGAGCCTTCGCATACCCCAGTGGTGTACTGTATGTATGTAGATTTTGTGTATTTGTTTGTTTGTATATATTTTCTTGGTTAATAAATTTGGGTACTGCAGATGTGGTGTTGTGTTCAGGAATCTATTTTTTACATATAATCATCGTTCATTGATTATCTTCTCATTATTGATGTGACAACCAGTAGGCATCTTTACAGTCAAAAATAGTAATGGTAGCTGGTAACATTTAGTAGAGATAATGCATTTTTTTAAATGAAAAGGTGAAACTTATTATTATTAAATTATTCTTAATTCTTTGTGCGTCAAATGACGTCAGAACAGTCGTCCAATCCGGTGTATCCGCCGCGTCAGCTTTAGAATTCCTGTGGGCGGAGAGAGGATTCCGGTTCCGGGTGTTTTCATTTCCCCACACGGAGGTTTTCATCTCTCTGATTATGGTCTTTTATCAGAAAATTATTTTGATTCACGACTGATTAAAGTAGAATTATTTTTCATTAAGGAAGTCCGACTAAAGCCGCGAGTATGGCGACCCGCTCGGAGAGAGAGAAGGCTCAGAAACTCAATGAGCAGCACCAGGCCATCCTGTCCAAAATGCTGAGAGAGGAAGACAACAAGTACTGCGCCGACTGCGAGGCAAAAGGTGCGACATTTACACTACCGAGAAATGTAGTTACCATTTTTACTCAGAATTCGCTGCTAACGCTAATTAATAATGTAGCATATATGCTTTGGTTAGCTTAGCTAAGCTAACTCGCTAGTGTGTAGCCTTCTCAGGCTAGTCAGCTGACATATCTTCCCCTGAAGCTAAAGTAAGTGGCTAACAAGCAAGCCACAGCTCCCATAGTGCATCTCTCTTAACGCCGCCTTTAGCCCCTCTGTGAGGTTTTGCAAGCGTTTAACTTAAACTGTGGCAGGTTCTTCCGACGGAACTTGACTCTTATGTTCATGTTAGGTCACTGGTAAAGAATGCAGGGCTTGTTTTTTGGCACTTAAAGTACTACAAGATCGTGCATGTTCATATTTAAATCCCAACCTTGTTTTTGCTTTGTCAGGTCCAAGATGGGCTTCCTGGAATCTGGGAGTATTTATCTGCATCCGGTGTGCAGGCATCCACAGGAACCTTGGAGTACACATATCCAGGGTCAAATCAGTCAACCTGGACCAATGGACCTCAGAACAAATCCAGGTACTGTTTTGTTCTTTGTGTACTTTGGTTCAATTACAGAATAATATGGCTTTCATCACCTGGACACTATATCAGTATGTTGGTGAGACACTATTGCAAATAATATATTTGTTGTATGGGACATGAGGTGATTGATTTCATCATCCTTTTACCTGGGCATATCTGTCCTCTATTGTAAGGCAGGCTTTTCGTTTTAATGCCTCGGATTCGAGACATTATTGCATTTTTTTTCCATTATAAAGGGGTGCACTCAATAAACTTGGCTGACTTGCGAGACACGGATTGAAAACTGAATGGTTATATTCTGTGCAGCAGAGGTCACATAGCTCCAAACATGTAGTCTCCACTCTCAGTGTGGGTAAAGCTTCAAACATACAGGATCTGTCACTTCCCATAATGCTAATTGATAGGGTCTGTCAGTATGCTACATTTATGTCATTTTGAAGTTACCATAATTACCAGTTTTCAACCTGCAAATGAATGATGTTATTGTTAACTTAAACATCCATGTCATAATTACAACAGGAAAACACTTGTTGGAAATCTCCAATATATGTGACTTGGCTATTTTTAATACAAAAGTTCCTTTTGGCTTTCTATTAAAGATGTAAGCCTTCTTTAAACCCAAGCCAAGATAACCCTGATGCCATCGCCAGGGTTATTTTCTCATACATGAGAAAGAAGAAGGCATTATACCACTGTTTTCACAGGCTGAGTGCATGATGAGCAAACTAATTGTCACGTGTAAAATTCAATCGAGTGCCCCTTGAAATATTTCAGCATGCATAAATATTTCAGCATGCATATATAAACAGCTTCTGTTTTCTATTTACATCTCTGTCCTTCCTTTTTTTTCCAGAGTATACAGGATATGGGTAACACCAATGCCAGGCGGCTTTATGAGGCCAACCTTCCAGAAGGCTTCAGAAGACCTCAAACAGACCAGTATCCTTCACTATCAGCAGACACCTAAAAGAACTTAAACGTGTTGTACTTTATATACTGAAGCAATTAATATTTGCTGCCTGATTTTGGCTGGACCAGCCCTAGGACCTAGAAACTCTGTCGCTCTGTCACTGAGTGATGAAGTTCTGCTATTGGCTGGAGTGAGTGTGATAAAGTCACTGTTGGTGTTTCCCCATTGGCCACTGCCCTTTCAAAATGTATTAGCGTATCATTCATCAATTAACTTAGCAGCTAGGGCAAAGGTGTGTGTGTGTGTGTGTGTGTGTGTGTGTGTGTGTGTGTGTGTGTGTGTGTGTGTGTGTGTGTGTGTGTGTGTGTGTAGGGGTAGGGAAATCAAAATTGATCAGAATCCGATCATTTTTATTTTATATAATTTATAATATGTTTTCTATATCGCGTATAATAGATTACCAGAGGGGTTTTAGCCAAATTCGCTTGTGGCCCACAGAGCTCCGCGGCGCAGCATGTGCTGCATCAACAGCACAATTGCTTTAAATGGGCACCGAAAGAAAGCAGGCGGCATTTCAGTTTCCGGCGGAGATATTAACATCGGTGCACCAAAGTGAGCAGAGATGGCAGTAAATGGACAGTGAAGGTTTCAGTTTGGCCATGAATAAATGCTGCAGCATTTGACCAACATTTGAGGCTGTGGTTCATATTTGTCATAGGATGAAACCCAGTCTGGTCTGTTTAAACAAAGTAATATTAATTACACAATAACACTTTAGATGAATAATCCAGAACAATAACTTGTTGAATATAACATGATTACATTGAAAAGCAGTCATCAATTATTTGTCTCAAACATATCTTGTCCATGTGATGTGATTATACTACTTCAGTACACAACAAACACATATTACTGGGACCACTACAGATGAACATTTAATATCTATATTCACATTATAGACACCACCACTGACTATCCCGTTAACAATTTGGCCAGAATTAAGTACATTGACCATACATGTTCAGCCATATACTGGGTTTTGACCTCCTTGTTTTCTTAACTCTGACCTAAGAACTGTGGAATTCTTCATCAGGGATAAATATGAGAAGAAGAAATACTACAGCAAGAATGTGACCAATGGGAGCAGTGTATGTATCAGTTTCTTATAATGTAAAGCTACAAACTTTTAAAAGTAGTGTGCACACTTTTACAGACAAGTGGTTTAAACTGGCAACAGTTTTCTGTTCATCTTAAGTTTCTGGGGTTTTTTTTCAGCCAAAAGATGGTAAGAAAGAGAGGGAGCCAGACAGAGGGAGCAAGGTGTCATCCTACACCAAGGTAAGTATCTCACACACATTCCTTTGTGAGTAGAGCTGTATAACGTGCTCGTCAGCATTGCTGTTGTCCCATATGGAGTTTGCCCTACTTACTTTATGTATTTTAACTACTTAAATAAAGAGTGAAGAGTCCAGGCCAGTTCCCAAAATCAGCCCCGCTAAGACTTCAGAACCCTCTGTGAACCTACTAGGCCTTGGTGAGTATCTCTGCGCTTCTTGTGTTATTGGAAAATAAAAATAAAAATCTTCTGAAATGTGCCATATGAATGTGCTGGCTAAGATATTTCTAGAAGCCGGCTAAATATGGTTTCAGCTTGTAATTGTTTTCCTTTTATTGCCAGTTAAACAGATCTAATAAATGATTGGATGACTATAAACTCATTGAGCCGGGAGTTTGGAGGTTTTTATGGGTTTACGGTGCTGTGTAATTTTAGATTACTGATATTTAGTATGTATTTAAGTTTACTGCATATGATGAGTTGCCTATAACTCTTGCTTGGTGTAGCATGCTGACGCTGCAGCATGTCATGGCTGTGATTGTATACTTGACGTCCCCCACAGCAAGGGATAACTGCCCTGAACCGAGACATTGTGGTCCTTCAAGGCGCCGGGCCAAACCATCACTGTCTCCGTTTTGTGTCGTCGCAGTAAACTTGTTGGCTCGATGTGTAATAATGAAACAGTGGGCAGCACACAGACCAGTCTCTGATCTGCTATGCTCTCTATCAGAAATGTGATGAAGTTTTTTCGTTTTTAAAAAGTTGTTATTAAAGGTGCACTAGTGAGTACCTGCATGACGTCACTGCTGTTGACGTTCCAAGTAAATACCAAACAAAACAGAGCAAGCTCGCCCCTCCTCCCATGTTTCCGTAACTGTCATGACTAACTGCCTAACTGTCACTAACCCCCACCCACTCCCCCAGCCATCTTGTCGGTGATTGGCTGGAGTGGTTTGTTGTATTTTGGTGCACAGCCTGTGCCTCCAGTGTTTGTTTGACATTTACGACCCCTGTGTTGTCTCCCGAGACCGGGCTTTTTCACAGTGTATTCAGGGGGCAGGCTGCTGAAACCATGCAGGAACTCATAGTGCACCTTTAATGCAAACTAACATTCTCCTGCTGCTCTACATTAAAGCCTTTGAACCAGTAAGCCACTGAAAGGCTTTTTTTGTGAGTTAGTCAGAGGAAGCACTAAAGCTGCTGACTCAGTCACCGAGGTTTGCGACTAACTATTAACTTCCTGTTTTTTACATCTAGATTTGGATCTTTTTTCTTTCTTTCAGTATTACAAGGGGTAAACAGGAGAACACTATTCACTGAATTGGTTAGATAGGACAGGCAAGTTTGACACATGAAAGGACACGCTGATCACGCTGATCACCCTGATCAGTTGCTCACGACACAAGTATGCCAACCATATTTCCATATGGTTTCCTAATGGGTCCAGTGCTGCATCAGTGGCAGCAGGTCTTACAAGGGGCAGTTATGTGGATATTTCTGTCTTGATGTACAGGCAGTTGTGTTTCAATTTAAAATGTGGTGTTTTCTCATGGTCAAATGTTGGACTAGAACTACAAGTGATTAATTATCTATGAATTGGTATACTTGTCCATTTATCTTGTCAATGAGATAGCTCTGACAGTAGTGACTGAATGTGGATTGATACCTAGGAATAATGTGCGTTATCACTTCATTAGAGCAATTTCATTTATGAGATGACATGTTTATGCTACTGATTGACTTGGAGGGCCGTTGCATTATTTGGATGGCATGTTTACTGTTATTTTAGTATTGTGGCCAGTTAGCTAATGAGGGTAAGCTGATTCATTTTTAATTGTACTAACCGTTATGCTTACTGTGCGGGCAGTTCCGCAGCTGTGGGAGGGCATTGCAGTTAAATAAATACTAAGACCACCCATATTCTTACATTAGCAAACATCAGCTCTGTTTGTTCCGCACCACTTTTCACAGCAATTACATATTGTATTTGGGTGTTATTTATGATCTTTTATAAAGTGGTTAGTGAATTCAGGCATTGGTAAGTGATCATCGTCACCAGTGAGTTATGCTGTTTTGTGTTAAAATAGTCTCACAGTGTTGTTCTCTTAAGCTTATATTCCAACTGTAAAAACATTTTTTACCTTTCTGTCACAGACGTACCGGCAGCTGCATCAACTAATAATGGTAGCACAAGCACAAGCCAGAACAACAATGACCTGGATATATTCGGCCCTATGGTATCCAACCCTCTCCCCGTGTCCTCATCCGCAGCTCAGTTTTCTCAGGTAAAATCCAGCAACAATTCCCCAGTCTAGAGTTAGTGCTATTTTCTGAATATTGCTCAGGAGAGCTTAACAGTACTGGTTGTCTAGATGCAAAACTGAAATTAAGTGTGCAGTAGAAAATAAAAAAGTTAAATGATAACTACCAGCATCAATAGCCCACAAGACAGCAACACCAATACTCAGAGACCGAAAAAGAGGGCCAGACAGAAAATGAACGCAGCTAATGAGGCAATCATTTGGCTAAACATTTAAATAGGGCTGCAACCAATGAATATATATATATATATATATATATATATATATATATATATATATATATATATATATATATATATATATATACATTCTTTCATTAGTGGATTATTCATTAGTTATTTCTTTCTGTTTAATCATTCAATAAAAATGGTGATAAATGTCCATCATCAAGGTTTAAAATCCCATGGTGATGTTTTCTGGGAGTTTGGTTTGTCCGACCAATATAAACCCAGAGATGGAAACCATTAAGCAACATTTGTGTTATTCAGAGTATATACTCGTGATATCACTTTGTTCTTGCTGTGTCACGGCACAGGTAGTAATGGTACAATGACTTGTTGTTAGGTCTAGGGAGTTTAATTACTACCAATCCCAATGGCTGTACCAGCTACTAGCAGCCTACAAACAGGCCACAACTGAAATATGAGCCATTGTTATGCAGGACAGGCAATTATCACTCAAATGGATAAACACGGAAACCATTCTGTCAAATGTGGCGAACAACAGCCGATGGCTGTTCACCAGTATGCCAACCAGGTCATAAACTTTAATTAAATGTAATTTAATTTAACTATGGAGCCTTTGTTGGTGATGCTTTGTTGGTTAATTTGAAACCTGTTGGGTCAGTGTATGCTTTGGTCATTCGATTTTCATTTCATATACAGAAATTAAAAAAACACAGAGAATGGTTATTTGATTTTCGTCATTTTTTCCTTTTCATGGTCAAAAGTGGATGAGAGAAATTTAAAATATGCTTTGATATTCATTTTCTATTTCATATAACAAAAATAAAATCACTCAAATAGAAATGAAAAAAGGCCTGTTTTTTATATTCTGAGACGGGATGTTGTCATTTCCAAGGCAAGAGCGCCAGTGAGTGTACCAGTGTTCAGCACAGGCAAGACTTTGGGTTCCTACTCTAATGTGATCTTAGACATGGCGAAAAAAAAGTCCTGTCATGTGTAGAAATCTCGGTGCGCATATCACAGGGCAGTGGGGGTGCAAGAGAATGTTCTGCAAGAAATGTGAGGAGCTGAAATTGGCTCAAACATGATGTGACCACAGACTGTAATGGACTCATCTGACACCATGCTGAAGTTAGCTTCCGCTTCAGTGTTATTCTGCAGTTGAGGGAAACCTACCCCAACTTCCTGAGCGACTGATCCTCAGTTTTTTTTGCACCTCTTTACATAAATATACATAAATTTGGCTATGAAATGCATCCTGAAATGAATAAATGAGGCAATACATATAAAGATATACATTAGTCACTGTAGTTAAATAGCCTAAATGTATGTTTAACTTTTATTTATTTCAGGGGACTTTATTTTATATGTAAGGTTCCACATTTATTTCCCTATTTCCTATTTTATCAGAATCAGTCAGCACCGGGGACCCGGGTCACAACCTGTGGTCACAACCATAGACGTAATAAATGTCTAATGCCTAAATTATGTCTATGGTCACAACGGGCTGATGGCTAGCTGCCGGAGGTCTGATCCCAGCTGGCGCTGTTGCATTGGAAATGACAACATCCGGTCTCTGAATATGAAAACAGGCCTTTTTTCGTTTCTATTTTCGAGTGATTTTATTTTTTGTTATATGAAATAGAAAATGAAAATCAAATATTTTAAATTTCTCTCATCCCCTTTTGACCATGAAAAGGAAAAAAACGCCTTGTATTAAAATTTTTCAAATTTTGTATTTTAAAACGAAAATCAAATAACCATTAGTTTTTTTGTTTTTTAATTTCTGTATTTGAAATGAAAATCGAATGACCAAAACATACACTGACCCTGTTGTATCAGGACAGCACCCAGGGAGTGAACCAGGAACCAGCAGGTGTAAAAGGACTATACATGGACTAAAAACTTTTCCTCCTGTCAGGTGAGCTCCAGTAACACGGCCAGCACTCCGACACAAGCCCCAGTAGTAGGAGCCCCGGTGGGAGGAGCCAGCTCGGGGTCAGGGCAGGGAGACCTGGACTTGTTCAGTGACAGCAGTAGCAGCACTAAAACTGAAGACATTGCCAAGAAGCCCCTGTCCAAGGACTCCATCCTCTCCCTGTATGGAACCAACAGCATGTCCCAACAGGCCCCTGCTGGTAATAACGGGAAATGCCACCTAAGGCATTTTTTTGCATTGTAATGTCTATGAGATATAATACATTTCTTATTTCTTATTCAACAAAAGAAGTCAACGTCCTCAAATGTTAAATATGATCTCAACATAAGCAGCCAAACAAGATATTTGCCTAAAATTGGCTGCAATTAAAAGATTGTTTTAAATTAAGAGCTGTCTCGTCAAAGAATAAGTAAGAAAGAAAAATTTAATATCTGGCCAGACCTGTGATTCCAGCTTTTGGTACTTGACAGAGGTGGTTTGATAGCCAACCCTAACTCCATTGTGTATGAATGTTTATTAACCCGCATAAAAATCATAGAAAAAAAGATGCTTCTCTTTATAACTACTGAACTTGCCTAAAAAACATCACATTTTTAAGCTTTCTTCAGTATCAAAGTAATCCAGTGATAGTGGATTGTACAGACATGGGTACACTGCAAACAAAAAACTGCTTATAGCTAATACGGCATACTTTTAATGGTGCTAGTTTGCCAAAATGTAAACGGATATCGGCAACGAAAAAACAGGCCTCAAGTTGTAGCCCACAACTAGAGGCTTGAGTAACATTTTTCTCTTCAAGGTAATGCTAGGACCTGTGGATGTGGTGAACTGAATCCACAAGGTGCAATTAGATACTTGCTTGTTTGTCTCCCAGAGTGTTTGTAACTTCATAACCTGACTAACAGGCTCCTTTAAACAAACACATATGCAAATATATAACATTTAACGTGAATGTGGTGTATATAGATCGGTCTGGCCAGAGGATCCCAGTTAAGGCCAAAGTGGGAAATAATGTCATGTATTGAAGTTTAGTTCTAGTCTCATAATAAAATAAAAGACACATTTTGTATGCATAACATTCTTCCCTCTGTTGTGCATGTCTTCTTCCCCCCTCAGCTGGCATGTTCATGGGCCCCTCCCAGATGCCATTTCCTGTCCAGGCCACTGGTGGCTATCAGGCCTTCCCTGGCATGGGCGCAGCCATGCCGCCTACAACCGTCATGGGTGCCATGATGGCTCAGAGCGGGGCATCCATGATGGGGCCCAGTCAGGGCATGATGGTTGGCATGACAATGCCTAATGGCTTCATGGGGAATGCGCCAGCCACTGGTGTGATGGGCATGGCACCGAGGATGATGGGACCACAGGGTGGTGCATTGCCTGCAGGCATGGTGCCTGCTCAGGGCATGTACGCCATCCAGCCTGGGCAGCAGGCTCAGTGGAACATGGGTCAGGTATGGAGAGTCATCAAGCTACTGTATGTTAACTATTGCAGCATTGGAAGAGGTTTTTTAGTTGGGTGGTGTTTATGTGTGTCTGTCAGGTGTGATTAGTTTCACATTTGA
Organism: Gymnocephalus cernua; assembly: GCA_023631565.1. Taxonomy (NCBI): domain Eukaryota; kingdom Metazoa; phylum Chordata; class Actinopteri; order Perciformes; family Percidae; genus Gymnocephalus; species Gymnocephalus cernua. The sequence continues at coordinate 32,080,006 of CM042427.1, read as the reverse complement.
CCACACCCATCTATGATGATGCAATGAACAACTGTGCATTGTGAAGTGTGTTAGAACACAGGGTGTGGACAGAACACGCAGCAGTCACCAAATGGCAGCACAAGCAGGGCTTACAAAGGTGGCCAAATAAAGGACTGTAAATGGCCAGATTGCATATTAAAAACCTAATTTTGAGTGCTGTTAATAGAATTCCACACTTTTTTTTCTTTTGTGCATTTTGTTGTGGGAACACCATAGAAAACTAAACAGAATTTAGAATTTTAAAAAAAATGTTTTTAGGGGGGAATCTCTTTGTGAAGTTCAATTTACAGTGGCCAATGAAAGTGGCAGTTTGACTAAAGTTTTGTATAATTTCCTGTTGGTATAAAACCGTTAACTACAAAAACAGTATACTATAAGGATCATTGCATAGTAAATAATGCATCAATTTGTGTGTAGTGTGGAATTTAGACACAGCAAGGGAGGGTGTAGATACTCTGTAGAGCGGCATTAATCATTCCTGACCTCCAGAGGACAGAATGGAGACACCAAAGCAAGCCAGTAAAGATTTAAGTGTTAATAATAATAATAATAACAACTTGTATTTATAGAGCGCCTTTCAAGTAACCCAAGGACACTTTACATAATCACTGTGGCTAAGCTAAAGGAGGTTGTAGGCTGTGGTAAACAGGTGGTGTTTGCAGGGAGGGTGTTCCAGAGGGATGGGGCTGCAACACTAAAGGCTCTGTCTCCAAAGGTACAGAGTCTGGTGTGGGGAATGGCGAGCAGGCCAGCGTCTGAGGACTGCAGGTTTCGGGGTGGGGTGTATGGATGGTGGTGGTCAGAGTGGTACTGTGGGGCCAGGTCATGGAGGGATTTGTAGGTGAGAAGGAGGATTTTATATGTGATGCAGGACTTGATTGGGAGCCAGTGAAGGGTGAGGGATGGGGTGATGTACTGCCAGGTCTTGGTGTGGGTGAGGACCCTCGCGGCAGAGTTTTGGACATACTGGAGCCTGTCTACGGTTTTGCTGGGGACCCCAGACAGGACTCAATCGCAGTAGTCCAAACGGGAGGTTATGAAAGCATGAATGAAGGTTTCTGTGTATGAATTAACGTTTCTGTGGTTTCCAAGTGTAGTGAGGAGGGAGTGCAGGAGGAGCTTTGGTTTAACCTCACCTTTGACTGCAAATTTTTCGAAGCATAGTTTTAACCATGTCTTGAACAGAAGAAGTTAAGTATTACAAGTTTCAAACCCTGATGTTTTGCTTAAGTTTTAATACAGAGCTCTCTTACATCCTCAGGTGAATCAGCAGATGTCAGGATTGACTCTGAACGGTGCAGGTGGCCAGATGGCCTTCGGTCAGCCTCCGTCAGCTGTGGGTGGATGGGCCGCCACTGGGTCTGGCCAGACTCTGAGCACACAGCTATGGAAGTGAGCCTTTGAGAGGGTTGATGGTCGGGCAGAGTAAGAGTCGAGGTTGCAAGAAAGTGCAAAATATATATATTGTGCTTCTCTGCATTTCACTATGAACTGATGCCCAATTCCATCGCGGACCAGCCTTCAGAACATGAAATTGTATATCCTTTTTTTTTTTTTCCTTCTCCCTTTCTCTGTCTCTCTTTCTCTCTATTGTGTGAGTGAATTGGGAGTCATACAGGATTAAGCCTGGCAGTTTCTGCCTGTCGTATGGTTTTTGATCATAACTTTTATTTTCCTTTTTTGGAAAAAATACAAGGAAATAACAGTCCCAACAAAAATGATATCGACATATCAGAAAAGCTGCAGGACCAGTTACACAAGCTTTTATTGTATCACTGTATCATTATAAGAATATAGAACATTTAAATGAATAGTATTTAACGGGAGAAGATATGACTTTCAAGTCGGTCGGTACTGCTCCCAAATGTACAGCGCTGTATAACCTTCTTTTAAAGTACTTGTGGTTCCCCTATAAAATTAAAGTGATAATAAATGACTTGCTTTGATGCGTCTTCTGTGATTCACGTGTTACAGTTTTAAAGGCTCGAAATAGGGGAAATTTTAGGTTTGGTGTTAGACTGATTAAAGGTCATTGGAGGGCGTTAACCTACATCTTAAACATGTTAGCCATTTTTATGTTATGTTTGTGTCAACCACAACAAACTGAACAGAGGAAATGAATACCATGTTTTATTTTAATTTAATTATAAGTGCTTAACCTTGGCTGTAATTTAGACAAAGTGTTGGTGCAGTGACTGTTTTGGTGGAGAAGGTAGTTCAAACCATTGTGGGCTTCATTCAGTGAATCCTGGGATGGAAGAAAGTATTCCTGCAGAACCACAATCACATGTTTTATTTTTATTTTTTTATTTAACCTTTATATAAGCAGGTAGGTCATTGAGAACAAGTTCTCATTTGCAATGGCGACCTGGCCAAGAAAAGCATAGGCGTGCAAGACAACATACAGTTTCACGTTCAATACAATACAGGAATAGAGAATACAATAGCCTACATGAAGTACAGAATTAAGTGGGCATTACAAAGCCTGTGCTAAGTGTGGTGTAAGGATGGATATGCGAAAGTGATGAGGTAATAATGTGAATAAACATGAATAGACAGTCAAGTGCAAATTGTGGTATAGTTAGTGATGATATAACGCAATGTGTATGAAAAGACAGTCTATATGAATGCTGAAATGTGGTGAACCGTCAGTATACAGTTAGTACAAGTAGTGGTCTAGTTAGTGATGCAAAACGGTAATAACACAGTAAACATGAGAAGACAATCTATATAGAGGCTGAATGTAGTAAAGAGTCAATATACAGTTAGTGCAAATAGCGGACTAGGTAGTGATAGAACAGTAATAACACGATGTACATGAGTTGTACGTTTTTTTTAGTTACTTGTATATGTTTTTATTTGTTTTTAAGGTGTGTGGTATGTCATGTCTGTGTCTTTTTTAAATGGACCTTGAATCTGGAAATAAAATGATGATGATATGCAGACTATATACATGCTGAAATGTAGTAAAAAGTCAGTATGTATCTCATACGCAACTAAAATCAGATCTAGGTTTCTACTGAGGCACTGAAACAAACTGTATTTTGTATATTGGAAATCTAAGTAACAGATCCATTGTTAAACAGGAACAATGAGTAGGAGCTATTCCTCTTCTTCAGATCAAAACATCCGCTTTTAGAAAGTGGTGGAAAAAAACTCCTTTCCCTAAATAATGTTTAAACTTGCAGAATGCAGAAGGTATTGGTTTATGAAAAAGGTCTATAGATAACAAAATATAATTGTGAGAACAAATGCACAAAGAAGTAAAAACAACATGAAAGGAACTGTCTTAATTTGACATTGGGCCATTGCGAGCCACAAGGAGAGCCTCATTCAAAACTCCACATCAAAATACTTCCGTTTTAATGTTTTGAAGATCGAGATGGAAATACTTGTCGAATGTACAGCTTTTATTCGATTTATTCGTCGACTCACTGTTCACGTTTATGTAGCTTTTATGCCTGGTATAGTCCATTAGTTCTCCTGCCCTCTAGATGGCGGTATTGTTGCATGGAAATCACAGCATGAACATGTTCACACAGAATTGTTTTTGCAGAACTTGCTCTTTAAAAGGTTTAGTGCGCCCAAACTACAACCCGACCCCGCAAACCATCAAAGATAGTCGCTGCAGGCAGTACTCATAAATCTGAGAAGTTTTTATGCTGTGTCACTCAATTGTCTGCCTAGAGAACAGAGTGAAAGAAACTGACTTTTAGGGTCAACTGCTTGTTCATTGTGTACTTGTGTGGTGTAATCTACTATCATTGTTGCCCCTGCTAGCAATGCCAAAACAATTAGCCTCTCAAACAAGTTTGATGTTTTTGCAAGGCAAAGCAAAGCAATAGATCACCATATATAAACATTCACATCATGCAAAACATATGGAAACAAGACCTCACAACCCAGTCTGTGTGCTAACATGATCACACAGCTCCATAGTTGAGTCAGATTTTGTGCTATAAACAAAAGATTATCAACTACAAATAATATATATTTTTTAAATATAGCAGTCCTCAGGTGTCTACAAAAAACTTTGCTGGATGTTTCCATCAAACTGACACATTAGCAAAGTATGAATTGCCAAAATACTGAGAAAGTAAGTCTGCTGATTTATGATGTTCATTTTGAAAAGTGCTGATTTCTGACATGGTAAATGGCTGTGTGGTTTTGGCTATAACAAGGTACAGCAATTGTTGTTTTCTATTGGTTTGCAAATGAGTCTATCTATCTATCTATCTATCTATAGTTAGTTAGTTAGTTATTAAAAGTAGTCTCTCTTGTTAAAACACTCATTATTTAATGTACAGGAAGCCAGCACATGGTGGCAGTAGTGCAGTACCTTTTATAAGAAAAGGGAGTTGCCCAGTTCAGTCTGGGGCCAAAATGACCTACATTTAAATATGCTGTCTTAGTGCCAATATGCACATAGGCCACTATATTTTTTATTTCTGTCTTATTTATTTGTATGTAATTTGTAGTTGACCTGATAATATTTATTCACTTATAGGCTACATTTAACTTATTGCTGAACCTTTCCACATTCCACTGTGGTTATAAAGTGCTACATGCAAAGCATCAAGTTTATTATTACTACTGCCTTTTTTATGGCTGGTGCGATGAATACACTTTTGTTAAAGTTTATTGTGAGCCTTCAAGGCACACTCACACAAACTTACAGAATTTGGAAAATCAGAGTCATGCACTACAGTAGGTGTTTACAGTCAGTAGCAGTTTTGTAGGGAAAATGTGCCTCACTCTGCCTTTGAGCAGTTTTGATCAGTAGTTCTTTCACTGGGTATTTACTCTCTGAGTTTTGTGTATCCTAATAGAGATTTCAACAGAATGTATTTCTTAAACACATACTATCTGTAGGTTTGGGTTTCTCCACCCAGTGCATGCTGGGATATGCTCCAGTACGTACACACGCACCCAGCCCATGGGAAGCTTTAAGAGTAAATGTGGTCACTTTTACAGTCATAACAGAAAAATGCAAGAGGATCAAACTTTTTTGTATAAACTCACTCTTTTGTGATAGCATGCATTGTCTATAGAATGCTACTAAAGCTGCACTGTAAGTACTGTAAGCCCTGCCCAAGTAGTTCCGTCCTGGTCTTCAGGATTTTGCAATTGTATGTAAGGTGTGGCTCCTTAAACCAACCCTACCTGTTAAACTTCCACCTTTCAGCCATCCTGTACCTTTGAATCAAAGCTAAAAAAAAAAAAAAAAGAAGACAATACTCAAAGTCAGTGTCTGTGTTTTAATGGTGGGAATGGAATGACAGGAGATCCAAACTCACAGCCATGCAAATGGATGAAAAATCACATCTATCTCATGCTTGGCAGGGCCTGAAAGGTCCTGAAGTGTATTTGGTTTTGTTCCACTCTCCCTCTCAACTGTTCCTACGCCTCGCCGCAGCTCGGGCACAGTTTGAAAACTTTCACAGTAAGGTCTGATGCCATACAGAGTGTTAGACCCTTAGCAAAGAGGTTCGGCATTCCTCTCAGCTTGTGTGTCAAACCTAACACTGCTCCAGAATAGAGTCCGCCAGGCGAGTGAAGAATGTTCCTTCTTTCCGCAGCCCCTTAATGGACTTTTTGACCCTGAGACATCAACATTCCTACTGATACGGACGTCAGCCTCTGGTTTAACCACTGCAGACATGGCTAATACTTAACTAAACACTTCATTGGTATAAAAAACCTAATGCGATTTGGTAAAAGTTCACATTGAAATACAGCAGGCCCACATTCAAGTGATTTTTTTTCTGATTAGACTTTTGACATTCTTTAATTAAACCAATCAATAATGTATTACTGTAAAGAAATAGAAACATTTTTTGAAATATGATTCAATTTCTTGCAGAGTGTTCAATGAGAAGATTGATACCACTCTTCAAAGTGGTGCCAATCTTCTCAAGAAAGCCAGTACTTCCCAAAATGTCAAACTATTATTTTAATCATTCTGCTAGCTTACTGCACTAAATAAATTGTTTAAAATCATACTGTGTGACTTACAGCTTGCAGTCTAGGGATTTAGTTGCAGGACAGGGAAATGTTACACACATTGTGGGAAAGCCCACAACAGTGCTTCAACAGTTTCAATAGAAAGCAGAAAACTGAAAGAATCCAAATTATTTTGAACTTGTCATCAATTAAACTGAATTGAACTCTCTAAATGTCAAGCATTTCATGACATCAAGGGAGTAACATCTTCTTTTCCTCTCTGATCTCACTCTCTGCTAGCCTCAGGCTAGCCTTGGATGGCAGACAACTATGAAAATACAGAAATTACTGTTGGCAACTTGGCGCCGCTTCCTATCCTATCCTTTGTGCAGCCACGTGCAGACAGTCTGCCCATTCATGTTCTAAGTAATAACCTAACCACATAGCGTCGGCATCTTGCTTTCTTGTCTGTCTTACCCTGATCTCCTTATCAATTGAATCCATCATTAACACAAATTTCCTAACAGTTTATTTCTTTATGACAGCTTACGCCCAGAGGCTCCACAACACATTGAAGCAAATCCTTCAAGTGCTCCGACTTCCAGTTTTGTGGGCAAGGTGGTGGTTAATCAAAGGATAGTGGTGACAATGCAGTATTGGTGCTTTTAAAATCCACCAGTTCCTTAAGTTTGTCCACCACCCAAATAGACTGAGATGATTAAAGGGTTGTAGCTCTGCAGGTCATTGTCAGTTTACAGGGGGTTATGTGCAGGACTATTTCTCGCCCACAAATTGTTATTTTACACATGAGATACCATGTGTTAGTATGTGGATTCTTTTCACCTTTGGACAGATCCAAGCTAGCACTTCCATGCAGTTAATTATTGAACCCAAATCATCTGAATCAACCAAGAGTCCTTCATAAATACTAAACTGTTCTTTTAACCTGTTCATTATGATAAGCAACATTAGATGCTCATTTTCTGATGCATGTAATATAATCAGTATCCAAATACTGGCTTAAAACTTAATAAGGATTTGTTTTTTATAATGAACATTGATATGCATATTAGGATAACTTTAGTATTTGTACTGTATCTCCAACAGAGAGAACTGAAATAAAATACCACCATGGCACATTTTAAACATAGGAAAAGACTTAAAAAGACAACAACAAAAATCTAAATACATCGAAAATTTCATGAAGTGACACCATGGAAGAACTCATGAGGTTTATTGCTTGGCAATGGCTCTCGACAAGCCCACTGCGTTAAACACTGATCTGGGGAGAAGCTCTTTTTTATGACCTCTGCTTTGGATTTTCATGTGAAATTACAAGCATAACTGGAAGGGCTTTGTTATCAACAATTATTATAACAGTGTGGAGGAGACACTGATGTGCAACAAAATGGGTCCAAATAAGGGTGAATGAAGCTCCTCAGAGGAGGTTGGATTTTGCAATTTGATCCTCTATAATCTCTCTCCTCTCCAAAACCAACATTACACCATCATTTGAGAATGTTGACCTCTTCACAGGATCATTGTAATTCCAGAGGCTGTAACTGCTGACCTGTAGAGAGTGCAAAGGCTCAAATGCTACTTTCACCCCCTCTCTGCCTCTCTCTTCCACACACAATCACACACCACACCAACATAACAATTTCCTGCCTCTCTTTCACACAAAACATACATTAAATCACCATCATCCGAGGTGCCTCACCCTTCACGATACTTTATCATAACAGCTCATTAGTCATTTGCAATCAACCACCATTCACAAGAGAGGCCAAAGTGCAGTACTGATAACACCTGTTTCCACAATGACTCTCTTTGTTCTGTTAGTCAGTATTTGCATTGCCACTCAACATTTCTGTCCTGAGCTGTGTGTGTTCTTGTTACTAGGTGACATGAGTTACACAGACTTCATGTAACACTGTGTTGAAAGCCTCCAGGGCAAAGATTAGTCAACCTTTTGGGTGTGTCTTGTTTAAAAAACCTCTCCAGGCAAAGCTCAGGGTCATTCACTTTATTTGGTCACATAACTTGCACTTTTCTTCAATTTTTATTGCTTTGTTTGAGTTCTGAGAGCATCAAGTTCAACATGGCTCTTTCTGAGCGGTCTTTTCTCTAAATCCTAATGCTTTCCACACTGGGGCTGTTAACCATTGTTCACCCTTTCCTGACAACATCCCTGTTACGTAACACAGATTTCCGTAACTCTATATCCCACCTCCCAGAACGTAATGCAGTTGCCATGGCGACTGCATAAACAGAGCAGTGTTATTAAAAGACCTGTAGACTGTCCGTTATTCTGAAAGACCAGTAAAGTCACAAAACAACATAAGTTGTATTTACCAGCAGATTTATTTTTCAGACAGATCACACACAAACTCACACACACGCACACACACAATGATTTCTTCTAAAGCAAACTAAATGCAAATGTTGTAAACATTAACACGGGGTTACTTTCAACAGTTTTCTCCAGTACAGTTTCACTCATCTGTTTAACAGATTTTATTAGTTGAAGTATGTGTGTGTGTCTGTGTGTGAATGTGTGCGTCTGAGAACAGCTTGTCCTGCCAGTTGCACCTCCTAGCTGGAACTGCGTACAGTGGTGGTTGTGACTGTGGTCTTTGAGCCCCCTGTAAAAAAGAAGGAAAAAACTCATGATGGCAGTGCTTCAAGCTTGTATAACACTGACTGTACTGTTGTTATGTAATAACTTGTTAAAAGAGACGTTGCTTACCTGTAGCAATAGGTCTAGAATGAGAGAGAGAGAGAAGAGAAGTAGAGGCAAACAGTGAGTGAAGTGGGCATGTGCATTCTTTTTTACATAAATTGGTGCATTTCCAGTCTAAATGGTCTCATAAGTCCTTGCTCCTGTATCATTGCATCTACCTGGACTCCTCTGTTTCCAGCAGGCTCCTGTAGGTTGCGATCTCCTGCTCCAGCCTGGTCTTGATGTCCAGCAGCATCTTGTAGTCCTGGCCCTGCTGTTCGATGCTCGAGCGCACGTTGCCTAATTCATTTTCAAGCATGTTGATTGTGTCTTGGAAGGCGCCGAGCATGGCACTGTAACGAGCTTCTGTCTCTCCCAGTGTGTTCTCCAGAGCCCCTTTCTGTTAGAGAGGAAAAAAGAAGGGGAGCTGACTTCATGCACACAAATTGGGACTTTTGGAACTTGCAAACCAGTTTCCTGTAAATCTTTTGTGACAATAGGAAGGTAAAGTCAGTAACCACCAACCACGCCCTGGATTATAAATGTCAGACAGACACAAAAGTATGTCTGTATTTCTATAGCATTTTCCCTTTTATGAAGAAGTGATTAGCAGAAGAATATGTATACGGTTTTGAATGCTTGTGTCTTTTAGCTGCTCCTCTATTGTTACACAGGAGCAGTATGCTGTTCTTGAAGGGAGTGTTAAACGATTTACTCCAGCTGGGCACAGATTGTCATCCAGTTCAGCATTCCTTTAGCTTTCTTCAAGCTCTTCCAGTCTTCCAGAAGTTGAGCAGATGTCTGTGAAATGTTTTCCTCAGCAAGAGCTCTCCCTCCCTTCTCCACAGTTCCATCACTCTTATCTCTCTCTCCCTCCCTTCGTTCTTTCAACAAAGCCTCTTTTCTGTTACCCTCCCTTCTGCTCTTTCTCCCTCTATCACTGTCTGTTTTTCCATTTCACATGACAAGAAAGCGATCTGGGATTTTTGCTCATATAAGGCAAGATCAGTGAGATGGGAACAGATGTTTTGGGTTTTTTTTCCCTCACCATGCTGAGCTGAGACTGCAGCTCAATCTCCAGGCCCTGCATTGTGCGCCGCAGGTCACCGATCTCTGTCTTGGTCGTCTGGATTATCTCTGTGCTGACGGCCACCTCCTTGGACAGGGTTACCGACTAGAGCAAGAAACAAAGAAACAGTTGTGAAGACTTGTTGATTACTCCTCTGAGTTTCACAGAAGATTATGTTTAATTACAGGTTAGACTCTTGAGGGAGTGAACCCAGTCATTTGCAGTGTGTGGGATGTGATTGTTTATGGAAGTCTATTCACCTTCTCATTAAACCAGGACTCCTGGTCGCGACGATGTTTGTCAGTGATGGCTTCGTACTGGGCGCGGATCTCGGTCAGGACTTTGTTGAGGTCTGCCTGGGGCGCGGCATCCACCTCCACGTTGACTGTGCCAGTAAGCTGAGAGCGCATTGCTGCCAGCTCCTAAATGATCAGGTGGGGAAAGAAGTCAGATATGAGATCTATTGGCAAAGTTTCAAACTGTTCTACAGCTGTGATGAAGCATGCTCCTGTAGTCACAGCGAGCAGTAATCATGATAGCTAGAAGATGTGCATCATTCACCTCTGCATGATTCTTCTTGAGGTATGCCAGCTCATCCTGCAGGCCCTCGATCTGCATTTCCAGGTCAGCCTTGGTCAGGGTGGTCTGGTCCAGCAGACGGCGCAGGTTGGCGATGTCAGCCTCAACTGACTGGCGCATCATCAGCTCATGGTCGAATCTAATTTGTTTTTGAGAGTAGAGATCACCGATATGAGACAACTACAACTCTTGAGCATTTTTGTTTGACATTAACACAATGAACATAGGTCCACAGAAGTGTGAAGATTCATGCTTACTTGGTTTTGAAGTCATCAGCAGCCAGTTTGGAGTTGTCAATCTGGAGCAGAATGTTGGCATTGCCGATGGTGGCGCCGGCAATCTTTAGAAAAGAAGGACAATGGGAGTTGGTCAGAAGGCAAACTCAATTGAATAGTTCATTGTGCAGTTCAAACAGTGGCATAGCCTTGTTTACTCTAGATTTACACACTAATCAGTTAACTTCTCATGCAGTGCTTCTCAGCTGCATCACAAGCATCACCCTTTGAAGTCATATTGCCATGCACAGTATTCCCCTAAACACTTGACAACCTTTTCTTGTTTATTTTGAGCTTTCAGAAATCACACATTGTTACTTTTCCATCAAAAGACCAAGGATTCAGGAGCATAAGGGATCATGTAGACTGTACTTATATCTCTGCCCTTTTAAAACCTTCCCTTAATAATCATTAACAGCACAGCAAACATTTGACTTGTCTGGTATTACACACTATACCTTGTCCTTCAGGTCATTGATAATGGCCCAGTATTTGCTGTAGTCTCTCTCTGCTGCAGGCCCCTTCTGCTCGTAGTACTCTCTGATCTGCACCTCCAGCTTGGCGTTGGCCGCCTCCAGAGAGCGGACCTTGTCCAGGTAGGAAGCCAGACGGTCGTTCAGGTTTTGCATGGTGGCCTTCTCGTTCAGGTGCACGGAGCTCTGATCCAGGGCGTTGGACAGGTCGAATCCGCCGCTGCCATACCCCATGCCGCCCCCCATGCCACCTCCCATGCCACCTCCATACCCGGAGGAGACAGTGCGCACGCTGGTAGAGGAGATGCGTGGGCCACTTCTGAAGCTGAGTCCTGACACGCTGTGAGCCTTGTGGGGAGCAGCACTTGATGTGTAGCTGCGGCTCTGCCTGGTGATCATGGAGGGACCACCCATGGTGCTCTGGCTGTAATACATGATGGCTGACTGTCTGCTGGTCAAGAGAGAACACGAGGAGAGAGGGCCGTTATACAGCTGTAGACTGTAGCAGGATTGTGGAGTTTGGTAGAGGGAGGCACACTCTTGATATAGTGCTGGACCTGGGGCGGGCCTGGCTGGGAGGAGGGAGGTGGAGAGGGTAGGAGGGAGGTTTCCTTTACAGTTAAGCCACAGGCTTGGCAGAACCTTCATTTGTTTTCCTTTAAGGACAAGGATATGGCTTCTTTCCACTCCTGTGAGGACACTGTAATGGAATGTGTGTTTTTTGTGTTTTCTGTGTTTATGTGTAAGGGTTTGG
>CM042427.1:32018170-32065670 GCA_023631565.1 Gymnocephalus cernua | reverse complement strand
GTTCATGTTCTCATGGGCTCGAGACCATAGATGGGTGTTTTCACTAAAACCAACCTCATGATTCATGCACATGGTGGACTCAAATCCACCGTACAGTCTTACAAGAAACTCTTACCACTTTGTCTTTTTCATGTACTTTATTTGTGGTATCAGTGCAACCATTTTTTATATTGTAATTGCCATGTTAAATGAGTAAGACATGTAATGACTGTGTATTTACAGCTTGTCATGAGAGCTTCAAACCCAGATTAAGTTACTTTTTGGTATCTAGCTCAGCATGATTGAGAACAAAGTCTGTCATCCTGAATATTTACTCAAAGTAAACCTGCAGGACTTCCAGTAACACAAAAGCTTAAAATAAATACATAGTATCTAATACCTAATCACTGATTTAGACCGTTGAATCCTGTAATTCTTTGAGAGCTTTACTTCTAACTTTATCTGAATCTTTGAAGTGTCTCCTTTGTCCTTTGTGGGAGTTTTTGAATGCATCATTAGTAATAAACTGTATGACTCAGTAGACATACTACTCCACCCAGTGCCCCCTTCAAATCACACTGCTTACTGAAACATGTTGGGTAAAACTGAAGATAAGACCTATCGATAAACGCACTTCAACCTTTAAAAAAGGAGACAGAGCAATCGGTTGCCTTTTCCATTGACTTTTCCTTTCATGGTGCAGCTTGTTACATCTTGTGTGATGTGTATTATGTCATGATGTAATATGTTAATCACAGTGCACTCTACTGTCATTACCAGGGCAAACTTCAGAAGGAAAGAAAATGCATGTGTCTAACTTTCAAAAACACTGATTAAATATTATAATATAGTTGTGGCACTGTGAAGAAGACTCACAATGAACTGTTACAGGGAGGTCACCTCTGGCAATAACAGGTAAAAACTTCATCCATGATGTTCTGTTCCGAGTTTCCTTCTTTCGGGCTGTGAAGAATAGAGGGATGGTATGATCTATTTAATGCAAAAACAAAGCGAGCCTAGACTTAAGGAGACAACTGGGAGGTCAACTGTTCTGTTTTTTTTTTTTTACCTTAAGCAGGTCACCATAGTATCAAAATAATTCACTGTTTGTTCGCAGCATAGCAACTACGAGGATGACAGTGTGTCACTACTTGTGCTTGAGGGCAGACAAATACAGTATAGTGTTCTCGCGTCAGTTTCGTCATGCAGTGGGAATGAGAGTTTGCTGGCGTTCCCATGTCTATCACAAACTGGTCACTTCCTTTATGAAAAATTGGCACATGTCATGTCAACATGGCACTATAGTGCACCTTTGTTCTTTGTTTTAGTCGGGATAATTCACAAATTATGTATTGCAGCTGCTGATAGCACCATGAATTGCACATCAATTTAAACCGCTATCTGTCTTGTCTTCAGGCACGTTCACACAGGGGCTTGAGCACCTACCCTTTTTCCTCCTCGAGAGAAAGTGCCCTTTATTCTGGATGCATGTTTTTTTTTTTTTTATTAATGAATATAGCCTATAGAGCTGAAGATCTTTGGGTTTGATCTTAATATCTATAATTTTATAAGGGCTCAGGCTGGGCTCGGGCTTGCGCTCTGGGTTGCGCGGTAAGTGTGCGGTCAGGTGATGCATTTCGATTAGCACGAAAATGGATGCTGAGGAGGTGAAACGGAGGCTGGCCTCTGGAGGACTTATTTTATTTCTTTGTTCCAACTTCCAAGTGGCATATAGCCTACGTTAGTCATGAATAAATTATGTTAAAAAATGTATAAATGACTCATTCTTGACAAAGGCAAAAGAGCTGTGTGCATGCCATAGACTATATATTAATGGACAGCGCATGTGTGAAGTCACCCATTAGTTTCACTGGTGGTTCGATCCTCGTGTCAAAGTGTCATTGGGCAAGACACTGAACCCTGAGTTGTCGAGTTGCCGCATTTGCAGCACTTCGCTGAACCGGATGTGTTGTCCATTAATATATAGTCTATAGTCTATAGTCTATAGTCGAGCCTAACTTTTAAGGCCCAATTACAGCTCTAATAGCCTATATATCCCTTGCTTAAGAACCAACCATTCAACACAGCTTTAAGAAAATCTACTTGAGTCTTTTGAAATGTCCTGTTTCCGAAGAGACGTAATGGTGCACATAGGGGCGTTTGACTGGGGGAAGGGGACTGAGTAGATACTAGAATGAATAGCCGTGTATGCAGGGAGGTGCCCATAGAGAATCTACAGGGTCCAGAATACTGTGCTACGCCCCAGGGTGCAGCAAGAGCAGCTCTGTGCAGAGTTAGCAACTATGAATCACAGATGTGAGCCTGTAATGAAGCAACACAGTCCTTGGAGCCTCCTCTCAATGTACCACACCCCTCCACAGGCATGATCAAATCCCGCTTAACAATCAAGCATGAACGGTGCAATCACATCCCAGCATGCAATATTTCTGACAAGGAACCTGGACTGAATCATTGACTGAACATCTGCAGTGAAATGTGCTGACAGGTCAGATTACACACATCTATGTGTTCGTGTGTGTGTGTGCGCGCGCGCATGTGTGTGTGTGTGTGTGTGTGTGTGTGTGTGTGTGTGTGTGTGTGTGTGTGTGTGTGTGTGTGTGTGTGTGTGTGTGTGTGTGGGCGTGTGTATGTGTCATGGTGTGACATGTAAAGAGTCGTTATGTGGGACCAGTTTCTGCAAACATATATAGTTAAACATTCACCTGCTTATTGTATTAAATTGCTGAGCATATTGACTCTTTCATTCTTCCACTGTGGCTTGAGTAAACAAAAGCCTGTTGTGTCAATAGACCTAGCTTGGCTCATTCCGGTAGTAGAATTATAGAAGATATATTAGAAGGAAGCTTGTTCTGTCTACTTCATATGCAAACTGTTGCTTTTGCTGGACATTTATAAATCCAATACTGATGCACAATAAAGGATGTACGTGCTAAAGAAATGTGTCATGTGTAAGAAACTGCAAAGTATAATGAAACCCACACAAAGTTCATAAGTCAGACTAAAGAAAAAGAGGTAATAAGGTATTCAGGAGTTGATACAGCCCTCAGTTGACTGCAGCAGATTATCACACAGCCACACCCTTCCTGTACAACAGATGTCTGAACAGTGGAGGTGAGAAGCACAGCTGAAGTGCACCATCTAGTGAGTAGTCACTGCAAAAAAACGCTCACCGTGGAGACTGAGCATGTATTCTATGCAGGGCCACACCCAGTGGAGTTGTGAAAGTTGTGAAATGTGAGAGTTGTGAGAGTTGAAACTGCTGGCGTACCAAACTTTCTTTCCCTGAAAGCGAATTCATCAATCAGATTGTCACAGTATATACAAACGGTAAATGGGGTAAAGAGGAATATGACATTTAAACCACAACACTGTTGTGTCTAAAGAATACTATTTATACTTATTCATGCAATAATAATTAATGAATGTTACAAGACTGTGTTACAAGACATTCACTGTAACTGAATGTTCCCACAAAAAAGACGACCCACATTTTATCTCTGTGTTATACAAGGACAGACACAAAGTATGTGGCTTCACTGCACACAACCACACATGTATGCACACATGCAGTGCTCATACATAACAGCAAACAGCTGCAGAATGTGTCTGTGAGTGACTGAAGAAATCTGGAGTGTTAAAAAGAGACAATGCAGTCAATCTTCTTGTTCTTGTTCTTGTTCTTTCTCTTGGCACATACTTTTTTGTCTACTTTGATCTCTCCACTGTTCTGTTTTGAAAGAGACAGAACATGGGCATGGAGATCTGATGGGAGGTGGTGAGTTGCTGCTACAGGATTGGTCAGAGTGTAGTAACTTTTTTGGGGGGATTAGATATCTCGGGATTTTTTTCTTTTAGTTTATCTGCAAATCCCTGGATGGATTTCAACCACTGAAGGATGAATCAAACCCAGTTTGTGAAAATAACCTGCAGTGTTTTATTTCATAATAGAACTAAACACCAATGTATTACTCAGAAACTGGACAGGACTATTTTATTCCCTTGGACTGAGCTGCAGGAATGTCTCTTTCCTGGGATTTATCTGTGATTATTTTAAATCAGATCTGATAACACAATGGGATTTATTAATAATTTTATCATTCTACACTGGACCAGTGCATCTCTGAACATTGAGTAAAAAGCTGCAATCACACAGAGGGTTCATGCTCCTTGTATAGATTCACTGTCTGTATATAATAGTTATCCAACACTGTAGTTATTATTCCTTTGTCTTGCATAGAAAGTGAATACTTATATGATCAATTGTTTATTTTTTATTTTTTTTATATTCTGAGAGAATATATGTTCTCTCAGAATAATATATTGTATTTCAATTTAAAATTTTGTATTTTAAAACAAAAATCAAACAACCACTCTTTTTTTTAAATACCCGTTTTATGAAAGGAAAATCAAATGACCAAAAGATACACTGACCAATGTCTAACACCCTCATGTCTTTGTGCTGCTAAAGTGTCCTTTTGTGAGTCTGTCCTGAACATTTATAGCATTTGTCAACTGACTTTAAATTTTGGTGTTTCAAATTGGCTACTTTGCCAAAATACAAGGTCAGCTCTGTGTAATGAAATGCCCCAAAATAAATATAATATACAATTATTTTCATGAAAAGTCAACAGAGAATGTTGCTACATAAAAACACTGTATGCACAAGCATGAGTACATAAAGGAGTGTTATGACATGTGAAATGCCTTTTGCCGATGAAAATGCAAAGGGCACACAGAAGGCAGGCAGGGCAACATTTTTGTCTCCAGTGTTTGTGCAAAACAAAAGATCTTTTCTTCAGTGAGCGAAGGAAAACATTTAACAGGACTAGGGTGAAATTGAGGACGTTGTTTTGCAAGCCAATCATGTGTACTGGAGTACTAGAAAAAGGCTGAAGCTGTAAAACTTATAAGTCAAAAGAATTAACACAATAGTTAGATCCTATAGTAAAAACACATTGCTTAGATAACATTTATGCAATAGTTGTACATAATAATACAAAACCAGACTAAGCCTTGGGTGATATAATTCTGAGTCAATGCATAGTAATTATCTTATTAGTATAACATAATTGTGATTTCATAGCAGACAGTTTGACATGTCATAGCAGGAAATGCTATGGGCGTAGCATTAATCCCTGGTATGATGCATGCTGTCTAACTGGGACACTTACCTAAATGGAACGGAGCCATCTTTGATTTATTACACCTGTTTCTCACCCTCTATGACAGGTGAAAATGTCTGCTGGGAAAAAGGTATATTAGATACCATGCATCTTCATCATGTTACAGTACAAGCACCTGTCAAATGGGATTATTTTCAGCTCACAAAAGTAGTTGATTTTGCTCCTATAAATGCTAATAATTCAATATTTTGTATTTGCTACCTAATTTGCCTTCTTTGTGATAGCAACTCAGTATTAATGTGTGCAAAAATGCAGAAATGTGTGACTGGTTTGCATGTGCAAAGACTGCTATTAAAAAGGCTATATTAAAACACACCAAATCACACCCAGAAAGGAAACTTTATACAGTTACACAAAAGCTCATAGAAGATACATTAAAAGGAGCACCAGGTACTTGATAGTGAGGACTGAAGTAAGGTTAAACAAATATATACAAAGTGCTGTTTGCTTAGGTTGCAAGCTGTCTTCAAAAGTGTCTGTCCTTACTAAAAAAAGATATTTTACAGCAACAGGGACAAACGATTTTCCATAGATATTTTTTTCCTGGGTAAGATACAACACAGTCTAACATTTGAGAAAGCTGCAACTTAAAGTCAAAGACTTCAAACAGGCATCATCCCACATTTCAATCAGGAGAGACTTTGTTTGCAGATATGCATAAGAACAATATTTATTATACAACTGCATGACAAAATGTATGAGTCTTTTGGAGATTAGACTCCATCGAATTAATATTTTTTAAAGGGGTAGAGAATAGGAAACATATCCCCCGATGGAGTCTAGACGCTGGTGGCGGCGGAGAAGAGACCGGGGACCAGACCGACAAGGCAACGGAATGGCCAGCCGGGAGAATCATGAAAACTGAAACGCACAGGGAGAACATATTTAAGCAGAGCTGTAGTGCTGTGATTGGTCCTTGAATTCCATGGTCATGTCTGATTGGTTTAAGTGAAAGTATCGCTTCTAAACAGCTGATTTGATTTACGGAGAAAGAGTAATGATTGGGTTAATGACGTCTTCCTGAAAGAATTTGCGCTGTGCTTCATTAGTCATTTTACACTGAAGTAACATGTGTGACATTCATTTTCCACATTGTACAATGTTTAAAGTAATTATTGTGCAGAATGGCCCACTTTAGAATCATATTACTGAATTATAATTATAAATGCATTGTGTATTGTGTGTACATCACATTCATGTTGCAGCTGGTAAAGGTCAAGCTATTTTCAAATACCTTATATGCTGCTGGGTAGCTTAATCTACGAATGGGCAATATGGAAAAGTCAGATATCACAATATTCTTGACCGAATACCTCCATGTCGATATTGTGACAATATTGTAGGGTTGACAATTGGTGCTTCAACAAAATGTCTTCACAATTAGATTTTAGATAAATAATAATTATATTATATATAAATAATATCAATAATGTGGATATAATGACTAAGTGGTTAAAGGCAAATAATATAAAAAGTAAAAACAGTCTGGTAAGTTCAGAAAAGTACATCACTTTACTGTAATGCAAACTTTAAAACCAGGAAAAGACTAAACTTAAAGGTGCAATATGTAATATATTTACTGTCTTGAATCCAAAAATGATCACAGTATGTCATCAGATATTAAGGAAACATTCTAAGCTGAAATATTATCTTTTCTGACAACAATGCCAAATTCCGTGACGGAATGTCTGTTTGTGTTTTGGCCTGTGTTGGTATCAACTGCCCATTTTGATTGCCAGATATACCTGTAAAAAACGCTACAGCTGTAACGTTAGTACAGCCACGAAAGCAGCAAACAGGATCAACAGAGATTATACCCGACCTAAAATAACCTTGGCATGTTTCTAACAGTTGCACCACCAGAGACGTAATGAACCCCGGGTAAATATTGGAGATGTATTTGAAAGATTGAGACATCTTAGAGCCCAAAAGGAGGCGGAGTTGGCTAATTTCCTCCTGAACAGGTAAGCATTAAGCTTTAGGAACAAGGGACAGGCATTTTAAGTAATTTCAACATTTGTGTACTCACATTGAATTATATAGAGTACTCGTTTTGGTTACTCGCAAAACAACTGAGACACAGCCAGTAAAGTGATCCCGACTGGTCCTGGCTAACCCTACTAACTGCTAACGTTACCGGAGGACCAGGCAAGCGGGCCACAGCTGTCAATCGGGTGGAGAGGATGACGAGGTCATGATGTTTTAGCTGTTGTTGCAGTAATTTTAAAGCTATACTGCGTAGTTTCTGTCTCCCCCATGAGGAATTCTAAATAATGACAACAACACATGATACAAGCCTTCCATGATCGTGCGTCCCCACCCCTCCTCCACGCAGTTGCTAATATGCAAGGAGGACACGGAGGATTAAAAAAACATGATGGACTCTTCAGAAAAGGTAATTATCTTCACTCAAGCTTCTGCGCGGGAAAGTCACCGGACGCCACAATCTTCTGAGAAATACAGAGAGTTGTGTGGAGTTGATAGTCTTAATTAGCTAGTAGTCTTCATTAGCTATCAACTCATTTGGCAATGGCTTGAATGTAACAGACGTTCATTAGTATAAAAAAAGTTACGCACTAAAGCTTTAAGCCGAGATAGGGTGGTTGTCAGTTGGGTACAGAGCTTGGCGTGAGCACGGGCTTTTATGACTGTCAACATAGCCAGCATCTAACGTTAACTACTCCGCTGTGCTGTGGAGTAATGTCTGGTTATGTGAGACTAGCGTCTAGCAACATTGTTGGATGCTGTGTTCTCAACCTGGCAACCTCCGTGAACTTCGAGTCTGGGAAGGAGGGGGCGGGGGAGACGACTCTCTCCAGTATTTTGATTTTGGACTGCAGTAACTATTTTAAACTCTAGAATAAAAACATAAATTCCTTCATTAATACTTCATTAATTCATTAATTATCCCAATCTTGAACATCTGGCCCTTTATGTGACAAAAATAACTTTGGCTGTCTTAGAACTGCCTTGCACTCAACCTTGGGCCCCAAGTTTCACTGCAGTGAAATTGTCACTGGTATGTGCCATTTCTGTCACTGCTATGAGTGAATATTTTACAAGATAGCTACACATAGCAGTTTCTTCTATAGGAACGCATTATTTGAAAGTATGTGTGAGTGCCCCTAAACTTTCTTTCTAGCAACCTAACAAGGAAGGGTGCAACTACAAACTTCCAAAGGTTCAAGATAAACCCAGTATTATTCAAAAGAATGTTGTTTCATTGAGAAACGTTAAAATGTGGAATCATAGGTTCGACCTGAAAAAAAATGAGCCCCTATCCACCAGTCAGCACACCGGTGCTAATGAAGAGATTGCATAGAAGAGGAAGGGGGTAGCCTGTCAGCCACATTCTTCCCTTTCAACTACCCCTCCTAGCCCTTCCCACTTTGCTGTGCGTGGCAGCTATATAACCAAAGAAGGGGAGATGCTTTCAACTGCAGATCAACTCCAGTAATTTACCTACCTACCTGATCCAGATACAGACCTTCCAGCATGTCGTTCAGCAGCACATCCTACGGCCAGAGGACCATGAGTGTTTACGGTGGAGCAGGCGGCCGTGGCACCCGTATCTCCCCAGCCCAGCAGAGCTACGGAGCATCCTCTGGAGGCTTCAACCTGTCTGATGGCCTGGACCTCCACGTCGGAGCCAACGAGAAGGCCACCATGCAGAACCTGAACGACCGTCTGGGCTCCTACCTGGAGAAGGTGCACAACCTGGAGACGGAGAACAACAGATTGGACAAGCAGATCAGAGAGTGGTACCAGAGCAGAACTGTCATCTGCCACGACTACACCAAATACTTCGCCATCATCGACGACCTGAAGGACAAGGTGAGAGGAAGTAGACAGATCTATGTGTGTTTCTGTGTTTTCTGTTATATTCCTCTTCTCATTTTTCACTGTGAGTGTGTGGGAAGAGATAAGTATCTGTTGGTATGTAATAATTGCAAAAGGATGCAGTGTAGGTTTACTGCAGAGCGGAATATGGAATATGAGTTTATTGTACTTTTTCTGACATGTTTCCCTGTTTTTGTTTTTCTTCTCAGATTCGCGTCGCCTCCAGGCTTAATGCCAAGTCAATCCTGGACATTGACAACGCAAAACTGGCTGCTGATGATTTCAAAATGAAGTGAGTGTATCCCCTTGCCCTAATCTTGGATGTTACAAAAGCAAAACTTGACATGCACATCAAAGCTAATCTCAACAACCCACCAAACCCTCCTGTGTTCCCCCATCAGGTATGAGAACGAGTTGGCCATGAGGTTGGCTGTGGAGGCGGACATCTCTGGACTGAAGAGGGTGCTGGATGAGATGAACCTGGTCAAAATGGACCTGGAGAGTCAGTATGAGGCCCTGAAAGATGAGCTCATCATGCTCAAGAGGAATCACGAAGAGGTGAGAGTGTATACAGTAGATGAGAGAGTAGTGGTGCACCCATTTGGCACAATTTGATGATGAAGGACAACACATTAATTAACATTTCTGTAAATGTGCCAGTGTTAGCCAGCCGGCTAATTTTCAACTGTAGTCCTTTGGCCAGATGATTTTAGACCAGAGCAACAGGAAACAACAAGACATTAGACACATCAACAGTATCCCCATTCAGTATAAGAAGCCATGCAAGCATCAAAACACAGCCAAGCAACACAGACCCAAGATATCTTCTTGCACAGTTCAACCATGCAAAGCATTAGCAAGCAGTAATAAAAGGATTAAATAGGCTACATCACTCATGAGGCAGGTGTTAATACAGCACAGGTTAATAAGATGGTAAATACAAGTTAATCTTTCATACATATCCAAGGAATGCAGAGTAGGCTATATTTGACAATGGACAAGACATCAAACATGTTAGCAGCAGGTCAGCAGTGATAACAACAATAATATAAAATGACCAGGAGATTAAAAATGTTCACAAGTCTGACTTTCCAAGAGCCAGGCCTTGAGACTTTGTGTGAAGTTATGGTAGGGGGTGCAGTTTGTTGTTTCATTTGGCAGAGTGTTCCACCTATTAGAGACTCTAACAGAAAAGCATGATTGACCATTAATTAAAGCCTAATCCTAACCCTCTATTGTGGCCTGAGCTGTTGATAGTTTGCACACATGGCCTCTGCCTGCCTTACCTCTGATAATACTGAGGAAATCCCATGTTAGGTTAACAGGTCTGCCGCCTTTTGACCCTTTCTCCAGCGCTGCCCCTCTTCCCTCTACACACTTCCTTGTATTCTTCTCTCCTTCCATTAGCTCATTGCTACTGTTTTTCTCTCTCTCTCTCTCTCTCTCTCTCTCTCTCTCTCTCTCTCTCTCTCTTTCTCTCTGTCACACACACACAGACACACACACACACCTGTTCTTCATGTTCTTCAAAGATCAAAGAACCAAAAGCAATGCAAAACTATACAAAAAGAAACCATTGGATGCTGTTGTTGTAATCATAACAAAATGATAAATTATTTATTAATTTGTTAAGTTATTACACTGGCTGACTGAGGCATTGTCCTTTGTCCCCTACAGGAGTTGGCTCTTCTGAGGAGTCAGATGGGCGGCCAGGTCAATGTGGCCGTGGATGCTTCTCCCTCTACAGACCTGAACCAGGTTATGTCAGAGATCAGGGAACACTACGAGAGTGTGATCAGTAAGAACCGCAAGGAACTCGAGGCATGGTACCAGAACAAGGTGAGAAGCTACAAATGCTAAGCAAACAGCCATTTCGGCCTCCTTAAAGAGTTAAATTGAGCTTATTTAGCTAGATAGTATGTCAGTAATCGACCATAATTGTTGGGTGAAACAATGAATGTTGTTTCTCTGATCTGCACAGATTACAGCAGTCGAGCAGGACGTGAACACTCACACAGAGTTCCTGGTGACATCCCGCACAGAGCTTAAGGACCTGAAGAGCACATTCCAGAGGCTTCAGATTGAACTGCAGTCCCATTTGAGCATGGTATGTCAATTAACAGTAGGCTATACAACAAACAATAAAGATTGTTTATCCTTTGGATATGACACTCTGATGCTACTTTACATATTAACAACACTGCAGATGTTTAAAGAAATCGTTTGACATTTGGGAAACACACTTATAATCTTCGTTGCTGAGAGATAAGAAGATATCACTCATATCTGTGAAATATTAAGCTAATTTAAAGCCAGCAGCTGGTTAGCTTAGCTTTGCAGTTAGCATGAACACAGTAACTTCCAGCAATCCACAGCGTGTCACTTTTACACAGACACTAAACAAACAAGATATATACAATTTGTGAGCTTTAAAGATGTTGGGATGCAGATTTTGTTAGTGACTGAGCCAGGCTAGGCTTGCTGCAGTTTCAAGAACTGGATACAGCGTTGGAGGCCGAGCCCCGTTACTTCCTGTCAGCGACTTTGAGTCTTTGAAAAGCGCGATATAAATTCAATTTATTATTATTATTAGAGTTGCTCAATGGGGCAGATTTGAACCCTGCTAACTTGAATGGGGAATAAATGATTTAAAAGTGTGGCTCTTCTAGACTTTTCAAATGTTACTAAACTGAATGGATCAAATTCAGATAATGTCATTTTGCGGGGGGGTTGTGACGCTCAAGAAAACGTATCCACTAATGTACAGATGCACAGAAAGTATTTTGGACCCCATGGACTCAGGTGACGGACAGAGGAATTGTAATGCCACTGTTTGGCATTACAACTCAAATTGGCTTTAAAGTCCGCTTCACCTCCATGGGGCCTGTAGCAGACATGTTAGTGGATTCACTGTTCTCATATAACTCTGCAAGAAAGCGAAAAAGGGTCATTCAAAAATGCACAGAACCACTTGCTGCTAGTTACACACTCACGCCAACAAGCCTTGCAGCAGATTTTTTACCAGCAATAGGTAATTTTAATCACTGACTGCCTACATTTTTTCCACCAACCACAACAGAAAGCGTCTCTGGAGGGCACCCTGGCAGAGACTCAGGCGCGCTACGCTGCACAGCTAGCAAGCCTCCAGAACATGGTCACAAGCCTGGAGGCTCAGCTGTCCCAGCTCCACGCCAACATTGCCAGCAACAAGCAGGAGTACGACATGCTGCTGGACCTCAAGACCCGGCTGGAGCTGGAGATCGCTGAGTACAGGAGGTTGCTGGATGGGGAGGATGACAGGTGAGATCTGGTGAAGAGAGAGAAACACTGACTGGACAGGGGGATTACAGAGAAATAATATCCACCCCAGGTGTAAACATTTAATAACAATGTGGATATGTTCTAAACTAATGTTTTCTCCCTTCTTTTTCTCTCCATTACCAGTTCAAGACAAGGTGAGCATTTTCTTCACATACATATAATTCGTATTTTTTCCAGTCTTTAAATCTTCCAGTTTTAACTGAGTTTAAGAAAGGTGATATGATTTGCTCATGATTGTTGCATCTTTTTGTTTTCCTCAGTGGTCAAAAAGGTCATCACAGTGGTGGAGACAGTTGTGGATGGAAGGGTGGTCGAGAGCAGCAAGACCATTGGTACAGAAGTGGATGAGATTAAGTGATAAATTGGAAGCAATAACAAAAATCAATAAAGATCATGCAGTTGAATTAAACGTTGTTATGTGTTTTCTATATTTTATAATAAACAGAATACTCCACATTGTCCCTCACTGATGAATAATGAATGTTTTTGTACTGTACAGAAGTACATATCACAGTTACTAATAGTTTAAACTTACTCATCCATGCGTTAATCAAAGTGTTTTTAAAAAAAAAAAAAAACAGGTGCAAACCATGCACTGGTGCACTTCAAGTAAGTCCCAATCCTTAAAGGGATATTTCACTTTTGTAGAACTTGTAAAAAATCTGCAGCCTTACCTCTATCTAAAGTAATCTACAGATAAGTTAGTGACCACTACTGTCCCTGTCGTCCTTAACACTCTCACTGTCAACACCACCATTCCTCCCAGCTGTCAGGCTTCTCATTCACTTCCATTCATCTTGAGGACTATGTCTTAAAGGTCCAATATGTAATACTGACAGCTAGTGTTTAAAATAGTTACTGCAGTTCAAATTCAAAATACTGGAGAGAGTTGTCCTCCCCAGACTCGAAGTTCATGGAGGTTGCCAGGCTGAGACCGCAGCATCCACAACAATGTTGCTAGATGCTTGTCTCACATAGCCAGACATACTTTACAGCACAGCGGAGTAGTTAACGTTAGATGCTGGCTATATTGACAGTCATAAAAGCCCATGCTCACACGGAGCTCTGTAACCAACTGACAGACACAGTTTTTTGGCTTAGAATTACAGTAGGAACCGCCAAAAACCCCACAACCTCTCCTTCCTCTAAGCACACCAGACAGACACACTTCCTCGGCTTAGTATTATGATAGGAACCGCTAAAAATAACACTACCTTGTCATCCTTTTCCACCCATTTGAAATACATACTTTATTGTCTTAGAATTATGGCAACAATCGCTAAACACACTGCAAACTCATGGTCTTCTCTTCTGGATTTACAGAAGGCTTAAAATAACTCGGCGTTGTTGTCTACGGCCGCTGAACAGGCTGCACGTTGTAAACAGCCGTGGCCTTCTATGGTCCTCCAGTAATGTTAGCTAGCAGTTAGCAGGGTTAGCATGGTGGCGTTAGCCAGGACCAGTTACTGGCTGAGTCTCAATTGTTTTTGCCAGTAACCAACTCGGGTTTCTAGCTATATAATTCAATGTGACTACACAAATGTTGAAATTACATAAAATGTCCATCCCTAGCAGCTGTGATAAATTAGCCTGAAGCTAATGCTTACCTGTTCAGGAGGAAATTAGCCAACTCGGGGTCCTTTTGGGCTCTAAGCTGTCTCCATCTTTCAAATACATCTCCAATATTAACCTGGTGTTTGTAACATATCTGGTCAAGCAACTGTTAGAAGCATGCCGTTTTTTTAGGTGGGTAGAATCTATCTCTGTTGATCCTGTTCGTTTGTTTGCTGCATTCATGGCTGTACTAACGTTACAGCTGTAGTGCGTTGGGTTTACGTTTTTACAGGTATAGCTGTCAACCCGGCCTGGCTGTCACACTGGGCAGTTGATAACAACACACAGGCCAAAACACAAACATAAATTCCGTCACGGAACGTAAATTTCAAAAAGAAAATTTTTTGACATTAGCATTGTTGTCAGAAAAGATAGTATTTCAGCTTAACATGTTTCCTTAATATCTGATGAGGCATTGGTGTAATTCTTGGATTTATTACAGTATATATATTACATATTGGACCTTCCAAAGTCCAGTCAGTTCATTCTTGAGTCCAAGTGCATGTTTGTGCCAGAGGTGAAGGCGTTCAGGAGTCTAATCCTAACCCTAAAAAAGCAGTGCCTCTGGCCACGGTTGTTGCCGACGCAAAAGCATAAAAATCTCTGCACCTCACGGATGTGGAGATGTTGAATATGACATAAAAGGTATATTATGATGTGGTATACGTTGGCTGCAGAGGTAGGTTAGTAGTGTACAAAGTGTTAATTAGAGATTATTTGCTATACAATCTGGTTTGTTGTGTTGTGATATGGAACTAAACGGTGGGCTAAATGTGCGGTAAAACAATGAGCTAAAAAAAGGCAAAAAGAAAACTGCCCGTTAAAGATGCAGAATTGTGTAATAACTCAGGATTTGTCTTTTTCACAACATGTATTTATTCATTGTTAACATAAAAACTTATATTAATACAGCTTTCACATTACGCGGATGAGTAACTTTAAGGTATTAGCAACCATGTCAGTACTTCTGTACTGTACAAAAACATTCATCAGTAATGGACAAAAATACAAATGTGGTATATTCTTTTCATTATTTAACACACAAGTATGTATATTCAATTGCATGATCTTTACTGATTTTTGCTATTGCTTCCAATTTATTACTTAATCTCTTCCACATCCACGTCAACAGTCTCGCTGCTCTCCACCACCTTTCCATTCACAACTGTCTCCACCACTGTGGTGACCTTCGTGACCACTGAGGAACAGAAAAGACAATGATAAGCAAATCACATCACATTTCTTACCTCAGTTAAAACTGAAGCAGTTTAATGATAAAATACAAATTATATGCATGTGAAAAAATGCTCACCTTGTCTTAAACTGGTATTGGAGAGAAAAAGAAAGAAGGAAACATTAGTCTAGAACACATTCACATGGTTATTAAATGTTTATACCTGGGGTGGATATTATTTCTCTGTAATCCCCCTGTCCAGTCAGTGTTTCTCTCTCTTCACCAGGTCTCACCTGTCATCGTCCCCATCCAGCAACCTCCTGTACTCAGCGATCTCCAGCTCCAGCCGGGTCTTGAGGTCCAGCAGCATGTCGTACTCCAGCTTGTTGCTGGCGATGTTGGCGTGGAGCTGGGACAGCATAGCCTCCAGGCTTGTGACCATGTTCTGGAAGCTTGCTAGCTGTGCAGCATATTGTGCCTGAGTTTCTGCCAGGGTGCCCTCCAGAGACACTTTCTGTTGTGGTCAGAGGAAGAAGTTAGGCAAATAGGCAGACAGTGATTAAAATTCAGAGAAGTTACTTGATGCTGGGAAAAATCTGCTGCAAGGCTTGTTGGCGTATCTGTGTAACTAGCATCATGTGGTTTTGCACATTTCGACATATAACCCTTATTCACTTTCTTACCGAGTTAGATTACAAGATTGAAGCCACTCACATGTCAGCTAAACATGAAACTGCATCCAGTTAGCTTATAGCTTAGCATAAGTAATAGAATCGGTGAAACAGCTAGCCTGGCTAAGACTAAAGGTAACAAAATCTGCATCTTTCAAGCTCAAAAGATGTATGTATTCATAATATGTTTGTTTAGTGCCAGTGGAAAAGCAACAAGTTGCAGATTCTGGAAGGTACTGGTTTTATGCTAACTGTGAAGCTAAGCTAACCTGGTGCTGGCGGTAGTTTCATATTTAACAGATATGAGTCAACAAAGAATATCAGCGTGTTTCCCAAATGTCAAACTATTTCTTTAAACATCTACAGTGTTGCAAATATGTAAAGTACCATCACAGTGTCACATCCAAAGGTAATTCATCTTTTTTGTTAATATAGTTTTTTTGACATACCATGCTCAAATGGGACTGCAGTTCAATCTGAAGCCTCTGGAATGTGCTCTTCAGGTCCTTAACCTCTATGCTGAACGTCTCCAGAATCTCTGTGTGTGTGTTCACTTCCTCCTCCACCACTGTAATCTGGGCAAATCATAGAAACAATATTCATTATTTTACCCAACAATTTTAGAATTTTAGACATAATGTCAGCTTAATAAGCCTCCAAAGGTCTCCAAAGTGGCTGTATCCTAAGCATTTGTAGCTTCTCACCTTGTTCTGGTACCATGCCTCGAGTTCCTTGCGGTTCTTGCTGATCACACTCTCATAGTGTTCCCTGATCTCTGACATAACCTGGTTCAGGTCTGTAGAGGGAGAAGCATCCACGGCCACATTGACCTCGCCGCCCATCTGACTCATTAGAAGACACAACTCCTGTAGGGGACAAAGGACAATGCCTCAGTCAGCCGGTGTAATATGTTAAAATAATTGTGTGTGTGTGTGTGTGTGTGTGTGTGTGTGTGTGTGTGTGTGTGTGTGTGTGTGTGTGTGTGTGTGTGTGTGTGTGTGTGTGTGTGCGTGTGCGTGTGCGTGTGTGTGTGTGTGTGTAGCAGAGACAAACAGTAGCAATGAGCTAATGGAGGGAGAGAAGAATACAAGGAAGTGTGCAGAGGGAAGAGGGGGCAATGCTGGGGAAAGGGTGAGAAGGCGGCAGACCTGTTTATAAAAGCATTAACCTAACATGGGAATTCCTCACTGTTATTAGAGGTAAGGCAGAGGCTGTGTTTTCAGGCCAGAGTTTCTTGCAGTTTCAGGTTCTGTGCATACAAGGAGTGGGTGTTGTTCTGTGTTGAAGAATGAATGAGGGGTGTCGACAGATGCATACTCATCCGTTCTGATGATTGTGAAACTGCCATCAGCAAATTGGGCCAACTGGGTATACACCACTATTCCCTGAATTATACTGTACATTCTCACCTCTTCATGATTCCTCTTGAGCATGATGAGCTCTTCCTTCATGGTCTCATACTGACTCTCAAGGTTCATTTTGACCAGGTTCATCTCATCAAACATCCTCTTCAGTCCATATATGTCCGCCTCCACAGCCATCCTCATGGCCAGCTCGTTCTCATACCTGATGGGGAAACACAGGAGGGTTTAGTTGATCATTAAGATTAGCTTTGATGTGCATATACAGTTTTACTTTTGTAACATCCAAGATTGTGGCAGGGGGATACACTCACTTCATTTTTAAATCACCAGCAGCCATTTTTGCATTGTCAATGTCCAGGACTGTCTTGGAATTAAGCTTAGAGGCGATACAAATCTGAGGAGGAAACAAAAACAGGGAAACAAGTGAGAAAAAGTACAATCAAGTTCCATCATGTTCCATACTGTTTTACATTACACAACATATAGTATGGGGTCCACATACCCACCAATATGGGATTTATGAGAGTATCTGAGAGTTAAAACAAATACCTGCTATACTGATTTATTTAATGGTTGATTTCAATGTATACACTTTTTAGGAAAGGATCCTTTAAAATTTGGCTCTCAAATAGGTGGAATATAAAGGTATATATCAAACACAACTTAAATAATAACATTTACGTCAATACAATAATATATACAACCTTTTTTAAGAAAAATGAAGAAAAAGTACATTTGTAGCCTGTGCAAAAATGTATGTACAGTACTGTAAAATACTGGCTCATAGTATCAACTTCAGATACATCAGCTGGGCTCTGCAGTAAACCTACACTGCATCTTTTTGCAATTATCACTGTAAGACTGAACACTGTCAGCAGGATGTGATGCACATTTGGAATAAATCTGGTATGAAAATGTCAACTGCACTGCTTTCCGTTTGTGTCATGTGCTTCCTGATGAGATAGCATACTTCTACACAATGTCAATGATGGGTTTCCTGGCTCTCTAACTCAAATGTCAACTGTCGTAACCCCACATACAGTATACATGCCAACAGATACGTACCTCTCCCAACACACACACAGTGAAAGATGAGAAGAGGAAGATAACAGAAAACACAGAAACACACACAGATCTGTCTACTTCCTCTCACCTTGTCCTTCAGGTCGTCGATGATGGCGAAGTATTTGGTGTAGTCGTGGCAGATGACAGTTCTGCTCTGGTACCACTCTCTGATCTGCTTGTCCAATCTGTTGTTCTCCTTCTCCAGGTTGTGCACCTTCTCCAGGTAGGAGCCCAGACGGTCGTTCAGGTTCTGCATGGTGGCCTTCTCGTTGGCCCCAACGTGGAGGTCCAGGCTATCAGACAGGTTGAAGCCTCCAAAGGATGCTCCATAGCTCTGCTGGGATGAGGAGATACGGGTGCCACGGCTGCCTGCTCCACCGTAAACACTCATGGTCTTCTGGCCGTAGCTCTGCTGGGATGAGGAGATGCGGGTCCCAAGGTCTCCTGCTCCACTGCAGACACTTGTGGTCTTCTGGTCGTAGCATATGTTGCCGAACGTCATGCTGGAAGGTGTTGATCTGGATCAGGTAGGTAGGTAAATTACTGGAGTTGATCTGCAGTTGACTCCTGATCTCCTTGGTTATATAGCTGGCACACACAGCATAGTGGGAAGGGCTAGGATGGGTAGTTGAAAGGAAAGAATGTGGCTGACAGGTTACCCCCTTACTCTTATATGCAAACCCTTCATTAGTACGGGGTGTGGTGACTGGTGGGTAGGGGTGGATCTGCCTTTTTCAGGTGGAACCCGTGATTCCACATTTCAACTTTTTTCAATGAATGGACATTTCTTGGTTACTCCTCGGTTCATCTTGAGACTTTGGAAGTTTTTAATTGGAGCCTTCCTTGTTAGGTTTCTTGAAAGCAAGTTTAGAGGCACAGACACATACTTTCAAATGCTGTGTTCTTACTGCTGAAGTTGTTTTTGTCACATATGTGTCTAGGCCAGATGTTCAATATTGTGATAATTAAGATTTATACAATATAACTTTATTCAAATGTTATATGTATACCTGTTATATGTGTTATATGGCCTACATGGACTTACAAGAAGCCACTTACATTCGGAAAAATGGTATTGTATCCGTATATGTCAAAACATATCAGATATAAACCTAAATTAATCATACAGTGCTTTCATGCTGTGATGGTAAGCTTTGATCAAAAACTGAGCAAAGATCATGTTATGAATGAACAGAAGACTATTTCATTGTCAACATCATACAAATCACACAGGTGACACTTTCTGTCCTTTTAATTGCAAACATCGTAAATAACACAGTATTCTCAATTTTAAATTACAGGGAAATCATTAACACTGCAAGGCAGCGTATTCCTATATACATTTTACACGTATAGTAAACCAAACTGTGAATATATCTTTAAAATATCACCACAAACTGCAGGTTCTATGAGAAATATGATTTTGCGTGACAATATCTTCATGTAAGCAACCTGGGAAATCTGTTAACATACTTCTTAAATATATTTGCTTAGCAGCCTAGTACATCATTTTTTAAACATACATTTAATATTACAAAAACATATAATTGCCTTAACCGACAGTGGCTCTAGTGTTATAGGCTGTAGTTGCTACTAAGTACAAAGTACAATTTTGAGGTACTTCCTTCATTTAATAACTTAAGTTACTTTTATTTTTAAGATTCATTATTAATATAAAATATAAATCAACTAATGCATTATAATGTAATATTATAGATTAAGCTACCCAGCAGCATATAAAGTAGTTGAAATTAGCTCCACATTTAAAATCTGAAGCATTAAAAGGGATGTACACATTAATAAATTCCTAATTATAATCCAGTAATATGATTGGGCCATACTGCATAATAAGTACTTTTTGTACGTTAAGTAGCCTATATTTTGATGCCAATACTAATTTCCCTTAGGTAACACTTTGAATGCATGACTTTTACTTGTCTTTTACTTTTAGTATATTTACTCTGGGGTATTTCTACTTATATCTTATTACTTTTTCCACCACTGCAATTTGGGATTGCATCACAGAGGGTGTAACATTGAGATTGAATAAATACAACAGAAATTTAGTTTTCTTTAGAAAGTTTCCCCCACTGAGTAGGACAAGCCTGATAAGTTACTGAAAAACTAAATAAACTTTATTTCACAGGTGAAAGCACTCAAACCACCGTCACAGACCTTTGGTTGGTCTCGAAACTCCACTATCAGGACATTATGTTAAATTAGGACACAAATAAGTCAAACAGGACAAAATGTGAGACAGCAAACAGGCAGGCTTTTATTGCATTCACAAATGTAAGTATTGGGTTCATATGTTCAGGGGCAGGGCTAGAAAGGGATCATTATCATTTTCCATGATAAGTTGGGAACTTAGCTCAATTTCTGACATGGACTTTTGGAGAGTTTCTGTCCTGACTGCCACCAACTTGTTCAGCGTATCTGACTGCAGTGGACATGGGAGACTTTTAGAAGTTGATCTTAATCATTACAGATTGTTTCCAACATTTCCAAATGTTACAATAGATTTAATGAAGACACGTGACGGTGGTGTGAGTGCAGTTTCACCAGTGAAACAAGTTTAGTTCTTCAGTAACTCGTCAGGCTTGTCCTACTATTTAGTGGGGGAAACTATCCAAGGAAAACTACATTTCTGTTGTATTTATTCATTCTCAGTGTAACACCCTCTATGATGCAATCCCAAATTGCAGTGGTGAAAGAAGTGTTCAGATCTTTCACTTAATTAAAGTACAAATAACACAGTGTCAAATATTCTGTTATAAGTAAAAGTAATGGATTAAAAAATGTTACTTAAGTAAAATAATAAAAGTATTGGCATGAAATTATACTTAAATTACAAAAATTACTCATGCAGAATGGCATGGCTCATATATATTATATTACTGGATTATAATTATAAATGCATTAGCTTGATTAATAATACCTCATCATGTAGTAGTTGATTTATATGTTGTATTAATATTTGGAATCTGCAAAGTAACTTAAGCTATCAAATAAATGAAGTGGAGTAGAAGCATAAAGTGGCATAAAGTAGAAAAAACTCAGTAGACTACTACATGGAGTATTGGAGGAGGGAACTCGGCACACGGGCAGACCTAAACTGCACTTCAAGGACTTGAGAGATCTCATAGACTTTGACATAAAACCTGAGAGCTGGACAACACTGTCACGGAATCGTGACCAACGGAGAACAAGCCTCTACCATGGTGGTAGAGCACATGACCAAGATAGGAACCTACAGAAACTGAGGGAGAGAATATGAACAAGAATTCATATGTGAAAAGCGCCACGCATTGTCATTCATGACAGAAGCATGCCAAAGAGAAAAGTACTTAGTTACTTTCTACCACTGGACAATTGTTTCTTCTTTGTGAAGAACAAAGAATGGCCTGCATAGAAACCTACAGCCTAAAACAACTCATAATCACCTTGCTAGATACAGTATCACCATATTTAAAGAAGCCTAGCTTACAAATGACTTATAGCAACTGCAGCCTATAATGCTGGAGTCATTGTCGGTTAAGGCAGTTCAATGTTTTTGTAATATTAAATGTAGGTTTAAAAGATTATGTACTTGGCTGCTAGGCAAATATATCTGTGCAGTATGTTAACAGATTTTCCAGGTTGCTTACATGAACATAGTGTCATGTAAAATCATATTTCTCATATAACTTGCAGCGTGTGGTGATATTTTAGAGATTGTTTTGCAGTTTGGTTTAGTAAATGTGTTTAATGTATATATGAATATGTAATGTAATAAGTCCATATAGGCTATGTAACACCTATACCAGTTTTGTAACACTTGAATCAAAACATAAATTCCTTCATTAATAAAAGAAATCTTGAACATCTGGCCGTATGTGTCAAGTAACTTTGGCTATAAGAAGTTTGGCTGGTATGTGCCATGTCTGTCATGTCATGTCTGTCACTGTGTGGCATATTTTACAAGATTATAAATACATAGCAGCTTCTTCTATATGAACGCATTATTTAAAAGTATATGTGTCTGTGCCTCTAAACTTGTTTTCAAACAACCTAACAAGGAAGGCTACATACTTCCAAAGGTTCAAAATTAACCAAGGAGTATTGAAAGGAATGTCCTTTTGTTGAGACAAGTTGAAATGTGGAATATCGGGTTCCACCTGAAAAAAGGCGGATGAACCCCTACCCACCAGTATCAACACCCGTACTAATGAAGAGATTGCATAGAAGAGGAAGGGGGTAACCTGTCAGCCACATTCTTCCCTTTCAACTACCCCTCCTAGCCCTTCCCACTTTGCTGCATGTGGCCGCTATATAAACAAGGAGACCAGGAGATGCTTTCAACTGCAGATCAACTCCAGTAATTTACCTACCTACCTGATCCAGATACAGACCTTCCAGCATGTCGATCAGCAGCAGATCCTACGGCCAGAGGGCCATGAGTGTTTACGGTGGAGCAGGGGACCGTGGCACCCGCATCTCCTCATCCCAGCAGAGCTACGGCCAGAGGACCATGAGTGTTTACGGTGGAGCAGGCGGCCGTGGCACCCGCATCTCCTCATCCCAGCAGAGCTACGGAGCATCCTCTGGAAGCTTCAACGTGTCTGATAGCCTGGACCTCCACGTTGGGGCCAACGAGAAGGCCACCATGCAGAACCTGAACGACCGTCTGGGTTCCTACCTGGAGAAGGTGCACAACCTGGAGACGGAGAACAACAGATTGGACAAGCAGATCAGAGAGTGGTACCAGAGCAGAACTGTCATCTGCCACGACTACACCAAATACTTCGCCATCATCGACGACCTGAAGGACAAGGTGAGAGGAAGTAGACAGATCTGTATATGTGTGTGTGTGTGTGTGTGTGTGTGTGTGTGTGTGTGTGTGTGTGTGTGTGTGTGTGTGTGTGTGTGTGTGTGTGTGTGTGTGTGTTTCTATGTTTTCTGTTATCTTCTTTTACTGTGAGTGTGTGGTGGGGGTTAGGTATCTGTTGGTATGTATACTGTATGTGGGGTTACGACAGTTAGAGAGCCAGAACACCCATCATTGGCATAGCATAGAAGTAGGCCATCTTATCAGCAAGCACATAACAGAACGCAGTACAGTTGACATTTTAATACCAGATTCATTCCAATGGTGCGTCACATCCTTATTTAAATAATTGTATATATGACTTTTTGATCAAATTTAAGTTATGATCAAATTTAAGTTTTGTGTCGTATGTACTGTTATTATCCAACTTATTGAGAACCACGTTTTTAAAGGATCCTTTCCCAAAAAGAGTAGAAATTGAATAACAACCATTTATCTAAATCAGTATAGCAGGTATTTGTTTTTGTTTTAGATATTGGTTGGTAAAACTGTATGAAACATGAGCTTGGTTGTAAATTTTCTGTCTTGTTTGGTTTACCTCCTCAGATTTGTATCGCCTCTAAGCTTAATGCCAAGTCAATCCTGACAATTGACAACACAAAACTGGCTGCTGATGATTTCCAAATGAAGTGAGTGTATCCCCTGCCCCACACTACGATGCTACATAAATAAAACTTCATGCACATCGAAGCATTAACTCATGACTCACTGACAACTTCTAATCTCAACGACCCACTAAAACCTCAGGTATGAGAACGAGCTGGCCATGAGGATGGCTATGGAGGCAGACATCTCTGGACTGAAGGGGATGTTTGATGAGATGAACCTGGCCAAAATGGACCTGGAGAATCAGTGTGAGACCCTAAATGAAGAGCTCATCATGCTCAAGAGGAATCACGAAGAGGTGATTGTGTTTAGATGAGGAAGTAGTGGTTCACCCATTGCAATTAACCCAAAGTTTGTTGATGGCATTTTAAGTTATTACACTGGCTGACTGAGGCATTGTCCTTTGTCCCCTACAGGAGTTGGCTCTTCTAAAGAGTCAGATGGGCGGCGAGGTCAATGTGGCCGTGGATGCTTCTCCCTCTACAGACCTGAACCAGGTTATATCAGAGATCAGGGAACACTACGAGAGTGTGATCAGCAAGAACCGCAAGGAACTCGAGGCATGGTACCAGAACAAGGTGAGAAGCTACAAATGCTTAGGATACAGCCACTTTGGAGACCTTCAAAAGAGTTACATTGAGCTTATTTGGCTTGACAGTATGTCAGTTATGTACTATAATTGTTGGGTAAAACTATGAATACTGTTTCTCTGATCTGCCCAGATTACAGTGGTGGAGCAGGAAGTGAACACACACACAGAGTTTCTGGTGACATTCAGCACAGAGCTTAAGGACCTGAAGAGCACATTCCAGAGGCTTCAGATTGAACTGCAGTCCCATTTGAGCATGGTATGTCAACAAAACAGTATATTAACAACAAATATTGATAATCTTTTGGATGTGACATCGTGATGGTACTTTACATATTAACAACACTGTAACGTTAGTCTGACTATCACCAGACCAAGCTCAATCTTTTAAGATTGAGCATTAGTCTGAGGAGTCTGCTCTGTATTTTCTCTGCACAAGAGGTGTGATCAACGGGCATAGTTCAAATGACTAATTTGAACTAAGCAATTGGATAGTCCTTCAACCAATCAGACCAACGATCCGGGTGACGTAGCAGTGACAGCGGCATCAACGGGTTGCTGCGCTTCGGTGGCCGGCTTGTTGAATGTAAACAAAAAGCTGCTTGGTCGCTTCTCTATCATCATCGTGTTAAACCCACCGATAGCACACCAGGTGGATAAGCCAGTTTGTGATTGGTTCCCGCAAATTTGTAACGGAAGCAGGATAAATAAACATACAGGTTTCGAGCCTGAGCTGCAGGGCGAAATCAAATCGCCGGCAGATAGGGCTGGGTTTACCCAGTCTACTGTAACGTTAGACGTTTGAAGAAATAGTTTGACATTTTGGGAAACTCGCTGATATTCTTTGTTGTCTTATATCTGTTAAATATGAAGCTACGAAGCTACAGCCAGCAGCCTGTTAGCTTAGCTTCACAGTTAGCATAACAACTAACTTCCAGGGATCCACAACTTGCAATGCCACCAAACAAAAAAGATAATATGAATATGTAAAAATGTTGGGCTTAAAAGATGCTAGTTGGCAGATTTTGTTACCTTTAGACTGAGCCAGGCTAGCTGTGTCACCGATTCCATTCCTTATGCTAAGCTATAAGCTAACCAGCTGCAGATCTAGCTGACATGTGAGTGGCTTCAATCTTCTTATCTAACTAGGCAAGAAAGCGAATAATGGTAATTCTGAAGTGTGCAGAACCACATTATGCTAGTAAAACACTCAAGCCAA
The DNA here is from genome assembly GCA_023631565.1 of Gymnocephalus cernua. Classification (NCBI taxonomy): domain Eukaryota; kingdom Metazoa; phylum Chordata; class Actinopteri; order Perciformes; family Percidae; genus Gymnocephalus; species Gymnocephalus cernua. The sequence continues at coordinate 32,040,157 of CM042427.1, read as the reverse complement.
CATTTGTTTTACATTTTCAACATTTTTACCAGCATCAAGTAACTTCGCCTATTTGCCTAACTATTTGCCTAACTTCTTCCTCTGACCACAATAGAAAGCGTCTCTGGAGGGCACCCTGGCAGAAACTCAGGCACAATATGCTGCACAGCTAGCAAGCCTCCAGAACATGGTCACAAGCCTGGAGGCTCAGCTGTCCCAGCTCCACGCCAACATCGCCAGCAACAAGCTGGAGTACGACATGCTGCTGGACCTCAAGACCCGGCTGGAGCTGGAGATCGCTGAGTACAGGAGGTTGCTGGATGGGGACGATGACAGGTGAGACCTGGTGAAGAGAGAGAAACACTGACTGGACAGGGGGATTACAGAGAAATAATATCCACCCCAGGTATAAACATTTAATAACCATGTGAATGTGTTCTAGACTAATGTTTTCTTCTTTCTTTTTCTCTCCATTACCAGTTCAAGACAAGGTGAGCATTTTTTCACATGCATATAATTTGTATTTTATCATTAAACTGCTTCAGTTTTAACTGAGGTAAGAAATGTGATGTGATTTGCTTGTCATGTTTCATATTTTTTTCAGTAAAATGTTTAAAGGTCCCATGACATGGTTCTCTTTGGATGCTTTTATATAGACCTTAGTGGTCACCTAATACTATATGTGATGTCTCTTTCCCAAAATTCAGTCTTGGTGCAGAATTACAGACACTACAGCCAGCCCCATGATGAGCTTTCCTCAGAACGTGCCATTTCTGTGTCTGTAGCTATTGAGGAGGAGGGGGGGGGGCAAAGGGGAGGGTGGGGGGTGTTTCCTTGACCAACTGCTACTTTTCTCATTTGAAAGCCATGATGTTTCTCTCTCATGGGTTGGCCAAATTCTCTGGGTGGGCAAAGCAGAGAAAGGGGCGGTAACCCTGCTTGTTATGACCTCATAACAAGCAAGATTACAGAACAGCTCATCTGAGCTTACTTTTCTCAAAGGCAGAACAGGATACCCAGGGCTCGGTTTACACAAGGGGGCAAGCCTGCCTCCTCAGAGCGAAGCCGCTATGGCGCCATTTTATGCTACCCAAACCATCACCCCCCGTTAGCATTCCATTGACTGCCATTCATTTTGGCGTCACTTTGACAGCCAATAACTTTACATCTGAAGTGTTTAAAGACTTTATTTGTCCATTGTTTATTTCTAAAGAAACACGACAATGTATTAAAGGTTCCATTACCTTGTATCTCACATTATGGCTCCGTAGCACCGTAGCTCCGTCTCTGCAAGATTGGGAATGATTGAGATTTCTCTGGGCACAGCTACCAGAAGACTTACAACTTGCAGACACGTTTTTCACATCACATCTACATTGGCAAGCTCAGTTTGCAGCTGCGCAGTAACGCTCAGTAACGCTCAACCATCACCGGAAAAATGCTTCTAATTGACTACACTAGTCTCCGTCAAAAACAACGGCGTCATTTGGTCCATTTTTCTTTTACTGTCTATGGGTTTACACCTATCACCATTTCAAGCCAATTGGGGACCATAGGCAGGCTAGGGGGAACTCATATTAATGTTAAAAAACCTCATAAAGTGACATTTTCATGCCATGGGACCTTTAAGTTTTAGCTGGATTTAAAAATGTAATATTATACAGTATGCTCATCATTGTTGCATCTTTTTGTTTTCCTCAGTGGTCACAAAGGTCATCACAGTGGTAGAGACAGTTATGGATGGAAGGGTGGTCGAGAGCAGCAAGACCGTTGATGTGGACGTCAATGAGATTAAGTGATAAATTGGAAGTAATAACAAAAATCAATAAAGATCATGCAGTTGAATTAAACGTTCTTGTGTCTTTTTATATTTTATAATGAACAGAATACTCCACATGTCAGTGGCAGTGGTGGCCTAGGGGACGACTGGGAGGTTGTCGGTTCAGTCCCCAGACCGGCAGGATAAAATCTGGGTTGGGAAAGTGAAAGAGCAGCGCTTGTCCCTCCCTCATTACCACCACTGAGGTGCCCTTGAGCAAGGCCCTTAACCCCAACCTCTCCAGTGGAGCTGCTCAGTGGCCAGCAGATCAGACTGTGGTTGTACTGGGCAGCTTCCAGGTATGAATGTGTAACTGTGTGAATGTGACAGGTCGTCGTTGCAAATGAGAAGTTGTTCTCAATCGACTTACCTGGATAAATAAAGATTAACATTTGTTTTTTAATTGCATAACAAATACAGATGCTAATGATTAAAACATACTCCTCCATGTATTCATGAAGCTGCATAAATGTGTATTAATGTTTTTTATGTTAACAATGAATCAAATACATGTGAAAAAGGTGTCGCTTGTATTTCCAAACAACAGAATTAATACCCAAATCTTTAATTAAAATCTTTAAGGGGCTATTTTTAGCCTTTTTTAGCTCATTGTTTTACAGCACATTTCGCCTACTAAATGGTTTCATTTCACAGCTTTCAACAAACAAGTTTTAATAGCAAACAAGCTCTAATAAACCCTCTATATACCTATCCAGCACCAAACAGCAGTCAAATTTACAACAGCACAAGATTAGCCACAAGCTGTTTAAGAACATCTATCTAAGATCCCATGGATTTCTTTAAGGTTGGTGAAGACCAAACCAGACTTATAGGCCAATTATTAGAGGACTTACTTCATAATAAAAATATATTTGAACTATAAATCTTGGGATCGCTCCTGTTGCAATGCCAAATCGAGTCAGGGTTGTATAGTTGGTGGGCCCTTCCCTACTTCACGCCCCCCTACTCCGGGCACTTGGACCACATCCATTTTCGAACTCGACCATTTTGTTCTCAACTACACCACATATGCTGAGAATAAAAACCGAGAAGTTGCCGCACACAGCAGTGCCAATAAGAAGGACTTTTTTTCTTTTGATGAGGAGGAGGAAGACGCAATGTCCTTTAGTGCAGACTCAGAGGTACTTGAGTACATGAGATCAGGCTCAGAGTTAGAAGTTCTCAACCGTTTCCCCCAAGAGAAAGCTGTGTTCATGAAATACAACACTGCCACACCATCCAGTGCACCAGTGGAAAGGCTGTTCAGCCTGGGAGGTCTTGTGCTTACCCCCAGAAGAAACAGACTTTCTACAGACCAGCATATTCAGTTAACATAGCCTTTTTAATTCTGAGGCTAGTCAGGCTTTAAGTTGTGCTTGATTTTTTTTTGGTTAAAATGTCTTTGCCTCTAAGCTGTATTATGCCATTTTATTTTATTTACACATTTTACATATTTTATTTAAGTTGTTCTTTTTTCTGTTGGATTTAGATGAGGCATGTTTTATTTTGAGACATATGACCCATTTTGAGGTTATCATGTACCATCCATTGATACTATTATTATAATAAAGAGCACAAAAGAAATACCTGTTATGTCCTCCATAGTAGAACTTTATGTAGGCCTACACATTTAGGAACAGATATTGGGTTCTGCCCAAAGTCAAGCAACATAAAAGTAATATAAAAGTAAAAAACTCCCTTGAGTTGTAAAGTCCAGTCTAACACCAAGAGAGTTGACTTCATGCGTACATCCAAATGTGCATGAGGACTTCTGGTGGAAGGAGATTCAAACCCAGGACTCTTGTGAGGCATTAAGGCTACATTGTACATTGTATATATTGGCACTCCTAATAGTGTGTTTTCAACTGGTTTTAAATCTGGATTTATCAGAGCATGCATGCTGTCTACTTCAGAGCTGTATGACTGCACACCTATATTGCTGAACACTGTGTGGCTTCTGAGGCTTAAGGCCTGAACTCACTAGTATCTCGGACAAAGGAGAAAGAACTATTACTCTTTGCTCATATTTTCTCAACCACCCTCAGGATATTAGCAACTTTATATTCAAAGCCTTAATTGTTCTATTCTTTTACATCCAGCTAATAATGTGGCTCACCCTCAAAGTTTTTACATTTTCATTCAGTAGGTTTTACACAAATATCTGTCAAAATAATGATATCTCAGACCTACCAAATACCTTAAGCAACTCTTGTCAGGATGAAGATGAACATTTTTGTTTTATAAAACCTATGGTTCATCTCAAAACCATGCCACTATCAGGACATTATTGGGAATTGAAACACAAATAAGTCAAAACAGGACAAAATTGTAGTCAGCAAACTGGCAGCCTTTTATTACATTCACATGTGTATGTGAAGGAAGTATTGGATTCATTTGTGCTTGTGGTCCTCAGGTGTGGCACCTTGTGTTGCGTTTGCTGCACGAGACAGATTAGGAAGTGGAGGAGGAAACCACCTTACCATCCTTCAGTTCCTGTGTGACCACTATCACCTTGCTAGAGGATTTCCCTTGAGGTACGACACTGTGGAGGGGTACAATCACAGTACTTGCATTACATATCAGTATAATGCTGCATTTTACAGAGTAAGAGTATGAGTTTGTCATGAAAGGACAGTATTATTCTTTGCAGATAAATTACCTGCCCTCTCCGTCCATCAGCCTCTTGTATTCTGCAATCTCCATCTCCAGCCTTGTCTTGATGTCAAGCAGCATTTTGTATTCTTGGCTCTGGCGTTCCATGTCAGCACGCAGGTGCATCAGTTGTTCTTCCAGGGACGTCACCTGCCTCTGGAGGCCTTGGAGCTGCATGGAATACCGTGACTCTGTCTCAGCTAAAGTGCCTTCCAGGGACGCTTTCTAGAGGAGGATGGTGAAGAGAAGAGGGATGGAGAAGAGAAGGGGTGAGTTAACTGAAAAAAATACTCTGGGTGCATCAAATTGTATGTAATATTGGCCCTAGATCATCAGCAGTTACCATGCTAAGTTGGGACTGTAGCTCGATCTCCAGGCCTTGCAGGGTGCGTCGGATTTCGTTGATTTCTGACTTTGATGATTGGAGAGTTTCTGTGCTGACTGCCACTTCCTGGTGGAGCGACTCTGACTGCAGTAGACATGGGAGAACATCAGTGTCACATGTAACTACATATGTTACATACATAGCAGTCTAAATAGGCAATGACAAATTACTTATTCAATTAATATCATCAGCAGGATTTTGGTCCAGTCTTACCTTTTTTTGGAACCAAGCTTCAAGTTCTTTCTGGTTCTTTTGAGCCACACTCTCATACTGTTCACGCATTTCAGCCATGATGCTGCCCAGGTCTGGCTGTTGTTTTGCATCCACCTCCACGTTGATCTGTCCACTCATCTGAGTTCTCATAGATGCCAATTCCTGGTAAATAAGAGGAGTTTGGTAAAAGGTTTATGTTAGCTGGAAATTTTGTTCTGCATTCGAGACAGCACATTGAATGCAAATCCACTCAGATGACTGTTATGCATTTGATACCCACCTCCGCGTGGTTCTTTTTTAGGTAGATCAGCTCCTCCTTGAGGCCTTCTATCTGCATCTCCAGGTCTGATCTGGCCAGTGTCAGCTCATCCAACAGTCTCTTTAGACCGGCGATATCTGCCTCCACTGATTGACGCATGGCTAGCTCATTCTCATACCTGTGAGGCAGCAAGAGATCAGACATTTGCACCTCTACATCCACATCATGTACACATATTCCATGTATTGCTTCAGAGTAATTTCAGATTTTACTATGTTACAAACACCTTCTGTCTCTCATCCTTATACTTACTTGGTTCTGAAGTCATCTGCTGCCAGTTTTGCATTGTCAATAGACAGATAGATGCCTCCATTGTTACGAGTGGCATCCTGGATCTGTGAGATGAAGCAAGGTTTCAGTTAGTACAGTTCTTTCATCCAACTGCCTCCAACTGCAAGGAGACTCTGTAAAGATCAAGTACGCAGTGAACAACACTTCACAAAAGCATTGCATGTAACACAAGGATAGTAATGGTCTTTACAAAATCATGCACACATATTGCCACTCTGGGTTAGTAAAAGTTCCAGTGCATCGTTTCTAACATGTTCACCTGATAGTTACATTGTTTGGTAAACTACAGAGAGACATGCTTTTGTATTTCATTCAAAAATCAGAAGTCATGCGACATACCTTTCCATGCAGGTCAGCAATGGTGGCCTCAAAATGTGAGTAGTCACGGGCAGAGGGGGAGGACTTGCTCTCCAGGAACTGGCGGATCTTGAGCTCCAGGTCAGTGTTGGCCTTCTCCAGGTTGCGCACCTTCTCCAGGTAGGAGCCGAGACGGTCGTTCAGGTTCTGCATGGTGGCCTTTTCGTTGGCCCCAACGTGGTTGTCCAGGCCATCAGAAAGGCTGAAGCCTCCACCTCCACCTCCACCTCCAGCCGCTCCCAAGCCAAAAGTAAAACCTCCACCTCCACCTCCACCTCCACCTCCACCTCCACCTCCTCCCATGCCATAACTGCTACCTAATCTACTGCCATAACCGCTGGAGGCAGTAGATATTTTTGCTCCTGAGCCACCTGCACCACCATACACGCTGGAACTATAAGACTTTCGCACCGAGCCTCCAGAGCCACCAAAGCTACCACCTTGGCCGCCACCTCCAAAGGATGAATAAGACATGCGTGACATTGTGAAGTGAAGACTGCTCAGGAGATCTGCCTTGGAGAGAATAAGATGGACTGAGGTGCGTAGCTCTGCCTCCGTCCCCTTTTATCCTGCTGCTGCTACTGCCTCTGATGCGGAAGGGGTGTGTGCAGGACTGAAGGGAGGAGCAATACCTAAAATGGTTGCTCTGCCCTACCCATCACACACACCCTTCAGTTTCATTTTGTGTAATGATCAGAAAGATAAAGAGGGATTAAACTTTTACTGAAATCATTCAAACCTCACAACTGCCTGCAAACCTCATACAATGGCTTCATTATTCCATTCATCCTTTTAATCCCATGTGCCATATGAATGTGCATGAAGACAGAGTGTCCATGTGAAGCTTTATCTTATTATTTTTTCAAGGCATACTGCCAATTGTAAAACAGCCACGCCTGTTATTATCAGGGTCAAGTTTGTTATTCAGTCATATCTGGCAGATTTTCAACTTCAGGTGTTTTTTTTTTTTATTTGAATTTTGTGCCAATAAAATTGAGCAAGACTGCCATACCTTGCTGGCCAAAGTTATGTTACCAAGGCAACAAGCATTGCAAACACTATAAAATGGATAAGTATGTGATTGATATATTTTTCTCACACATTCATTGTCCTTTTGCTGTTATCTTGCATTGAAATCACTTTTTATATATTAATTATTTTGTTAGTCACAGTTTTAGTTATTTTTAAAATATTAAATCTGACAATTTTATACATTCTCTTTTGTTTTGCTCACTTATAGCCTGCAGGGTTGCCAGTGAGAAACAAGTTTTATAGGCATGATGTCAGTCGATACCTGTCCTTATTTAAACTGCGCAGAGCACTGTTGGAAAGCTCACCACAGATATGCCTGCGTGTTCTTTATTTTTCTTGGCATTGTACTTTGGCCTGTGCATCATGCCAAAACAAGAACAAGCCCTTGCTTGTTTGCTTCTTTCCTTGTTAACACAATATTTCTTTCAAGTATTTGCAGGCATTTAAACCTTTCCTTGTAGTTTCATTATAAGAATAAAGGATGTATTATTTGAACATTTTACTTCTGGTTAAATCTAACAAAGAGTTGTTTTATTTCTAACAAACAAATGACTATTGCCGACTGTGCACATCTACAGTCTGAAGTAATACAAACCAGATGTTTCTTTTCACTGCTGCTTTTCATTTTAAGGTTGCAAACTCATCTCATGTGTGTGCTAAACGGCTATAAATAATGTCCAAGATACAAGAGAGATTGAAAATTGAAGATTGAAACCCCAGTAATATATGAGTGAATATATGTTTCTCTCTCTCGAGATAGCAGTTTCACGCCAACACACCAGCTTCTTGTGTGTGTACACACTGTAATATATAGCTCTGAACAGCTTAGTTGCACTTCATTAAGGGTTTCACTGCTCCATTCACAGATGCCCAAACTCTTTCTTTTTAGATTAATTTTAGTTTGCCTGCAAGTATTCTACAACAACAATTTTTACAGCTATGTAAAAAGTGGTGCAATACCAGCAGAACCAAGTGGTGTACACATTGTTAGGTTTCTGCAATCAGACATCCCTGTGATAACATAAGGGTGTGGCACCAGAGAGGTTTAAATAGAGCATATTGTTAATGTTCTGGTTGAGTTAGTTTATGTAAAGTTAGTGTTAGGATTAGTTAGTGTTAGGATTAAAAGAGCAATGAAATGTTAATGTGTAAGGCACCACAACACTGTGAAAAACATTCTTCACTCTATATATGGGCGCCCGCTCTACCAACTGAGCTATCCGGGCACCTATAAATCCTCGTAATTCTTTATAGTGAAACTGATGTTACCATTGTAAAATGTGTATACACTAAAGAGTATAAACTCTCTCTAAAAATATGTCCAGACGGATTTACAGTAAAAAAAAGTTTTTTGTGAGACAAATTTTAGCTGCGGCAAATCTGGTCAAGTCTGCACCTTCACAACAATAGAGATCAATAGGGGATCAATGTGAATCTTGTTCTTGGAGCTCATCCATGCCTGTCTGATCCCCACGAGATAACAGACGTCATAAGTATAACTAAGTCAGCAAGGCTTATTCATTAGCTCAACCCAAACCCTAAAACCTCTAGCTGGCATAACGGCATCTCTTTCCTTGATCTGCTCTACGCTGTGGCAGGCAGGTCAGGAGGAAATAGGTCAGGTATTTCAGCTGGTGAGACTGTGTGTGTGTGTGTGCGTGTGTGTGTGTGTGTGTGTGTGTGTGTGTGTGTGTGTGTGTGTGTGTGTGTGTGTGTGTGTGTGTGTGTGTGTGTGTGTGTGTGTGTGTGTGTGTGATCCCAACTTCTACAATCTATTTACTGATTTCACAAGTCTTTAGTCTTTAAATGTTGCACAATTTAGTGTGTGTAATGTTAAGAAGGTTTGTATTTAACTTAACTGAATAATTATTGCAACTCATTTAGAAAAAATGCATTTTATCTTCTACTGCAATTGAATGACATTAATTCCTTTGAGAAACCAAACAGAAAATTCACATTAAATTGTCCCATTTAGGCAGCAGTGATCTAGAGGTAGAGAAGTGGGCTTGGGACCAGAAGATTACACACACTGCTCGAGGTGATTTTGAGCAGAGCACTCCCTGCTGCTCTGGAGCTGCTCAGTAGCCTCCAGTTAGTTGAGACTGTGCTTGGTCAGTACTGAGTGTGAAGCAGGCCATTGTTGCTAAAACGTTTTCATTCATTAATATTCAGATTCTCTTGTTTAAAGATTTTTGAAGTAAAATACAAAAGTGTTAGAGCCTTTATATATTTTTATATATATTACCTTTGTATACATCTCTTGTCTTAATATGCTTCTTTGGTGTTATCAAGCTACACGTTATAGGTAGACAAAAAATAAAATGATATTCAATTGTAATATAATGTTTCGCAACAAATATACTCTGTATCACACTCTGCTCTGATTAAAAAGGGCACAGTTTATGTGAGCTGAGTGATTCATGATGATGGTATGTGTTGTTAACAGGGCAAGGTGTAACTGCGGTTCTTGTGTGTGAAGCAAAGTATGAATGAGGTATGCATTATTATTGAGATACTACTGCATACTGGTGTATTCTCCATTCACTAAAAGGGATTTTCAGCTTTTTAGCAGATATGATTAAATCATATTCAAACCTCGTTGCAATGCACATGGCTTGTGTGGGAATTGTAATTGCACTTCATCTTGCACGGCCTTTGCCAAAAAGACAAATCAATCAGGTCTTTTTGACACATTTACTGTGTCACATACCCCATTCACTTTTCGTGTGAACGGGAATGACTTCTCAGAATGCAAAAGGCCCGTTCAAGCCCGTTCAAGTGCCCCGCTGACACATATAACTGTAGCTTGGGGTGTACACAGTAACAGTATGCTCAAAATGCGCTGTGACATGAAAATAAGCCCAGAATGCTTTTACCTGGGTGTGTAACTGCCACGCATGAACCAACACAAAACAATATCTCCCTTTATTTCTCATGTTGGATGTGCAATGACTCATCGCAGCATCATGTGTTTTTTTTGACAATGCTCATCTGCCTTTGTGTTTACTTTATTTCAGGCTCAGACTGGTTTCTGTTGGATCTTGCAATGCCCTGCAGGTATGAACCGCACCTTTTACAGCAGTAATCTATGCAAAACCTTGGATGTTCAGATGCACTGAGGGATTTGGAAATTTACAAGAGAATTCTTGACTCAGAACTGAGCAGATTCATTTTTTCTGTATAATATATAATAGTAACCAATACATTCATTGTCTCTTTGATACTATGAGTTAACTTCACTTAACTGAATGAAGAGCCCATGTGCACAACATTAAGCACTTGATTGTTTGTGTTTTGGTTACAATAATGATAAATGCAGTCAGCTGAGGGAAACCTCTACTCATGTGATGCACACCACCATGAAGTAACACGACCTAGCATGTTTTGTGTATTTCTGTAAATTAAATAGCCACAGAGTTGATGCAACCGTAAAGAACACAAGAGTGTTGTCCCCTCTACAATAGCAGCTGATGAATGCATTCATAGAGATTGTGTGTAGGCTACTGTCTATATCTGTATGTGACTATGTGTTGCTATGTGTATATCTGTATGTTTCTATGAACTGGCTGTGAAAACAAATATCCCTCAGGGATAATAAATCTAAATCTAATGTGCAGGGAATTGTCTCACCCTGTATGACAACTTTCTTACTTTTACAATGAGGCATGAAGTTTAACACCAGGAGGGCGAATTTAACATTAGGATTTCAATTAAAACCAGGACATTTCTGTATGTATGTTAGGTGCAAGTTGCAAGGGTCCAACAACAGTACACAATGTTTTTTTTTAATCTCTATGTCTTGTCTAGTCATGCAAAATCATTTTAATTGTAGGGTCTAGACAGTGAGGGAAATGAATCTGATCCTCTTTGCCTAAACTTGATATTGCCCTGCTGCACAAAACTGCAGAAACAACCATATCTAATTACATTTAATAGCTGATAAATAGCAATAATGTGTTAATAGAGTGCTGCACAAAAGCAGTGAAAGGAAGGAAGTCTTTAAAGCTGAGTCATTCTGACCAAGAGATTAACGCTTTAGGTGGCTGAATCACCGATGTTTGGAAGTCTCTGCTTGATTCAACTCCACCCAAATGAAGAAACTTAGGTGAGTTGTAAACCTCACAGAACCAAATCTACACTTAAAAAAAGGTTTTCCTCTCTGCATGTTACTGTGAAAATCATATTCAGTATCACACATGATTATTTCCCTACAATGTACAACATGGCATCAATATTGTGCCTTGTTTTTGTGCTATTTGTGGATTATTGTTTATTGTCCTGTGACTAAAATGCTTGCGCAGCAACAATCTGTTTCCACTTAAGCAAAACACAATCCACAAATGTCGAGAACTTTACTTTTATAGATAAAGAGAAGGGTGACACCTAGTGGGCATTAGTGACATTACACCCGAAACATTTTCCCTTAGAATCAATGTCAGATGTTGCTTTATTTTGGTGTATGGTTGTGATTATCGGCAAAGTATCTGCACAGGGAAAATACAGGAGGCCTCAAGCTTGAGCCTCAGACAAAAACAACAACATTATTGAGTTTTTGCCCATGAAAACCCCATGTTCAAACTATAATCCACCTTTCTGGATTGTAATACACATTTGTGATTAAGAATACACATGCTTTCTGGTTGTTTATTCATATTTTGATCTCACACTTATCAGAGCGAGCATCTGTCAGGGAATAATCATCACTTGCTGCAACCTTGCTATATATAATTGCAATCGAAAGAAAAGAAAGAAAATGCCAAAGTAACCCACTTAAAACCCTTAAGTATGTTTTGAAAATATATGTGATTTGTGTGGGAACTATCTTTGTATATATGAGGGGTGGAAGTAACAAAAATTAATTAATAAAATTGAGGTGATGCTAATGCATGTGAATTAACAAAAAATAGAGCAGTAAAAATGCATGTAAATTGAAAACTTTAAAGTGTTTGAATTAATTTACAGCTGATTTGATTAAAACTGTCATGAACGGAGCCATGTTTCATAATTGTCCCTGTCTTACATTCATCATACACAACATGAACAGGCTGAAACAGTGTTTCTCTGATAATCAGCTGGCAATCCAGTTTATCAAATCAGTTGACAATGTATCACTTTTTTTTCAATTACTGTTTGTTACTTCCACTCTTATTGAGGCCAATTTCCTTACATGGTAAATGGCAATTTTGTGTTGTGAAAGATGAATGATGAATGTAATACGGGGGAAAGTCTGAAACATGGCAAATCACTTTTAAGAATTTATCACTCCATTTTTTTATTCACTTGCATTTTCAGCTCCTCTATTATCACTAAATAATTTTGTTACTTCCTCGCTCATAGGTATATGGCCAACTTAAATTACAAGTTAAATGCTGACTTTAGTAAATTATTCATTAAGCAGGTATTATATGATTTAGCTAGTTAATAAAGATAAAAATGTGTTAGCGTCAGCAGAGGTGTTACTGAATGTCCTCCATATGGGTGTCAACACTGGAGGACACCACCTTCCCATCAACAATCTCCTCCACGATGGTCTTCACTCTCCTCTCGATGTGGGGTTTATGCTCTGCAGAGGTTGACAACAAACCAAATGAGCCAATAGTCACTGATATTGTTACAAGTTCAGAAAAGTTGGTTTTGTGAATGATTGGGATTCTTACCTTCCACGTGCACTTCCACAACCTTGCTGATGACCACAGCCCTATGGAGAGAGGGAACATTATTTTAAAACACTAGCACAGTGCTCGTTCAAAATGTGCCTGTTTAATTTAAGCTGGGCTTTTAATGTGAAGGGTTGACACAGAAGATCCAGTGTTATGGCGCTTTTTTTCTCAAAATATTTTCCTCAACCTTTATTGTTCAGCCATTTAGTTTAATTCAGTTTATTAATATCCAATATCCAATATCCAACCCTGTCCAAACTGCTCAGAAAACCGAGTGTGAAGCAGATTGGATGAACGGTTCATGATTTCCAAGACAGACACACACACACACACACACACACACACACACACACACACACACACACACACACATACACACACACACACACACACACACACACACACACACACACACACACACACACACACACACACATACAGAGATTTCCCCATTTATTAGAGAGATATTGTATTGCTTTAGCTATTGGCCTGCTCCTTTCACTTTAAAGAAATAAAACACTCACTTTTTTTGTTCATAGCTCTCCCCCTCCAGCAGTCTCCTGTACTCAGCGATCTCCAGTTCCAGCCTCATCTTGATGTCCAGCAGCAGGTTGTACTCAGCTTGCTGCTGCTCCAGAGAGGCTTTCAGCTGCTGCAGCTCTATCTCCAGCTTGTTGATGGTTAGCTGCTGCTGGCTGAGCAGCATGCTGTATCGACTGTTCACTCCTTCCTTATTCTGCTGCAAGCACTGAATCTGCAGGACAAACAGAAAAAACTATTACTGTAAAAAGAATTGCCCCGACAGGAAGTGATAAAGTTATAGCTTCATGATGTATCTGCACAATACTAAATTAAAGAATTGCCCAATCAAATGCTCGTTTGAAAGCCATGATGTCTCTCTCTCATGGGTTGGCCAAATTCTCTGGGCGGGCAAAGCAGAAAAAGGGGGGGGTAACCTTGCTCCTTATGACCTCATAAGGAGGAGATTCCAGAACGGCTCATCTGAGCTTACTTTTTCTCAAAGGCAGAGCAGGATACCCAGGGCTCGGTTTACACCTATCACCATTTCAAGCCAATTGGGGACCATATGTAGGCTGGGGGAACTCATATTAATGTTAAAAGAAAACTCATAAAGTGACATTTTCATGCCATGGGACCTTTAAATGTGCATTAGGAAAGGATCTTGGAAATCCCATTATGAACAGGAGGACTAATTACAGCAATCAAAAACGGTTTCAATGTGGGCATGGGAGTGTTGTTTTAAGACAGACTTGAAAAAATGTGAATCAACCTTATATTATAAGTACGATCGGATAGACAGTGAAAGTGTGCTTTTGCTTTCTGTCAGTCCATCTGTGGCCTACCTCTGTCAGGATGCTTTGCCGACTTATCTCCAAAGTCTGGAGGGTCCTCTTCAGCTCTGACAGCTGTGTGTAAAATGTCTTCACCTCTGTTGTACATGTTATGATTTGAGTATTGAGAAGATCCACCTTGTTTTACACACACACACACACACACACACACACACACACACACACACATATACAATAAATATCATCATATTGCTGTCTGTACATCTTTTCATCATCATTGTTTTTACATTTTCAGGCCCGTTGCTCTCCCCTCTCACCTTAGATTGGAACCATTTCTCGAGCTCCTGCTTGTTCTTCACCACCATGGCTTCATACTGCTCCCTTATCTCCTGCAGGACCAATGTCAGATCAACAGACTTTGTGCTGTCCACCTCTACGTTAACCATGCCAGTGTGCTGGATATTCAGCTGGCGCTTCTCCTGCAACATGGACACATTTTTATCTTATACAGGTGTGTGAGTCATGGATGCCACCAGATGGCCCCATTGTACTTAGAAACAGAGCAGACAGTGAGCCATCCTGCTTTTTTTTCTTCTTCTTTTTAAACACTACAACAGGTACGTTTCTCTGAATGGTTCTCACTTCCTCGTGGGTGGTCTTCATGTAGACCAGCTCCTCTTTCAGACCTTCTATCTGCATCTCCAGGTCACTGATGTTGAGAGTCAGGCTGTCTCGGACTCCTCGGAGACGGAACACATCGGCCTCCACCATCGTATGCATGTTCAGCTCCGTCTCATACCTACAGAAGGAAGTTAATTGAATGAGTGAAATAAAAAACCTCCACCTACATCTTCATTCTCTGTGCTGTTCCAGTAGATGTACATGTTATTCCAAGCCATATTTTTAAACTTTTTGCAAAAATGACAGACTACAATAACAAAACTGTCTTGAAATTGGTTTAAAAGTATATACACATTAAATTATTGGAGGCTTCATATGGATTTCAGCATGATTCAAGGGAGGAGGGTAAACCTACTTCATTTTAAAGTCATCTGCAGCCAGTTGCGCATTGTCAATCTGCAGGATGATACATTGGTTGTCTGAGTATTTCCTCATGATCTAAAACGGGGGGGGGCGGGGGGGGGGGGGGGGGCGGTGAAAAAAATGATGGCTTTTATCATTGTTGATTTATCATCAGTACATTTATACGCTATTTTAATACAGTAGCAGACACCAAAAAATGACAGGGTATATTTCAGAAACGTTATTTTCTACAGTGGGTTTCTAGTTTGAAAGCTAGATAATTAAGTGTTTACGTGTCATATATGCTTTTGCTGTGTTTCTAGTATTATAGAATAGTTTTGTTAGTTATACATTTTTAAATGTGTCATGATGTGTAAAATGTGAGTGGTACCTGGGCTCGGAGTTCAGTGATGGTGGCAAAGTAGCTGGTGAAGTCACAGGAAACACTAGGAGCTTTCTTCTCATAGAACTCTCTGATCTGCAGCTCCAGCTTCCTGTTGGCTGACTCCAGCGAGCGCACCTGCAGACACAACCACAGCGTGACGCATCACGCAATGACAGATGACAAATGACAGATGACATATGTGT
This sequence comes from Gymnocephalus cernua, assembly GCA_023631565.1. Classification (NCBI taxonomy): domain Eukaryota; kingdom Metazoa; phylum Chordata; class Actinopteri; order Perciformes; family Percidae; genus Gymnocephalus; species Gymnocephalus cernua. The sequence continues at coordinate 32,024,526 of CM042427.1, read as the reverse complement.
TCATTCATAAAATGCATTAGTTCTAGCTGGTTACTCCTGAGTGGCGCTTGTAAGCTAATTTCTTTTTCCCTGGGTCTATACTATACTATCTATTTCCAGCCTAACTAAAACATTGTGCCATTTACAGTTTTTTCACCATGAACCATTTGATCTGTACTCAAATCTTTTACTTTATTCTTTAATTATTTTAAAGTTATGCAAGTACAATTAACAAAATGTACTTATAGCCTATCAAAAGTAGTATTGCAGAGTAGTAATGCAGAAAGCTGCATTGTGTTTTATTACTCACTGATGCATTCATATGTAAGAAGCATTTTAATGTAGCTCTGTCAAGATGGAGCTTATTTCAAGTAAAGGTATTAAAGGTGCTGTAGGTAGGATTGTGAAGATCCAGGACTTAGCCAAAGAATTTGAACATCAACAACTTCTCAGTCCCTCCCCCCCTTTCTGTTAAAGCCCAAATGGTCTCCTAAGACCCTACCCCCACGAGGGAGAATTAATGCTTTTGCATGAGCAGTGATTGACACGCAGATGGACACCCCCTACTAATCTTTATATGATCAAATTAACTTACCAAAACAGTCTTGATCCAAATAAGTTAATACAACAAAGTCTTACTGTATATTTATTCAGATTTGAATATTCTAAAGTGTATCTGAAGCTAATATGAGGGTAGAAAATTGTCTAATTCAAACTGCTGAAGCCTCATATTAATTTCAGATACAATGGAATATAATATGATAATAATATACACATACATATGTTTGCACAGAACTAGAGCTGTGGATTTTGTCCTCCATCACTTACATTGTAAGTGCATTAAGAAGGGATCTGTTAACGGCCAGTGTGAACAGGAGGAATTATTACAGCAATCAACTTGCTTTAAAGTCCTTTAAAGTTGACCCTTTGTGGTATGCGTGAGTCCCTGCACATGCAGGAAAGTATTTAATGTGTGTGTGTGTGTGTGTGTGTGTGTGTGTGTGTGTGTGTGTGTGTGTGTGTGTGTGTGTGTGTGTGTGTGTGTGTGTGTGTGTGTGTGTGTGTGTGTGTGTGTTAGGACAGATTGTATATTGTGTTGTGTGCTCATCAGGCATTTTATTATGAAGAGCAAATTGAGCCACTGCCAATTAAAAATAATTTTGTGTATTTAATGCAGATAGAAGGAAAACATGTTATGGTCTGAGAAAAAGTCAAAGATCATCATCATCATCATCATCATCATCATCATCATCATCATCATTATCATCATCATCATCATCATGGCTTACCTTGTCCAGGTAGGATGACAGGCGGTCGTTGAGGTTCTGCATGGTCACCTTCTCGTTGTTGATCACGCTGTACTGGGTCAGCGACCCGGAGGTGCAGAAGGCTTCCTGGGAGATGCGGGTCCCGTAACCTCCCGCGCCCCCGTACACGCTGGGCGTGCGCCTCTGCGAGGCCCCGGTGGAGATGAGGGTCTGGCCGCCTCCGACCAGCTGCACCCCCCTACTCATTCTGATAGCGCTGCCACTGGAGATGCTGCGGGCGCTGTAGCTGCTCTGGCGGCTGATAGAGACCGACATGGTGAGATATGGAGGTGAGCTGACCTGGAGGTGATGAGCAGAGCTGGAGAGTCTCCGAGGAGTGCTTCTGTCTGAGACAAGTGGCCATTTTATAGGACGAGACAGCCTGGCCCCATGCCACAGCAAGGTGTGGTATGTTAATAAGCATATATGGTTGTTTTTTTTACTAACCTGTGTATTCAATGTCGTTAGTGACGCTGTTGAAGACAGGTTGAACATCTAGTTAGGCAGCTTACTGGATGGGTATCTGATATCAGGCATGACAGGCATGAAGATAATTGTTTTTCTTATACTGAGGCTGTGGCAGAACGTCTGCTCAGGCATTTCTACCATACACAGTGTAGACAGCATAGATATAGAACAATAGACAATAGAAAAAATTGTTCTATATCTATGGTAGACAGCCTCTACTGTGAGAATTTCTTTAAAGTGACACTATGACGTTTTATAGCAGACACAATCTTCCTTTTACAAATAAAAAGTTGAATTTATAAGCAATACAACAAAACATTTCTTGATTCACTACATTAAGGGGTTTCGTGTTTCGTGTACGGCCTTACTTAGTCTGGTGTGACCAGAAGCTGGTGGCTAATGTTAGCTTCAATTAGCAGTTAACGTCTGTGTAATTGACATTACTGAGACAATTATCTGACTATTGCTGTGTCTCAATTCACGCATTTCTGTTTTTTAACTTGCTATTGCGAGTACATAGTACATTCAAACTGACAAAGTGTAGCAAAATGCAGAGCACTAGCTAGTACCAGGATGCTGCACTCAACAGTCAAAAAGTGGTGTGTGGAACGTCGGTTAATATAATACATCCATGGAAGGCTGGCCACTACTATCAGGGGCGATTGCGGGGGACCAATAAAATACAGCATAGAAAATACGCTTATAAATTTAGGAAATATTGGATAGGACAGAACAACATAATGTTATTCTGTTAAATAAAACATTACATTCATTATTAGTTTCACTTGTTTTAATTTTAAACAAATGGTATATCCAAATACAATATACGTTTTCTATACTCAGTCTGCCACTTTAAAAAAAAAAAAAAAAAATTCCAGTGATGGTTCCATGGTATCAGACTTTTGGATTAATTAGTCATGTGACAAGGGTTGGGTAAATTGGCAGAAAGGGCAGCCACACACACACACACACACACACACACACACACACACACACACACACACACACACACACACACACACACACACACACACACACACACACAAATCACAGTCACACCTTTTTCTTTGGAAGGTAACATTTGGCAGAATAATCTAAAGAAACATCTAAATCTGCTGTGGACCGCACCCGTCAGAGGAAAGTGACATTTAGCGCTTTGCACATCACTATTTTCTGGCTTTCACTCACATTAAAATTTAAGTTTACTTTGAAAAATCACTCTTTTACAGATACTAGCTCAAATTTGTATTTAGTATCATAATCCAAGAGTTTGTAATTCTTGGTTTCTGTGACGTATAGATGAATTCAAAATAATTCAGCAATTCGTTATTACAGTATTTGGGTTATTATCAATAGCTAATTTTGTATGAGTAACAATGTTTTCATCCCAATCTCAGAAAATGGCATATATTCAACCTATTTCACTTCTTATTTATGGCAGTAAATAAATTTTTCTGTCATCTGTATTGAGTATACTTTTTTTTCAAATGCTAAACAACAGTGGTCACAACTGAAGCCACAAGTGCATAACTTTAACTACAGTCTGCATTACCAACAGTCACCTGAGCTAAACAGTTCACATCAGCTGCAAAACTCATTCCAAACAACACAACTCTTCACACAAAACAGGTTCAGTGCAGCCAAACACTTTGAACAATCCTCATCAAGACAACACACACCGTCACTCAGAACACACTGAGTAAAAACTCAACCATCAAACAGCAATACAGAAATTAGAAACGTTTAATCTTCACAGTTTGAATAATTTAAGTGACTTCACACAAATAATTTTCTTTAAAGAAAAGAGCGAAATTCTTCCACAGGAAATTTCTTATTTTACAACACCACTTTTTTAGGTAAACAAGAAGGAATGGAAATCAGCAGTTTGCTTCAATATATTTTTAGATATTTGTCCTTTGTCTGTAGTAATTTATATCTGGGGCAATCATATTTCAGGGGGGGGTGGGGGGGGGGGGGGGGGGGGGGGGGTGCCATCACAATTTACACCAACGACCTATTTTGGATCCAGAACTGCGATTTTGGCTGAAAGGTGACAATTTTGCACCCCTGACATGAACAATTTCTTATCTTCTTTGATATTTTTGCCATATAAAGATATGTAATGATGCTTGCTGGGTAATTGTTTACTGTATGTTGATGTAGTCTCTAATGTCACCTCTCTATTTGATCATGTGACTACACGATGGTAGCTAGTAACTATTGTGCACTGGGGCCCATTACGCCTCACCAGAAGGAGACGGTAAAGAAGAGAGCCAGTGAGAGAAGGAGAGTCTTTGTTGTGCTAATTTTTGTCTCATTTGTGGTCTGATAAACAGTAAATTCATCAAATTCAGTGACACATCGCTGTTTTCCAAGATGCTGTAGCTGCAATCTGCAGACTTTTATCCTTGTAGGCATTCTCTATTTGAAAGAACATTAACCATAAAACAGGAAATAACACTGGCTGGAGGGGGTTTAAATGAGATTAACCCAGAGCACAGCGGAGTTCATGTTGATTAGTGATTTCATAACATCCACAGTCTCCCTGCAGCTACCTGTACCTGCACCGTCATTATTGCCTTCATCAAAGAAACCTGTCAAAGGAATGGCAGAGAAACCTAGATGTATTTTTAACCATCACAAACTGGTTCTTTTTAATTTCTTTCTGTTTAATTTTGAACATTGTACTTTCCAAGCAAATGGTGTAGACAAACCAGTTAGTAGTTATATCATTAAGGGGAAATTATTTTCTAAGCATGACTAGGAACTCAACGGCCAAAAACAACATGCCCACACACACGCACTCACGCACGCACGCACGCACGCACGCACGCACGCACGCACGCACATGTGCGCACACACACACACACACACACACACACACACACACACACACACACACACACACACACACACACACAAATCACAGTCACACCTTTTTCTTTGGAAGTGTATAAAAAGTCCTCAAGTGATTGATACAAGAATCTAAAGAAACATCTAAATCTGCTGTGGACCGCACCCGTCAGAGGAAAGTGACATTTAGCGCTTTGCACATCACTATTTTCTGGCTTTCACTCACATTCAAATTTAAGTTTACTTTGAAAAATCACTCTTTTACAGATACTAGCTCAAATTTGTATTTAGTATCATAATCCAAGAGTTTGTAATTCTTGGTTTCATGTGAAGTATAGATGAATTCAAAATAATTCAGCAACTCGTTATTACAGTATTTGGGTTATTATCAATAGCTCATTTTGTATGAGTAACAATGTTTTCATCCCAATCTCAGAAAATGGCATATATTCAGCCTGTTACACTTTTTTTTTTTTGACAGTAAATATTTTTTTCTGTCATCTGTATTGATTACTTTATTGTGGATTACAGTTTTTTTTTTCAAATGCTAAACAACAGTGGTCACAACTGAAGCCACAAGTGCATAACTCTAACTACAGTCTGCCTTACCAACAGTCACCTGAGCTAAACAGTTCACATCAGCTGCAAAACTCATTCCAAACAACACAACTCTTCACACAAAACAGGTTCAGTGCAGCCAAACACTTTGAACAATCCTCATCAAGACAACACACACCGTCACTCAGAACACACTGAGTAAAAACTCAACCATCAAACAGCAATACAGAAATTAGAAACGTTTAATCTTCACAGTTTGAATAATTTAAGTGACTTCACACAAATAATTTTCTTTAAAGAAAAGAGCGAAATTCTTCCACAGGAAATTTCTTATTTTACAACACCACTTTTTTAGGTAAACAAGAAGGAATGGAAATCAGCAGTTTGCTTCAATATATTTTTAGATATTTGTCCTTTGTCTGTAGTAATTTATATCTGGGGCAATCATATTTCAGGGGGGGGTGGGGGGGGGGGGGGGGGGGGGGGTGCCATCACAATTTACACCAACGACCTATTTTGGATCCAGAACTGCGATTTTGGCTGAAAGGTGACAATTTTGCACCCCTGACATGAACAATTTCTTATCTTCTTTGATATTTTTGCCATATAAAGATATGTAATGATGCTTGCTGGGTAATTGTTTACTGTATGTTGATGTAGTCTCTAATGTCACCTCTCTATTTGATCATGTGACTACACGATGGTAGCTAGTAACTATTGTGCACTGGGGCCCATTACGCCTCACCAGAAGGAGACGGTAAAGAAGAGAGCCAGTGAGAGAAGGAGAGTCTTTGTTGTGCTAATTTTTGTCTCATTTGTGGTCTGATAAACAGTAAATTCATCAAATTCAGTGACACATCGCTGTTTTCCAAGATGCTGTAGCTGCAATCTGCAGACTTTTATCCTTGTAGGCATTCTCTATTTGAAAGAACATTAACCATAAAACAGGAAATAACACTGGCTGGAGGGGGTTTAAATGAGATTAACCCAGAGCACAGCGGAGTTCATGTTGATTAGTGATTTCATAACATCCACAGTCTCCCTGCAGCTACCTGTACCTGCACCGTCATTATTGCCTTCATCAAAGAAACCTGTCAAAGGAATGGCAGAGAAACCTAGATGTATTTTTAACCATCACAAACTGGTTCTTTTTAATTTCTTTCTGTTTAATTTTGAACATTGTACTTTCCA